>NNCF01127535.1:1803053-1875450 GCA_002313205.1 Laupala kohalensis | reverse complement strand
GAGGTAGTTTTTAACCGCGAATTTAAAGATATTCAATTTCATAATATATTTTATATTCTTGGGCAGGGAATTATATAGAACAATCCCACAATGATATTGACCTTTTTGGCAAAGAGTGGTTGACACTCTAGGCCCATGAATATTATACCTATTGAGAGTATTGTTTTCGTGAACGAGACTGTTTCGTATAAAGAAAGGGTGGCAATTCAGTAATTCGGAAACACGACCGTTTCATAAATATAAATGCAGGGAAGTGTTAAGATATTTAATTCCTTGAATAAAAGTTTACAAGAGTTTCGGGGGTGAGATTTACAAACTATCCGAATTATCCTCTTCTGAATTCTGAAAGTTTGAATACTCTGACCGGAATTACCCCAGAAGGTAATGCCGTGACGTAAATGGGAGTAAACGTTTGCAAAATAAACGCAACGGGAAATACGTGGACTAACTGCGTTAACTAAGATTAGGAATGCGTAATACAATTTGCTTAATTGGGAATTAAGATTGTCAACGTGACAATTCCATTTGAAGCTGTCTTGAATATGGAGACCTAAGAATTTTGTATTTGTAACAGTTTTTAATTGTGTTCCGTTTAAAGAAAGAGAAACCTGGGGTAAAGATTTTGTGATACTATTGTGAAATGACATAGACACTGTTTTGTCAGTGTTTACAATGAGACGATTTGCATGGAACCAAGTCGAAAGGTTAGACAAAACTTTTTGAGCATTGGCGTGTTTACATAGTAAATTAGTGTCATCAGCAAAAAGAACCATTTTGCAATCTGATGTGGATGATGACATGTCGTTCACATACAATAAAAAGAGTATAGGGCACAGAATTGAATCTTGGGGTACTCCTCAAGTAAGTGGCTTTCTTTCTGAAAGACAACGCTGAAGTGTTTTATTTTTAGTATAGGATATTTCTACTTGTTGATATCTATCTTTTAAATAAGAAGTTAGCCATTGATGTGGAAGTCCACGAATGCCTAAAGAATGCAATTTGGAAACGAGAATTTCGTGATCGATGACATCGTATGTTTTAGATAAATCAAGAAAAACACCCTGAGGATTTTCTCCACTGTCTAGAGATGTGGTAACATCGTTTAAGAAGGAAAATATGGCGCTTGTAGTGGAAAAGGATTTCCTAAAACCGTGTTGATCGTCAGAGAGAATGTTATATTTTGATAAAAAATCTAGAAGACGCTTATAGAACAATTTTTCTAGGATTTTTGAGAAAGTGGGTAGTAGAGATATTGGTCGGTAATTTCCAATATTTAGTTTGTTTCTTTTCTTGTGTAAAAGTTTCACTTTAGCTCTCTTAAATATGTTGGGAAACACCCATTCCGATAAAAAACTATTAAAAATATTTACGAGTGGATTTAATATTGCGTGAGACGAAAATTTAATAATAAACTCAGGTATATCATCTATGCCTGTCGAAAATTTGTTTTTTAAGGAGCTGATGATTTCCATGCCATCACTGGCGTTAGTTTCGGAAGTGAACATAGAATTGGGTATGTGGGTGGATATAATTGGCGGACATTGATTTGGATATATTAAGTTCGTTATTTTACCTACGTCTGAGAAGTAAGAATTAAACAAACTTGCGATGTCCTGAGGACTTAATACGATTTTGCCATCGTTTAGTAAAAAAAAATCTTCCCGATTTTTTTCAGAAGTTGACGTGTAATTGTTAACAATATTCCACATGGCTTTCATCCGGTTGTTCGATTTTAGTATATGCCTGTCGTTTTCCATAACTTTAGCTGCGTAGACTACTTTTCGAAGAATAGTCTTATATGCACGAAAATAATTAAGGAATTCGGGTGGTTGGTTACAGCGTTTTGAATGGTATTATAAACGGCGTTTGTATTTTGAAGAAATCCTTATCCCTTAGGTGATCCATCCATTGCATTTCTTTGTGTTAATTAACTTGCGTTTTATGGGAAAACTAGAGTTGTAATGTTTTAGGAATATTGAGATAAATACATTAAATTCGTCGTCGGTGTTTTGGCAATTGTAAACATCTTTCGATGTTTCTTCACGCAAATAATTTATAAATATGGATTTTTTTATGTCATTAAACTCTCTTGTAAATTTGTAAAGGATTGTAAGAGGTTTTAGTTTATTATTAATTNGTCAATACTTGAGCAAGGTGATCACTGTATCCGGCGATAAACACTTCAGAGAGATACGAGATTCCATTGTTGACTATAATTTGATCTAGCAATGTTTGAGATGAGCCGGAGAGGCGAGTGGGGTCATTTATCGTAGTAATAAGGTTGAAGGAGTCGATAAGATTCTTGAATCGATTAACTGGTGAATGTGCAGAGTCGGATGTACTTAGGAAATCGATGTTGAAGTCGCCACATATAACGATAGATTTAGTGGATTTATGTGCGATATGTTCTAAAACATTTTCGAAGTTCCGAAAAAATATGTCAAGATCTGATTGAGGAGGTCTATAAATACACAAAACAACAATACCGGTGTCGGTCAGTTCAACTGCAGAAATTTCGAACACACTATCTACGCAGAAGTTCTCGTAGCCTGTCAGTGGAGAAGATAAAATATCATTACGAACGTAGATACACGTACCTCCGTGGGGATTTTTGCCTTTAAAATTTTGCCGACAGTAAGAACTTGCTAAATAATAATTAGAAATAGCAGTATCGTTGATGTTGTTAGTTGAAAGCCAATGCTCTGTGAGGCATAGCAAATCGAATCGATTTTCGTGTACCAGAATTTCAATGTCTGTCAATTTGTTTGAAAGGGATTGGACATTATGATGAAATATAATTATTTTATTTTCGCAAAGAGTTTGTGACTCACGAGAAATGGAATCGACGTTAGATTGTGGAGAGGAATTTGAAATTGGTACAGCTTCTAGTTCCGGATGAAGCTCGCACACAGCACCTGAACGCGATTGTCACCTTCGAGTACCACATCGTACTCCTGAGCGCAAGTTGTAACGGTGTATGGGGGCGACAGGAGGAATAGATGTTGACGTGGGAGATGAGGAAGCAGTAGGTGAAAGAACGGGGACAGGAGAAGAAATGGGTGTGGAGATAGGAAGAGGAAATGGTGATGAGGTAGGAGCAGAGGGAGGTGGAGGAGATGAGGTAGAAGTAGAGGGAGGTGGAGGAGGAGATGAGGTACGTGCAGGAGGAGGTAATGGAGGAGGTGGATGATGTGAGGTCAGATGTGAAGCTAGGAGAGAACCGAAGTGCTGTTTCCCAGACGGTTTCAGGTGTAAACCGTGCTGGGTAAAGTCCTTGGCAGTCAGGTGTGGTTGCAAATCAAAAAATGTGATTTTTGTGTCTGCCAGGTGATGTTTTAGGGAGATGTTTGCCAGGTTAATTTCGTGGTTTATTTGTGGAACGTTGAAGCGTGGAGGCAGGCTAGAGAGCACTATGTTTGTGTGCAGGGAGGCCATTTTTAGTTTCTGTAGATGTTCAGACGCGTTAAAATGTCCACCCAAGTTGATATCGTTCTGCCCACCTATGATGATTACTGTGTCCCGCTCAGTGAGTTTTTTAGTGTAAGTGTCCAGTTCTCGAATAACTTCAGCCAAACGAGCGTTTGGCTTAAAGAAACCGGAGACTGAGAACTGGCTAGGAAGAAATCCACGCAATACGGAGGACATCTGACGACCGTGCGAATCAGCTAGTATGAGCACGTTTGATTTCTGCGTGGAAGTGTTGGTATCATCTCTGGATAGCACTACTTTACGTGGTTTTGGGCGGCTGTGCTTACCAGTGCGTGGTGTGCGAACAGGTCTGGGTACTGGACGGGAGGGGATGAAACGAGTAGGTAAGGGAGGAAACAGGGACATGTCATCTAACACACTAAACCTATTCTGAGTGAAGAGTTGGGGTGGTGCATGCGTCGTTGGTTTAACCGGGTGATAGCAGTTGGAAGGACGGCGAGAATTCCTAACTGTAGTCCAACCGCCGATCGTTTTCTTATTGATCTCTTCCAGCGCACTGATTCGTGTATCAATATAATGTACCAAGTTATTGTACGCCTTCTGAAGATCAGCTTTGAATGAGTTGAGGAATGCGATAGTGTCCATTGTTGTGAGAAAGTTAGCAACTTCACGACAAAAGCAAATGAGAATACACGAAAACTGACAACTAACACTGAATGAAGGATGCTAGTATAATAATATATTTATTACTATGGAAGTTACAAATGAGATAATAAATAAATTAAATATACAAAGAAACCGACGACAAAAATGATTGAAATATGTTAGAAATGACAGAAAAAAACGACAGAAATGTTAAATTTAAAGGAAATATTTGAAGAAAAAAATTCTTTTTTTTAAAATAACGAGTTTTATTTGAGCACTTTTACATTTATATGCTGACTAACCCATACGTATATATGTGCATTTTTGGATTTAGAAAAGTATAATATACATGTATGGATATATTTCAACAAATATTTGCACATATATCTGAGTATGCACATATTCATGCATACTGCTAAAAATCCATCAAAAACGCACGTTTTTGTTTTCGTTATCTGTGTGTATGTGTGCGCATATATAGATGCAAAAATTTGTATCCAAATAGAAGGTACTATATGTACAAATACTTACTTACCCATATTTAGCGCTTTTTACTGCCCAAAAGTCGGGCTAAATTTAAAACAAAGCTATTTTCTCGTATTTTCGCAAAAATGTCTTAAACAAAGACTTGCGAAAAAATGTCTCAACTTTGAGCGCACATATCTTAGTCTTTGTGCGTCTGACGAAAAAATTACTAATGTTGCAAATTTTATCAGCTGCACCTTTTATTTTCAACATTTTTTATATCTTGCGTAGTTTTTGAGATATTTATAAAAAACCGTTCTGCGGCTTCTTTTGACCCCCCGACCCCCGGGGTCCGCTGGAGTGTCCGATTTTCTTTCCTCAGACCCCGAAATCTAACTTTATGCTAAGTTTCGTGTCTGGAGGATATTTCTCGAGTTAAAAACTTTATTTTATGGTGCTAATTCTATTGAGGTTGATAGCAGTATAAGTCATATAGGACCTGAATAATGTTTTCTTAATATTAGATTTATATAGTTTACATATTAAAAAATAGTGATAATTTTAATTCTTCAATAGTCAGTTTTTTTTGTTTTACAATGTAATGGGATTTGTTTATAGATAGTCTAATAAACCCTTAATAATCTCAATAATAATAATAAATCAAGGAAATATTGACTTACACCACTCTAATTCTCACCAGTTTGTATGTCGGTGATATTTCCGAATAATTTCTCTGACGTTAAGAACGGGGAAATAAATGATAAGAAACCAATTGAAGTTTTTAATTATTTTCATAAATAAAATCAATGTATCATTTGTCATACCAAGCCAATGAGCCTACATTTTTTCAAAGCGAAAGCAATTGGAAATAAAGTTAAAAAATCAAATAATTTATTTCATGAGCTAAAATTTTGAATATCACAGCGACGCACCTTCATAGCCAATACACTTGAAAATTTTACCCACTCACAAATAATACGCTAACGATCCGTCATCGAGAATCACTTGGAAAACGTATCGATAAATCAATGGGTTTATGGCTACCCATCATACATCAATTTTGGCCGCTTTCACTCGGACCATGATGTCTTAAATCCATTTTTCAAATTTCCTTCTCCTCTCAAGGAACCCAAAAATGTTTGTGCTGATATAAAAGTATGCAGTATACTTACTGATGAGAAAAATTCCAAGATATAAATAAATAAATTTATAATTCGATATATTGTTCGGAAAGTTAAATTTAGTTTCGGAAATCTTATATCTTAATGGTTTAAGTTTTGTGCTTGAATGAGTATTTCCCACAGTTAGTATATGCAAAAAAAAAAAAAAGATTCTTCCGATCCCAAAATGCGAAGATCTCAAGCACATTCTAAATACACATGTGGCACACAAAATTATTTTAGGAATACAAATTTATTTTAGTTAATACTGTCCCTAAGTAATAAAATTGCTTTGAGGTGGTTACCAGGACATTAGACTACCTTGATTGACAGAATCTCCGATGATGAAGTAAAAAGCGAACAGGTGAAAAGCCATGTTTGCTGGAGTCATTGAATAGATGGGAAGTCACATGGGCCATACATCAGCCTGCGATGTGTAGGATTCATTATCATCGAACTGGAGGGTATTTGTCCGGAGGGATCAGTGCAGGAGAGTGTCAGACCTAGATTGCACTGGACAAGGCGGTATAAGGCTGTCCCTCGTACCACCAACTAGAGAGAAGAGTGCAGGGGAAGTGGTACAGTCGCTTCAAACCAATTCTAAGATTGAAACTGAAGAAGACTTTTTAACATTCTTTAATTTTGCAGATAATTATAAATAAGTAGTTCACGTAGCAACGATATATTTCGGAAAACATTGTCTTAACATCGGCACAGCATAATTTTCTTCAAATCATCTTTGATATTTAATATAGCAACACACTTACTCTTGTTTTATAATACACTATAGAATGTTATCTAAAAACACCACGTTTAAGATTTGTGATGTTGGGATTTCCTGCGATAAATATGTCTGGGACATTCCCCAGTCGACTCTCATTGTCAGCGGAGGTTCAACATATGGAATGCAGCAATCTCTGAGAGGAATGAGTGTGTGTACACCAAAGCCAAGGACAGCTTAGCGAATGGGGGGGGGGGGTGCAAGGGATGGCACGCAAGAAAGTGGGAAGGGGAAGTCTGTAGAGGGGAAGGGACGAAGAGGGGAGTTGGGTGCCCAGGAAACGAACCGTATTGTGGGGCGCCGCTTGTGTGTGTATCCTACAGCGGTGGTGGAGATCTACGCTGTGAATGGGAACCAGCGGTTGGCAGAGGAAGGAGGGGAAGGAGCGAGGGATTGTGAGGGGTATGGGTGACGAATGCTTACACAACTCTGGTGGTGGTGGGGAATATCTTTTGGCATAGAACGAATTCTAACTCGTGTTTTAACTTGAATTTAGAGAAATTAAACAATGGCTTATTGGAATTCATTGTTCTTAACGACGTACAATATAATTAAAAGGAAACGGTGTTGAGGTTTGGGCAAATAAAATTAAACTAAGTAATAAATAAAGAGAGAGAACTCCTTATTTTACGAGTAAATGTAGGACGTATTGTAGAACATTTGTTTTATAGTTTAAGTGAATAAAAGAAACATTTATCAAACTTAATGAACATTTTCATAAAATCCCCAACATAACATAATCTGACATCTCAACATTTCTTCTTCCCAGTTTCTTCATCCAAAGTATATGAGTGAATGGAATAGTAATTATCCTGGCCTGAACTTGGCGATATAAAAATCTAAATAATAAATAAATCAAAGAACCCTGTAAATAAAATCGAGTAATAATAATAAAGGAACATACTCATTACAGTATTTTATATATGCATTCCACGAGCGATTATGTTTATTATTATTATTATTATTTTCAAAAGAAGTCATCAAAGTTTAGTTTAGTGTATCTGTAAAAAATGTAGAACACCTATGAAGATGAACGTTAACGATAATTAGGGGAGACAATGAAGAAGTGGCGGGTATCGTAATGGTGACGGCGATATTTTTGTTAAATGTTTCCTTGAACGAGTGAAGATGACACTAGTGATGGTGACGGATTAGGACACGAGAACATTTTTGTTGGATATCATGTTGCACAAGTTAAGATGTGGTGTCATTGTTGATGACAAAGGAGATGGTATTTTAGACGAGGAAATTTTTAATTCGATTTTGTGACTAATATTTATGTGTTAGTTATGTCAATGTTGGATGAAGCATGCCACAGTGTGGAATCTGCAGAGACGGAAACGGTGGAGGTGATGTAGCAGGTGGTGAGGGCGTGGGTGAAGGTAGCGAGTCGAGGATGGGCTGGTGGCGACCTCCCGCACCTCTGCATTTCCGCCCTACCCCGCGCCACTAGTCTCTGCGGAGCGCGCAGTGATTGTTAAACCGACCAGCGACGGCTGATTGAGGAGCATAAGCGTAGCGGCTTCGTGCCTTCAGGTGTCTGTCTGCATACATCACTCATTCGCAACATGGCGACTCCGAGTTCTCATTTCCAAGTCATAGAGATTATTGTGATCATCCAACAAGTTCAATGATTCGTGTTATGTGATGTGCTCACACTAAGACCGTGTGCTTTGTTATTTGTTTAGTGTTAAAAGGTGAAAAGTATTTTTGTTGTTGAAGTGAATAACATGATTATGTTATAATTTAATATATTTGTTTTGAAGATGTGACATATCACTCTACGTTGAATAATCAACCAACAACACGGAGATATTCAGATGTGCGTGGCATTCACATCAGTGTCAATGGAGTTCGTCCTGTAAATCGTCTAGTCGAAATGAGGCGCGTTACACAACAGCAAAGTTTCTTTGTAACTACAGTAATAATGGTTTGGCACCAATCCAAACGACACAATACATTATTTGTTAGCGGTGTGTTATAATGAAGACACATCATTACGAGTTCGAACGTTCTCTTCTCGTTCTACATAGAATCATACTACGTTTGACCAATCCTCTTCTGGAAAAAGGATCCGTGTGCAATACACTGACATAACGTGTTCCATTACGTGTTTCAAGCGAGAGAGTAGAAGTATTAAATGTCAACAAAAGTATTTAGACAACTGTGTTTATTAGTGATAAATAGTTTATTAGAGTGGTCAGATATTATTTGGATATAAAGAAACTATCATGTGGGTACAATACAACTGAAGTGTTACTAAATTATCATTCTGAGAGAGTACCCATGGATCCAAGCAGTGTAATAGATCATATAAATGCTACAAGTGTAAAAAATGAGTGTCGTATTGGGAGATAAAACAAATAAATCAAGATAAAAAGAAGGAATTTATGCAAAGAACATGACACTACGCTGCATGACGAAAAGAGAGTAGGAACATCATTGCAACAGGCAAGTAAAAAATATTCTTTTTTAAAATCTAACGGGTATATTCAAACTAGGAATAAAAATATGTTTCAATTGGTTTATGAACAAACATCATTTACGAATGAATGATGCACGTTAGAACACCAAGACAACAATTCAAGCTTACCTTTGGAAATAAAATTGAAAAAACCCTGAAATTATCAACAAAAAAAACTATATACACAATGTAATTTTTAGAAAGATTTTTTACGAAGTATTAAACAAAATTAATAAAAACTTTGAATTTTTATACTAAAACGAAATTCATGGATGTACAAGTTGCCCGTATTTTTTATGTGTATTCCGTAGTTAATTTTATTATTATCTCCATACGCGGCAAATATTTCAGATCATAATGGAAATAATTTTTTTAATAAGTGCAAATTTAATATATTAAAAATAAAACGAAAAAAGAGAGTTCATGTATGTGAGACCTCATTGCCATCCGTTCGCCAACGTCCCACAGGATCTTTCCATCGCTGCTTTCCGGATGTGAGCCGTGGTCCGTAATGCATTTGTACAATGAGAACTGAAAACTCGTGAGGGGAACAGATGCACAGGAACAGTATCCCTCGTTTTTCCTCGCATTGTTATCGTGTTGCGCCATTGACTTTAGTGCTCACAACGTCGAATATAATATTTCTTCAAAAACGATATTTTTATTCTCTTCATCTATGATATAAATTGAGCATTAAAGTATTTTAAATATTAGTAAACATGCACCACTTCTAAAATATTTCCTATTTTATGAAGAAGTTTTTAGTTAAATAAAAAGACCAATTAAATAATTTCAAGTTTACCACCTAATGTTAGACGAATACTATAAATATTAAATACACTGTTTCGAGTTTATGTTGAAGTCGTCGTCAAGTGTATCAAATAACAAGAAACATAACAACGGAACAATTGAACATTATATTAAACGTAAATATAAACAAAATATGTTTACAAAAAGCAGAAGTTACACAAACATGTTACAATATATATAGTGTATTGTAAATACCCGATAGCATTTTTGTCAGTGCGTAAATTCAAACTCCCATGTGTATTTCTTATAAATATCATTTCTGATATGCAACATTTGTAATAATTAACGTCTTTGTGTTATATTATGTCTATGTGTTATGTCTATGTGTTGTACCAAACCATCATAAGGTCGTGAGCCTAAAATTATTTATTTGTTTTGATTGTAATAGTAGTAGACCAATTATTCGTTTGACAGAGAGTTTAAGATTAAATCAACTTTTATAAATAATTTTAACAAAATATAAATATTATATTTAATAACGAAAGAAATGAGAGTCATGGTCTGACCATCACATTATATTTATTCAAAAATACTTTTTACGCCGTTAATGTCAGTCTCAGTTTACTCACACCTATTTCCTTCTCTTGTCGAACCACTCAAGTTCGTCAAAAATAGGACTGCAAAAATTAACTGTTTGTTGGAGTCATCCAACTATTAAATTACTCATATTATTAATTTTGCTATCTTCGTTCTATGTGACAACAAGCTGCACACCCTTGGTGAATGACGAATTGGAAACTGTTAAAAAATGGGGCTGTTATTCCAGAAATATTGTGAAGTTTCTCTCTCAAAATTATTCTCTGCCATACTGTCAATAACAGAATTCATTCTTCAGTTACTGAAAATAGGACACAAATGATGTCACGCGAAATTAATAAAAAACACTTTCTATCTTATTATAATTGTACTTTAAATATTATTAAAATTAGGTATATTTTTCAAAAGTAATCAGTGTTATCTCACTAGCAGTTTATCCTCAATACGACATCAAAACCACTCAGAGAAAAAAATGAGTCAACATTTACGGTTTTTGGGAGCACTGAGATTTTTTGGATATACTGACCCTGTGACAGTATGTAAAATATTAGAAATCACAGGCCTACTTCACGGGTTGAGTGGGAAATGGCTATTTCAAGGTATCATGGCAGATTGGTAAATAAACCGATTTACAATTTTTAATTTCCGGGTAAAGTTATAAGAACCTGCAAAGTAGAAAACAACACATTGCTTTAATTTGAATGTTTATTTTTCACGTTTCTGATATAAATTGTACATTAAAGTATATTTTTATAATTTTTATTCATTAATAGTACATTTGCAGTAACTATTATTGTTACAAATATTGTACATTTGTTAGTCTGTAAATTTAAGTTAACGTGACAATTGTACAACTATGATGTAGACAGGTGATTGTCGAGGCATGTAATAAATAAGTGTACGTTGAAATCTCTTTTATGTAAATACTAGCGTAATGAGAGAAGCTTTATATACAAGATATAGAAGCTCACGGATATTACATACCAGGTATGGTATTTATTTATATTTTTTTTTTTTGGCATTATCAAAACTCATAATTTATCCACTTGAGAGTATCTTTTTAAATTTCTATATTAAAATAGAAAAGGATACGAATACCGTGTGAAGTCAATCTTCTTTGAAAATATAAAATGTTAGGCTGTTATGTTTCTTAAAGTATTGACCGATTGCGAATCTCATATTAATACTGCAAAACAAGATCAGAATAATTCTCTGCAAATCACAGGAACACTCACGTTCATTATAGCAGGTCTGCTTTAGCATGTTAAAAACATCAAAGAATTTACCGGTAAGGTGTCACATTTCACGGACACAATTTTGCAAATTAAATTAAATTAAATTAAATTAAATTAAATTTTGAACTTTGAGAGCTTCTTGAAGTTTTTTTTCTCGCTGAAGGAATACAGAGAAAAGAAATAATTTGTGAAATATATTTCGATATGATTAAGAGCGCAGATTTCTGTATCATCAATTGATCAGCGATCTAATGGGTATATTATCTTGTAATGTCGAATTTATTGCGTAGCTGAAGCACTATAGTTTATAGTTTTAAGTACAGATTTTTTGATATGTTTAATTTTTGTAAATATGAAAATGAATGTTGTAGTTGTTTTATTTATAGTTTTCAATTCTATACGTTTTATATAGAGATAGATATATAATAGAGTTGTCATTTTCCTCGTACAGTACTCTGCGAAGACTGTATCTAATCATTTTCCAACTGTTTAAAACATAGGCAATAAACTAATTCGAATTAAACTAGTTCATGTTTCCATAAAAATATAAATTTGGATTATATTACGTTCACTGGAGATCATAGACATAATCACATGGTTGCTTTATATGCAAAACTCTAATTGTTTCCAACATATAAATTCGCTTAGTGCACTCCACGCACATTCTCACGGAAGCGTAGGGCGAACACGCGAACAGCGGGATGCGCAGACATCTTGCCGGAATAGGAGGCTTATGGGAAACGCACTTTACTGAGAATACAGAACGAAGAATCCAGAAAAATTAAGAGAACCACTCTGAAAACCTATTTGACGAGGGAGAATTTCCCAAAATATGTATTTTATTTTTTTATATGAGTTTCGGCGAGGTTTGGACCATGATAATTCAAAAGCATTCTTCCACCTAATCGTGACAGGGGCGAGGGAATTGGGAAGGAGAGATGTTGAATTGCGGGAGAACTTATGGCATAGAAGCTACATTTGTCTGGAGTAGCCGAGGGATACCTGAACTGAATACCTCACCTTCTTCGACCGGGCAGGGTTGGAACCCGCGCTCCACCACTCAGCGTAATCATAGAAGCGAAGACGCTGTTACTAGACCACCACTGTCGGCATATACATTATGCATTAGGCATTGATCAGGTAGGATTGAATTGTCGGGCTTGCTATGGCATTTAACTGGAAACGACATTATTAAAACACTACTTTCGATGTTAAAAATTATTGCTTTCAAACCAAATGAATTGAAGATATTTTTCTCCCGCATATTTTTTTTTATTTACAAGATTTCCGACAACAAGAAATAGAATTAAAAAGAATTGAATACAAAAATTAATTAATAACAAGATGTAGCTAAGAATTGCCAACAAGTGAATTCTTAATATCGAGAATAATATTTTTCTGTGTCATTAAGTCATTCCCATTCTCGTCAAGTGAGCAAATTAACATCGACGTCCTCTATCAGATGCCACAATATAAACAATCATAATTATATTTACTTAGCAACTATGTCTCAACAATGATTTTAATCACGTGTCAAATTATTAGAAAATAATTCAAATGATAGATCGTGTTTTTTTTCTGAAAATCTCTGCAAAAGAGTGCGAATACAAAAGATGCATGCTCTTGACAAATGTCGTTAAGGTTGGGTGGGTATGAGAAGTGATGTCTTCACGAAAGTATCATAAAAGTAGTCAAGAACGTTTCGTGGAAAAATATCGAGTTCAAACTACCAGAAAAGATAAACTAGTAGTCTCCTGCCAGTCAGCGATACCTGACTTACAACGAAACAATACACGAGAGAACAATATTAAAAACGTGAACAAAGGAATACGAAACAATTGAGATACTTTGAAATGCCGCGGCGTGCCTCTGACAAGTACAAAGAAATTCAAATTACAAAATAAATTTCTGCTTTTGACGTATTTCGAGAACAATCACCTATATATTATTTTGTTTTTCATTTTTATATCGCGATTGAACGTGATAATAGAAATTTAACTTATATAAATAATAAGAAATTTTTTGGTATAAAAAAATAAAATCTATAATTGGATGAATAAGTGAATTTTTTTCCAAAATCAAGTAATGAAAATTTGCTCATTATATCGGTTTCCCCATTCTACGACGTCTTCTGAAGTAATCAGTATCTTAGAATACATTCTAACGTCAAGAAAATATTATAATCATGTAATTGTTTTTAAATAAAAGAAGAATATAGTGTCTGATACATAAAAATGTATTAAAATTATCAAAGGGTACTCTAGGAGGACCATTTTCTCGGTTAGTAAAAATTTCGTAAAAATTAGTAAAAATTTCGTAAAAAAGAAAAAAAGAAAGAATAAACAATAAACAATCTCCACACTAATAGTTAATCACAGAAGAAAAAAATCCCCTGTAAATTAAACGACAAATGATAATCAAAACAAAGAACTTGATCATAGAAAGAAGCTACCCAACAGTGATTTACAATTCGTTCTTATAAATGCTGTACGTAAAAACCAGAAAAATAAAGATAATTGAATGTGATTGTCGGGAATCTATTCAATTTTAAAATTCTATTTTTTAATAATGAGCTCATAATGTGTAAAAGTATGATTTTGAAATCGATTGATAATATGTAATAAAATTTGTTGCTTATGTCTCACGAACCATTAAATTATCACACTTGAAACATCATGAGAATCCAACAAATCGAAAACTGTATACCCGGCATGTGAGAACCTCGAGAGACACGACTCAGTCTGAAAGTAACTCGGCCTAGAACTTAAAAAAAGTGAAAAGTTCCCGAATCTTTTATGACTTGAGGGACTTCATGTAACGTCAGAGGTGCCACAGGAATGACTTGCTCTGGTTGACGCTTTACGACTCCCGCCAACGATTTCGTCTGAGGGAAACTCTTGGTTGAGAGATGAAATTTAATTTCGTGGAAGATCAAAGCTCATGATACGAAAATGGAGTAATCTAAATTTTTAAATTTAAAAAAATACAATTTAATATTTAAAGAGCTATTGCATAATAGATGGGTGTTATTAAATAAGGAATAATAACCTGTACTTTCACGTCTCGTGATTCAAATTCTATCTGACATGTAGTCCTGATTGCTTCACACTTTCCCTTGAAACATGAAATTCTGTTCTAAAAATCAACGAGAAAACATTTCTACAAATTTTCTAAAATAAATAAAATAATTCGTTAAACTAAATATTCAATCGTGAACAAACTTTAATGGAAATATTGTTAATTATATCTTTATGAACTTTAGATGGACTATCACAATATTTATTGCGAATGCTTTCCAGATCATTACACTACAACTTCTTTGGGAATTTTTTCACCAGTTGTATCAGATATTTATCACAAGCAGAGTAACTGCAGCTTATCTAGCGAGAAAAGTGGATTTCTTACAACTTTTCTTTCGAAATTAATAATAGGTGTAGCGTATTTGCCTCCACGTTATTGCTGATTGGTAGAGTGCGGGTGGGGTTTTGAGATGGGGTATCACACGCCGAATCCAGAGAAATGTCGGTTCTGTATCATACGTTACCCGGTGACATAACATCTCATCTTCCCTATTCCCTCACCCGTCACAGTTAGGGGAAGAGCAGGCTTCATGGCATGAACTTTGCCTTAAGACAAGTAATAAATATGTTGTGGATGACCATTACACCAGGAATCAAATGGATGAACTACATCACTGTCACGGTTTCCGTCTCTTGGTTCCGGTATGATAATGTAGGCGTAATGGATATAAATATTATAATCGGGCGAGTTATAATTACACGATGATATAGAGCATGCAAACAGATCCACAAAGAAATAAACAACCGACAGGCTCACCGATCAGATACCGCACACTTTCCGTCTAATTCACTAGCTCGTAAGCTCGTCCCATCCGACTGTTAGACGTACTGTCCTGTCAGCAGCGTTCCTGTTCCGCAGCGCCAGCAGCAACGTCCTTGTAGATGACCACGCCGTCCGTCATCAGCCCTCGATATATCGACGTTCACCGTAATATCGACAAATGGTATACACTACAGCCCGCTCTACGAGACTGCACAGATTTGTCTTTCCGACACCTGCCCAGTGGTTCTGTCCACGAATCCCGTGCCTATTATCGGATTTTTTTTATTATAGACTCCTCACTTAGAACTGCTGTAGATGCCTCAAAAATATCGCAGAAAAAACTAATCAACACCGTTAAATTTGTCATGTTTTTCTGCTTATACTCAAGTAAAAAATGGTTCTAAGAATGAATAATACTGTTTTAAAAACAGAAATGTTTCAAAAAACGTGAGGTTTTTCCGATACGTCGACTTTACTATTTTTTATAAACTAAACTAAAAGTGTCAAAAATAATTCATATTCAGAGAATGTTAACTATTATGTTTGTGACAACATTTCAAGATTTCGAAATGCAAAATATAATGAGTTATTAACATTTTCCAAAGACATTGCTAAAAACAACCTGGCATATTTTTAAGGAATAAACTTTACAATGTCGCACTCAGAAGAATACCATGATCACGTTACAATTAAATGTAAACGTTTGAAACTACTTGTGTAACCTCCAGCACATAAATGAAACCATGTTTTGAATATTTTAGTCACGCGCGTTGTTGCCAGTCGACAGACTCGACTCGCGCTGACAAAACTATACCAGTCAGTGGAGTGATACGTCCGGCAACAACGCGCGTGAATGAACTCCATCGCTGGTCGCTAATTGAAAACATGGTTTTAAAACATTTGCTGGAGTTTACACAAATATTTTTACACGATTACATTTAATTGTGACGTGGTCATGGTATTTTGAGTGTGACAGGATAAATTATATTATATAAAAATGTGTCTCGTCGTTTTTAGCAGTGTTTTCGAAACAAAATAAGAATTCATTACCTTTTGCATGAAGAAGCTTGAAATTAATAAATGTTGTCACAAATACAAAAGTGTTCATTTGCTGAATAAGAATTATTTTTGTCACACTTAGTTTCTTGTATAAAAAATAATGAAATTGACATATCGGCAAAAACTGCAAAAATATCACGCTTTTTAAAACATTTCAGGTTTAAAAAAATTAATATTTCATTAATAAAAACATTTTTTTCACATGTGCATATGAAAAACAAAATTATAAATCTAATGGTGGTAACTGTGGTTTTCTGCGATTTTTTTGTACTACCCACAGCTATTAGAAGTCAGGGGGTCTATAATAAAAGATCCGATAGTAGGTGTGGAATTATATGTGTACCGTACATATGTAGAGGAAGCGGTATCGCAGTATCCTCGATCCCTGAGTTCTGGGGTTCGATCCCCTGTTCCACCAAATAGTGTGAAAATTTCATCTTTCATGTCCACTCCGGGGCAATTTAATTTAAGCACTCTCTTAATCTTCGTCAAAATATCTTTACCTCCTTAAACATTATTTTCTCAAAAATGTACGTTGTAAGTGGGAAGAGTAGGTATTATGACCTACACCACGTTACATCATGATATACGATATAAACGAGTCTACGAAAAGATGTCATTCTAAAAATCCAAGGACTTTTTACAACGGTTTTTGACTTGTTACTGTTTTATCAAAAGAAATTATTTTTTTATCCTAAGAATATTATTTTACTAGTCATTCCAGTTATGTATTCCAGAAGAATTATATTCTGAACGAACACTGCATATGCAACCCGTGTTGATGAAATGTTTTATAAAATGTCAGTGTTGCCCAACTTTTATTGTGCAATCTTCTCACTTGAAAATGAAATTAATTAAAAGTAACTAATAATTTAATAAATAATAAATTTATTACTGAGATCTGACATTAATATGTGTGAAAATTGCAAGGAAGCCACTACAGCAGCAGAGAAAAGGCATCGGGGAGATACAATCATTCCCTGTCCGTGACTCAGTTTTTCTTTGAATAGTCCATCATTTAATCTGTTTAGATTGATGAACTGAGATCGTTGTGGAGGAAGTATGAAAAGTGACAAAATAATCGCTGATCAGTGATCGATTGTGCTTTCGAGACCGAAAAAGTCACAGTGGTCGATGCGTCATGTCCCGGTCCTTTTCATAAAATACTTTTTCGTACAGGTGGAGAGAAATTGCGGCAGCGCCGTCGGCGTGGGAGCAATGGGCAGCGCACCCAGCAAGACGCGAGGACCAGCGGAGGTGCGTCTGCCAAGTACTGGACTGCGCTTTAACTCACAACAGCTGAGGAGGCTCAATCTCATGTTAGCACGCCTCGATAGAGACACACAGGCAGGTGAGTTAATCTATTTTTAGATCTGGATTCTATGACCATCATCCTCACTAACATTTTCAGCATGAAATGTAAGTGACGTTACACACCGAGTAAATATGTTAGTTTTGATCAAATGTTGGGACGAATCAAAATCCGTTTTCTCGAAACATTTTGAAATCTGTATATTTTGGGTGAGGGAATTGAGAAATGGGAGGTTTGGGTTGCCGAGGAACTTATGGTATTAGTTTGGGTTTGGGTTGCCCAGGAACTGACATTTGTCTGGAGTAGGTGAGGGAAACCGCAGCTGAAAACCTCGTTTAGTTCAGCCGTGCAGAGTTTGAACCCGTGCCATATCGCTCAGAGAAATCATAGAAGCGAAAACCCTACCACTAGACCATTACTATCGGTATACTGTAACCAATATTACAATTGTGACAAATATTTATAACTCTTTATTTATTCTCTTTAATGCTTATAGCAATCATTACATAAATTCTGTAACACTTAATTATCACATCTGTTAATTTAAATCATTCCGAAGTCAAGGAGGTAAAAATCTCGCCAGAACATTTGGTACTTGACTTGAAGCTTATGTCTCTTTTATGAAATCCCGCATTTCTTGCTCTTTTGATATGTATTCTAAAATGGTCACTTTCTTCTCTATGTCAATACAAGTAAATGTCTTTTCAATATCAAACACAACAAAACGCTTTAACGGTTTCATTTATCCTCCCCTCTACCTCTATTGTACAGATCACTACTACATACACAAGTCTCTCTTTTTATACCACAAATGCCATCAGCAGTCTCTGCGGCTCCTATTCATTTTTAATGAATGAGAATAATTCCCTTTTTATTCATAAAAGTGTTTTGTATGTATAGATTCAAAGGCATAATGCCAAGTAACACTACAAGGTAGTAACACTGCTTCCTGAAATCCGTATTAGGCATTTCCTCTGTACACTTTTCAATTTCAGTGACCAAAATGGAAATCATCATAATCCACTGGAAAATCTATTCATCGGGACGATAGAAATCTAAGCCAAAGTCCTATAGAAATTAAGGAATTACAGACGAAAATCTGAGCGCGCCAGTTCCTATAGTGGTATTTTTCTTTTGGTTGTATCTAAGTACCAACAAAACATGGGATTGCTGGCATAATATGTACCAATGATTGTAAAACTACGGTTTCGGACGACTTACAGCTTGCCTGAACGTTCCGTCCCGCTCACCAGAGATAAAAAATATAGATTAAATGTAAATATTAAAATACGAAATAAAATTTTGTAACAGGAATTTTTAATATGACTTTCGAGATCATATTAACGACACCACGGATGCCGCCACTTTTGCTCATTAGTGTAGTAGTTTCAGCAAAATAATAATGAAATGTAACCAATAGATTGACAGCGCTGCTACGGGTTGTAAGCTGGCATATTTTCACTAATTCAAGTCTCTAGATTTTAAAGTGCTGTAAGATACCTTTGGGTAACTCATTGTGGGTATCGTTAAGCATTCGTTAAGTATATCGTTAAGTATTCCAACCGCAAAATACCAACTAAAAAGTAAAGTGCTGTATTTTAAGCGGACTTGAAAAAAAAGGTTAAAACGTAAGTTGTTAAGAATAAACCATTGCGTCTCATCGGAAGTGTTGTTCACTAAGGTACCCTTGATAAATAATGACCATATAACTTTAAATCCATTCTTTCTGTAAATATTGTTATAATGAAATACACAATTCAGTAGAAATACGTACCATAACTTCGCGATTGAAAGAGAATAGGTAGGAGGTATAACTTTTTGTAATTTTTAGGTCAATAATACCTTTTTAAAACCTTATCTTGGGCGTCATTAAAAATAGTGTGTTTATTACTGCCCGTTCGATAAATAAAATACATTCGTGACGATTATAAAACTTATAAAACTCTTCCGTTGCACTTAACACCATCTTCAGCAAGGCAAATGCCTTTGTTCACGTCATAATGTTCAATACACACAGAATGAAAAAATAAGTCAATTAGACTCATGATTATTGAGGAGGAATAGCGATCCCATAACACTGAGGAGCGGGAGAGTAAAGACTCGATTTGAGTGCGGTTTCCAATTGGGCATATTCGATAACAAATTAGAAGAATCATTGATATGTGTGACAGATTTTACAATGGAATTTTTGCGAAATATTAGTATGTAATGCTACAAAATATAGTCTCCTCCATAACACGTAGTTCGAGGTGCGTGTTCGTATAGATTCTGCAAATATTTCGGTAACAATTCGTTTAAAATGTATGGGGAAAAACGATAAAAAAACAATTATTCGGAACACAAATCTGGTCGTAATTTATGTAAATTGTTCGTTGATCTACATTTGGTGCCTCGTCGCTTTTCATGATGCTTTCCTCTTTAAAGAGCTTGTATCATTTCCCTTACGTATTCACAATGCAGTCCAATCATCTCCCCCTTCTTTCCGCGAGGGAATTGTCCAATTTACGTCGCTCCAACTTCGGATAAAGGCTTTAGTTTGAGCTTCATACGACATGTTTCGTCTTCATTGGTTTTATTCGACTAATCACCATGCGCAAGGGAACGGCACCCTTCAAAGCCTCTGTATGATTATCCCTATAGAATTGGTAATGTCTTTTATGTCATTGGGAAGCAATGGAATACATGTTCAGTAATGACAAAAAGAGTTGAAATAATCTGTGCGAAATAGGTCCCTAATATACCTTCATTGCTTTGGGATTACGGTTTAGTAGGATGGATCTTTTACAGTACGCGTCAATACGAATTCGTTATACAGGCAATTCAAATTAAATATTTTTATTTATTGTATTTTAATTACCTTCACGTAAATAATTAAACATCAGAAGATATTTTATTGATTATTTATTCACTATATATTATTACTATTATCAATTGTAGTGAAAGACTTATTTTAATTATATCTCTCACAATGTCATTTGTTCTGGCGTCCTTGATTTTTCTCTGCACACCTTATCATGGCAAACACCTATTTCTACCCTTGTCGAATTTTCCCCATCCTGACAACGTGCATCTAGAACAAGGATATTTTTTCTATATTTGAGAGAAAAATTATTTGTATCATTTTAATGGACTTCATCTCATATAAGAATGTCATCTAACTTAAGGAACTTCTCTGAGGAAAAAGACCGTTCCGGCATATGAAGTTCATTTCCCTTAAAATATACTATCATATCCTCATCCCACACAATGAGTAATATTGATTTACTTACTAATTCGAACAAAATGATTCTATTGAGAAATTCCGGAAGTCTTTGAGACAGAATATTACTAATATTTGTTAATTTTTTGTTACCAATTGGAAAAGAGAATTTTCGATTTCTTCGTCTATTGATAGCAAAATTCTGACGATGTTAAAACTCTCTGATCTAGGAATAGATAAGCCTTGTTACCAAATACATGCGACGATCGTCAGATATTTCCATAACTTGCAGCAAGTTGTGGAAGGACGCTTACTTTTCTTTTTTTTCTTTTCTTTTTTTTTTGTGGAGTTTTAGGGCTCGTCAAACTCTTACTTTATGTCGTATGTGTAGAAGGCAGAAGTTTGTTAATATGATTCGATTGCGGTGTAAAGCAGAGAGTGTATGCGAGTTATATTCCAACTCTATTTATTCTTCACGCTTTTTTAACGTTATAAATCTCCATTTTACTAAAATACGAATATTATTCCATGCAAGTCCGAAAAATTCTTCTATTTAGCACGGACGAGATAGTCACAAGTTTGATTTTTATAAACAAAAAATACTGTTTTTCAGCACACGTTATCATATAGTTTAACAATAACCTTTCCAATAACTAAATTCATTATGAGTTTAAGAAAAAGAAAAGGTGATTTTCCAGATGTGATGTGTGAACTTTATGACTTGCCTTGGTAAAATTTTTAGTGTACCAAATTTTGAATTTATAAATCAGTGATTACCAGTTGTTAGCCATGTTATATCATAAATTAATAAATAATAGCAAGATAAGGTACTTGATACGCAAGGGCAACTTATTTTTAGTTTTGTAATTTTCAGTTTAAAATAATTCTCAACAACATAATTTTATGAAATCAATAAATCTAGATTAAAAATAAAACCCATTTGTTAGAGCTGAAAAACAACAAAAATTGTCCAAACAATTCTTCGTTCATTCTTAATAATATTCTATATTATTGTTCATTTGTTTGTTTTATTTGACCGACTCACTTCGCTTGCTGGGGGTCCTCATGACTTCCATATAGGGATTTGCTCCCCAATGCTCGCTCATGGACTTCACCCCCAAACGCACTTTTGGTCTCCATAGGTCTCCGCCAGGCTCCAAGCGTGGATCCTAGGCATCGACAACAATGAGTGATAGTCTGGGAGATTATAACGCTTTAAAAATAGACAAGTGTTCTTGGTGTGAATTAAAATTGAGATTGCTCACACTTTTGAGTCAAGAGCTACGCGGTGAAGTAATTTCACAGGCAGACACAAAAATTGGTATGTTCCAGAGACTAAACCTATGAATTCTTATATATTTTGACGCGATGAATCAGAATATTGAAAAAAATTGAGGGTAACGGTGCAATTCTGACCCCGGGTTCGAATATAGAGCATCAAAATACATTAGATTTAGTCTTTGGAAGTGATCAATTTTATTTTGTGACCTGTATTTTTATTACAAGCGCATTGAGGTAGTATTGGCGTACGTAGAAGTAAATCATGAACAGAGTAAAATGTACTTATGGTGATTTCAAATGAGAAAACATACCTCACCGGCCACTTAAATGGAATAACTGCAATTATATTTGGTGTTACATTGCGTTTTATGGAGGAAATCCAACTTTTAAATCACGAAAGTGATGGAAGTTTACTTTGATTTACAGAAAATTTTCCATAGTAGTCTTTACATCTCTTGTATCTATATGTCACGGAACATTGCGAAGGATATTTCACTTTTTGGGAGATGTGACGCATGAATGGCAATACCGTTTCGCTTTGCCGCCATGTTTTACATGCTCTTGTGTATTTCAGACGAGTGGAGAGGGTTCCTGACTATTGTTTATTTTATATTATTAACTGAAAAATAGAAATTACAGCACGTTTTTTCATCATTATAATTGATAAAGATATGCTAAAAACAATTACAATAAAAACAGAAAGGGCTCTAATGACCTGATGTTGACGAGCCCTAAAGCCCCACAAAAAACAACAACAAAAAAAACAGAGAAAACAATTATACATCTCAATGATTTGACTAACTTGGAGTGCTAGAAACTCTAAAAGTGTGAAACAAAATGAGATGTTTGTCGTTTTATTGTAATGATTCATCAAACGAATCATCCCGTCTAAGCCGTTGAATCGAACAACCACCGCTTCCAAATATAAAACTCAGCGACTCCGAAACCTTCATCCCAGCTTCCACAGTCCACCGCAACTCCACATCCACATCAGAGGCAATGTCGACTCATCAGTTACCGACGCTACTGCACATCCGCCTGCTTCCGTCACCGATGTTTCATGGTCTCCAGGGAAATTCCTTTTTTGGAGCAGAAGCAAAACCTCCCGCGGGAGATATAAAGATTTCACGGAGCCCATGACTCCGAGATCATCCCGTCAATCAATACGTTCTGTAGTGTGGGGTGGGGAATCAGGTGCTGAGGACAAGGGAGGTGGAGGGCTGCAATGGAAACAGGTGTCTGACAAGGTTGGTGGCGGTCAATGTGGTAGGATTGATTCATTTTTTATAGCAGAAGCGAGGGTGTTTTCATTTTTTCCAGTGAGCGTTGAAAACTTTGGAATGGTTTTAAAATAATAATTTCCTTTCAATGGTCACTTTTTTTACGTCATAGGGGACTAATCGTCTAAAACTCATGAGATGTGTTAAAACTATCCCCGTGCAAATTTATGTATTCCACCTAAGATCAGGTTTTAACATACAATTGAGCTATTTTATTACTACATCGATTGACAATTTTGTATAAATAAATTTTGAAATATTTTAGTGATAATGACCGTTTTAGTACACACATGAAATGATTTAAGCATGTGTTTTTACATAAAGTCAAGAAAATTCTTTGTATCTATCTATCAATATTGAAAATCTATCAATAAAAATATTGAAGATTAGATAAACTTGTGTTATTACCTTTTTTGATTTTTAACACGTATTTTCTTCATCAACCATCTCCGGAATACCGTATTTACATTATATGATTTTTACTTATTATAACAGCAAATATTATTTTTTAAAGTATTTTAAGTAGATCTCATAAAAAACGAAAAAAAGTCAGTCCCCCAAGAAAGGGGAGTAAAAGTTTATGAAATGAAAACAAAATTTAACGAGTGTGTGTTCATATTCTTGCATTTATTACAATAACATCAATACGTATATTAACGTAACAAAAAATGTTATGTCATAAAATAAAATATTTGTTATGAAAATTCAAAAGAAAATGCTGTTCTAACTTACACTAAGAAATGATGAGTTTTGCTAACGTTTAAAGCGAAACGTTTCCGTCGTAATCATATGGAGACTGACNGTTTAAAGCGAAACGTTTCCGTCGTAATCATATGGAGACTGACACGGCAGAGATAGCAAATCCTACTTAAAGCTTTAATTAATGGTCTAGAAACGGTGTACAAAAACTTCAGACGCGTACAAGAGCAGGAAACCTTAGTGTGAAGAAGAGAGGGAACGTTCGGAGCAAGGATGGACGAACTCCTTACAGAAGTTGGCGGCGGGAGTTTCAACTGTTATAAAAAAAAGAGATAATGAACGTGCTAAATTAGTTTTAGCTTTAGACTGTTGGTAGAGAAGATACCACAACGACAAGGAAACAAGATAGGAAGGAATGAACGGAAGTTTTGAGTACGATGAGATCAAGACAAAAGGTAATAAGAAATTAATTTAATTCACGATTATTGAAAATTTAATATAATTCAAAACAAAGAAATTTCGGAAAATAACAAAAACAAGGAAAATGCTTCGTTCCATTGTACCGTGCATAGCATTTCCGTGGTAAATTCGTGATGATGTGAAATTTGTAGCTGATAAATTCATTTGTGACTGCACTGGGGTAGTAATCGCCTTTTCGAAAAGACTCGTTCAAGGATTGGTTTTATTTTCCAAGATGGATTAAAGAATGTCAAGAAAACAACAAATGGTGCTTAACTTTTTCAGTAGAATCACAATTAGTGAAATATAGAAAAGAAAGTACTACGTGTTAGTAAACGAAGGATACAACAGGAAAACTCCTCTTGACTTGTAATTACAGAATAGTACCGTCCTTGTCATAGAAATGGGCTCACGAAAATGTTCTTAGTCCCGCACGCTTGAAATTTGGAGCTGATAGGTTTGCAACGCTACGTCTCTGCAACGGGGAAAACGCTCCTCATTTTCGTTCGACCAATCGTAGGCAAACTTGAAACTGCTTCCATATTTGGCGGACAAATAGAAGACCAACTTTTCGCGGATTTTTGTATCCTTGCTTTCAAAATTATGTTTAATGTCTATTCAATATGTTTTTCTTCACAAATATGAACAATCATGTTGATTCGGAAAAAGTGATATAAAGAATGCTTCTGAATTACCATGTTTGAACCCTGCTATTGAAATCAATGAATTCTACAGAATACTGATAATAACGAAAGAAAGCGGAGAAAATATTGAAATTCATATATGGGACAATGTAAGATACCGAAGTACATGTAATATTAATTGCGATGCCTTATTGTCTGATGATCGTAGATAATGTGCATGAACACAACTCAATTGTATTTGGAAGTCTAAATAAAAGTGATATGTTCCTTTTGTTATATTTTTGGAGAACTAAAAATAAACTTTTTAGTAATGTTACTCTCAGAGCATATTGTTTTACATGTTGCAGGATTACAGCCAAGCATTGTATCTTGCAACAATATTTTTTACAGTCATTATTTATTGGTTTAAAATGATTGAAGATGTCATTACAATTAACATTTAGAGTTATTCATTCATTTTATATCAAATTGTTTTCTATAATGCTTGATTTCAGATTGACCTCTAAAAACAGTATAAAAGAGCTGAATATCATTTCAAATTACTTTTAACAACACATATTAATTGATGTCAATGAGGTTTGATTTCTTTGAGCCACTGTTGAAAATTCAGAGGTTATAAGAAGATTTACAAGAAATTCCTAAATTCGTATCACACGAAATTCATTCGATATCTTGCGATGGTATTCAAATTCTGTCATTAAACAATATCGATTTTACTGTAAGAAGAATTATTTTTACGGAGAAGTCTAATTTATTTTATATTCCCTAGGACGGCGTTGTGAGACAACAACTTGAGATGTCATTTAAATATAGAGAATAATAAAATTTATTGTAAATAAAGAATACTTTTTGATCTGGAAGTACAAAATGTGTATAAAAAAATTTACAAAATATTTCTTTTACAGAGGCGTAATAAAACATATTCTCGTTACGCCAGTACTAGTCTTCTATTGGTCCGCCAAATATGGAAGCAGTTTGAAATTTACCTACGATTGGTCGAACGAAAGTTAGGACGTGGCGTTGCAGACCTTACAGTTCCAAATTCAAGCGCGCGGGACTTGTAATATTTCCGTGAGCTCTTTTATGTATCCAAGACGGTACATATCCTGATGCTGAAATGGGGGAGTTGAAAATCCTATTGCAGGATTAAAAGACGTTTTATTGTCACTACTAATACATTGCAATATATATTTGATATTAAAGCAAAGATGGGGAACTTTACTCGACAATGATCAAAGAATTTTTTCAACAATAATATAACAGAGGGACGTGTTGGAGAGTCTGGAATGGGGGTTGCCTTCGACTTATCAACGATATAACATTGTCACATCCAAAACAGCAAAATGATATCTAAAATTACAAATTATGAAATGGGGTATTAAAAACTTAACAGTTTATAAAGAATGAGAATGTTTGTTCAATCATTTCATATTTTTGTGCAATGAACAATTGAAAATTTATGCTTTCTTATTTACGTTTCTTTCACAGATAAATCACGATTACTAATTCTGCATCGTCTTTGTGATGATATTTAGTAATATATGAATTTGATTCATAGTAAAGAAATCAGTGACTCATGTAACTGCTAGCAATAAAACTACATGATACACCAATTTGCAACGTCGAACTGTTACACGCAAAAATGAACGTACGTTATAGCGTGCAAAGCTCTAAATTGTAGAGACAAACCTTTCTGCTCTTGCATTTATTGACAATTAAACATACATTTTTATTTATTACTGTATGAGATCTGACAAGTTTTATAGTAGGATCGAACACACAGTGTAATCTTTAAAATGGAGCAGAGATTAAAACAATTTCATGGAAACAACATCGTTTGGGAACCATTAGTTTTAAAACTAAAATATCTCCAATTTACGTGTGTGGCAATTCTTACAGTTGTGAACGCATTAGATATAACGAATACTACATATTTATCAGTTAAATGCATGAACGTGATGGTAATATAGTAGAAGCTGAGTTTATTATCTACTTTGGTCCCTNTTATCAGTTAAATGCATGAACGTGATGGTAATATAGTAGAAGCTGAGTTTATTATCTACTTTGGTCCCTGATCAATAATCAATTTGCTTTCTCGCAAAAGTTTTTTGAACGTGATATTTTAACGGAAATATTCGTTTCTGAGTTCCGTGATACCCGAAAAAATCTCGTTTTAAATTTAGTTTGTAAGTTCACCACGAATATGACTAAAGGGATGAGTGAATTTCAATTATGATTCGTATGTAGCGTACTATAGTCGCACGTACCCCATAATTTTTTATAACTTTAAACTTTTGGATTTTTTTTTTCAAAACCCGGTATATATTTAAATTTGAATAATTTGTGTGAGCGTGCAACTAAATAATATATCGCTTAAAAGTTACAGTTATTATGTCTGAAAACACTATTAAATGTAGAAGCATAGGGAGAATAAAGATTCTGTAAACTGAAGCCAAACAGATGAAAACAATAAAATAGAACGGAAAATTAACACCTGCAACAAATTTGCATTCACGCAATACATGCTCTATGATTTTAATTTACTTGTAACTTTTAATGTGTATAGGGTAATCAGTATTATATTTAAACATTCTTAATTGTGAAGATGTAGAAACATGAAAGAGTGTGTTCAATGTATTTTTGTATCAAAACCGAAGAGAACATGATTTAAAAAACTACTTTCTTTCGCAGTCACTAATATCGAACACAGATATCTAAACAAAAATAATTTATTTCACGAATAGAAAACTCTAACGTATGACATGTTGAATTTTATTCATGAAAGAAGAAATATAGTGGAAAGATTTCCCCACCACAGGTGCGGCGTCGCAATATCACGATGAATCAACAACTAGATTATTCCCCTCGGCAATAGAGTTTCCCCTTCGCAATCACTTCTTTCATCAGAGCTTTCCTCTTCACCGACGTATCCCATTCACTTCTGGATGCACGGAGAAGCATATGACATGTCTCAATGTGGAGATACCCAACATTTAGAATGTCAGTCATGCCCCTCACATCCTTGAAGATTCCCCAATTCCAGACAACATGTCGTCCCACGTCCTTCGCCTCCTCAAAATGCCTTTTACGTACTAGACGAACAAGTATTCCCATTACTTGTGTTTGTGGATTTCTGTTATCATTTCATAAATGTAATAAAACGGCAAGCAACAAACGTATGCCATTTTTGTGGACTCTTCTACGACTCCTAGTTGTACTTTGAAATTGCAATGGACACGTGCAAAATCGCCATAAATGCAAGAGTTTAATTACGTCCACATCACTCACCAGATACTTCGGTTGTTAAAAATGTAGTATTAAAGGAATTGGAAAAACTGTTTATTAATAAACTAAGAGTACATTTCCACTCACTGTTCTGTTGTCCTAAAAACGTTTAACTGCTTAACTGCTTCATATCTATGTTACGGTAAAACTTTTATAATTCATAGCAGTCAAGTTTCAAGTTCAAGGCATTACAAAATATGGAATAAACACATTACTAAGCATTCAATTATATTGTTTATTTGGACACTGAACACCACCTTGGCTTCTTTACTTAGCAACTCTATTTCTAGATCTCATTACTTTTCATGATTACCTATTTACTACACAAACTTGGCCTTATTTTTATGCATGTTTTTGGTGGGAAATTATAAACAATTACCGTCATTTTAAAACTAATTACATTGAAGAAAGTTAAAAATGAAAATCATTTAACTATCTTTTTTGACCAAGAAGCTGTACGACATCAGCAACTTCGAAGAGCTTTCAAAATTTTCTCTCCACTCCCCCACCACTCCTTGAGCGAAGATCCTGATGCTACCTCAGAGAAAATATACAGTGGTTACCAATTTCTCCGTAAATCTATACCAGGTTTAGACATTAGAAATAAAGTGAAGTATAATTTCTCTGCGAACTACTTCGAGGTTCTAAAACTTATAATTTATGATAAGGTCGACATTGGGTCCATATTCTTAATTGTAAGTTTTGATATAAATTTCTCTCATGAGCGAGTAATCATGCAATAGTAAATAAAATATTGTGCCGAGTAAAATCGATATCGCAAGTTATTTAGAGTCTCCTATGCGACCAAGTCGACCAATTATGTATAAGGTTTTCACTCTTCGCGTTGTTGGTGGTAAGTTTCCTTCATTAAATAGCAAGGAGCTGCCAGATGAAATATTAAAAAGTGTTCAAAAAGAAGAGAACAGAGATGAAAATGATGAGTGAAAAGGAGAATTAACAGGTAGATGGAACAGGAAAGAGACAAGGGAGGAAAAGTGAGCCACCGCAGTGTGGGATCATATTTCAATCATTTATCTGCGCTGTCACAAAACGAAGACATTCTCTTTTACCACGGAGTCATTTTTCCCCCTTTTTTTTTTTTTTTTGCTTTCTTTCTAACCATCAGTTTTCCAATCGAGGGACGACGTCTTCCGCCGACAGATGGTAGATTCGCTCTGAGAGAACATTCGACTCCTCGGCGCTGAGTACTAATCGTACGTCAAAGAAATCTCGGTTTGTTTCAGAGCTTCTGTCGGATCCTCGAATTTTCTTCTTCTTCTAGTATTGGTTACTGGGAAATGTAGCATGCTATTTAAGCTTATCTACATGGAGCGATAGGAGGTGGGAGGTGGGTGGTAGACAATTGTTATTAGGTGGACCGCTTAGCTGGGTTTACCAACAACTTGGCACACGTGGAGATTTTAGTATGAGTTGTTAGTAATAGTTAGATTATTATTGATACTAGGAGGAGGTGGATAGAGGAAGGGGAGTTCGCTTTTCAGTGGTCACAGCTATATGAACTTGTGTATTAGTGTGAAAAGCTACAAATATTTTCTGGTCCAACCGGGAATTGAATCCGTGACGACTTGGTGATGAACGAGAGCGCTACCACCTGAGCCACCAGAGGGGTAACTTCTCATTTCTCTTCATTTCTACCGGATCGTGGAATAAACCGGATTGTTATACAATGACATAACTATTCCTTCAGGGGCCCCGGATAATGATTACATCGGGGGAGGGGGGTGCAGCTAAAAAAATTTGACAAGCATTTTCTTAAGAATTAAGCAATTTTTACAAATAAATTAATGTGCAACCGCTTTACTTTCAAACTCATATTATTAATTCACAGTTTGAATGGAACATTTTACAATAGGAGCACGACAAAAAAATTCAACAATTAAAAATTTGAAAAAATGAATATCGACAATGTTTTTATTTTAAATAACATAAATTGTATTATACAGTAACTACTATAAATTCTTAAGATTAATATAAGATAAGATTCGTTTAGTTGTAGTACTTTGGGGTCCCGTTGAAAATTATAAGTACTGTTTGGGAAACAACTGTTTGAGGAAGGTTTGTCTGTCTGTTAAAACTCATGTTTCGTCAGAATACTTTTTATTTATTTATTTATTTATTCAATGCCTTTTGGCGAGGTTCAGGTCATGAGGCCTGATCTTCCACCTAACCGTTATTAGTTATGTCAAATTTACAAATTATACTTTTGGAACATTGTTTGAAATGAACTCTCACAAATTTCTCATGAGAGGTAGGTAAAAATCGCGAAAATAACATTTTTGATCTTCAAAAAATGCTCACTATTGCACTCACAGGTTAAGAACGAATTCCTGTTTTGCCGCAAAAGTATGATGCCACGGAAAAATTGATCGAAATTTAAAGCGATAGGGTCAAATATAGTATCAGAATAAGCGTTTCGTTTTGGGATACTAAGAACGATGGAATAGGATTATCGTGTCGCAGTAAGTCTACGTCTTGGGATGATGCGGTATTTAAGCTGCAAGCAATTGGATTTGAGATCTAAATAAGGGTGGAATTTAATCACTGAAGTTCATTCTTATGTCAAAAGACACTTAATAATGTAAAAACCTTAAATGTTCGTAAAAGAAATGTAAAGAGATTGCAAAAGAATGCAAGAATGTCTGATTCTGAGAAGTCAATGCGCACTTCCGATAATATCAATTTCGGACAATAACTCACTTCCCTCAAGTTGAAATGCAGCAGTATCATGATTGCAGTATTTGGTTGTGTGTGCGATGGAAGGTTTTTTAACAATAAACTTGTTTATGAGCCATGTGTTAAGCATGGTCGTTTCATGATTCGTTATAATTTTATGTGTCTGTCTCTTTACTTCGCAACTCTTAGTGTAATAGATCCTTTTCTCTACCTCGTAACTGTCCCACCTTCTCTTCTACCTTAATTATATTCCACAGAAACCCTAGTTTGAGGACGTAATTTTGAAGCAATTCAAACTTTTATTTCGTCTCTATGAATCTATGAACGTTTCGTCTAAATTAAAAATATCCTTTCCCTTCAACTTCGTTGTAGTAGCTCTGAATCTACCAAGAATCGTGATTTCATTGGCGGAGTAAAAATATTAATTTAAGTCAGTAAAGTGTAGTGAAGCCTATATGACTTGTTAATAATTATTTTAATTACTTATTCATTGTATTATGATTACTAGAATTAAGATATGAAATAGTGGGGTTGGAAAAACACGAATGCGTTAGTAGGGTGAAAGTTCGATGAGTGAATCTGTGGGAGTAAGGCAGCACATGAGTGATAGAGAGAGGAAATGCAGAGGGTCTGTTTGATGAACGTGTGACTCTAATATAACAGTGTTCCATAATCTGCATATCAATAAATATTGTTACTTGAGTGTGTACTTGCTAATAACATTTATCAATCATGTTATTAAATGAGAAATTATATAATGATAATACTGTTAGATTATAATTTTACTGACAGGTTACACGGCGTTGCCCGGGATTTTTCTTAGTCCAATCTTTTTTGCATAAAAAAGTGAAATCTAACAATATTCGTTGTATACACTTCATCATTGTGGACAAAAAATGTTTTTTCGCAGTTATTTTGGAAGTCGCTGATATGATACTTTGCTTCTGAAACGAAGTCAATTTATTCCTTGTCATGGCTTTACGTAATCTCTATACTGAATAGTAATTATTCCGTTACATAATTATTATATTTTGTTGTTCTTAGAATTGTTATTTTGTGTATTTCTATGACTCAGAATTAGTTTGATGAGTATCATTACTTCCTTTATGACCTCCACAGATTCTCCATTTTTTTCTCCGTCGACTTCTGTGGTTTCTCCCGCAATTGATTCATTTCCACGAATGATTCCCTCGACACCGCGTCGCATCTGCGCAGTGATTTGTTTTCTTTTAATTCGTCCACCAGACAGCGCCACTGGAGAGTCGGATCCCACGAAGATTGTTGTGGGTGGGGGGAAGAGGGGATGCTGTTAACTAGCGAAAGGACGTTCTATTACGGAGGAAAATGCGGTAGAATGAATAGATGAGACTTGAATAGGAAAATACGAGCATTCTCCAAATGAGAAATTGACTAAAACGAATCTGCAAGACTCATTGGTGAAATAATGAGAACTGGGATGATAGAATAATATTGTTTAAAATACCAAACTTTTGACTGTATATCACAGGGAGAAATATGAGCTCAATCTTTCTCTCGAATAACTAATTTCTTATCAGTAAGACTCTTAACTGATGTGAGAAATGATATCAATTTGACATCAATTTTATCAATTTATTGTCAAAAGAGCAGTACAACCTGCGTATTACCACGTGGAGGACAATAAACTGATTTACTCTCCGGAAGCAAGCAAGGGACCAACTAGATTGAAAAATTTCAGCAAAAATTCCTAGATAAGATAAAAAGCTAGCTACGAGTTATAATACTAATAGAATATGTTTGTAATTTAAAACAAAAAATTTATTTTACATGTACGAATTATTATCGAACTATAGATTATTCTGAGTATAGTGTTTACAAATCATAAGAATTTAAATAACAGAATTAATGCACACAACCGTGCCAAAGTTGAGTACACAGAAAACTAAATTAATATGAATCATAATACACAGCACAATAATGCAAGAATATAGTTTTTGAAATTGTTATGTCATTTTAAAAGTACTACAGCAATGGCGTGATAAAGTGCAAGACGGATTTAACTTTTATTAAAATAAATAAATTCTGTTACATTGTAAAAGCACTGGTGCAGGACGTAGTTTTTAACCGCGGATTTGAAGATATTCAATTTCATAATATCTTTTATATTTTTGGGCAGGGAATTATATAGAGCGACTCTCGAACGATATGGATCTTTTTGACAAAGAGTGGTTGACACTCTAGGGTGATGTATATTATTCCTATTGCGAGTATTGTGTTCGTGAACGAGACTGTTTTGTATGAAGCAAGGGTGGCTCTTTAGTAATTCGGTCTTAACAAACACGACGGTTTCATAAATATGATTGCAGGGAAGTTTTAAGATATTTAATTCCTAAAATAAATGTTTATTTAAATAAATGGATAAATGAGTTGCTTTAATTATTCAAGTTACACATAAAATTAAAATGTTGAGATAATGTTGGTTGAAGAAGGTTTCGAGATTTAAAATAAAAAAACTCAAGTTATAAAAAAGGCACCTACTAGTAAATACTGATGACTTAATTGTTTGTAATAGCGTCATGAATCCTGCTTTAAAAATTAGCATCAGATAAGTAATACCATGTTTATATTTTTGAATCATGATTCTTGTGTACTGTCAGAAAACAAATATGGGATTGTTTTATTTTGCTTCTAGAAAGAAGTAAATCACATAAAATTATTATTACGTCGAAGATTCTAAGAACAAAAATAATTTCACGAACCACAACAATATTACCCTAAAATAGCACATATGTACTTTGTACAAAAATGTCTGCCTTGGGAGTTGGGAGGCGCTCTATATGATTGCATATAGTCCTCGCAGCGAAAGAAGAGCAACGAGATATAACCAATGGAATGAGAGTGCAACGTTTTCATATGACCGTGGCGGGGAGGGGGGAGTGGCCAAGAGTAGCTCCACCCATTCCCGACGGCATGGCACACGGACGGGCGTTGCTATAACCCATGGAGAAACTAATTTATGACCGCCCACTTGTGGTCAAAGGTTAGTTATCAAACCCCCTGCCCATTCCAGTTGTAAAATCAATTACTGTCTCTTCTAGGAATCGGCTGATGTTAGCGGCAGCAGCCGAAACTCACTGAGATTCCGCTGACACGAGTAAAACGTGGCTACAGCGAGAGGAAGAGTCGACATTCTCGCAATACTGGCATTGGCTCCTCGACTTTCATGTGGTCTTTAGGCTCCTCCCGCGTTACTATTCTTTCGCCGCGAGAACTGTAGGAACGTCGAAGTGACCACGCGAAAATAAATCTTTATTACAACGAAAAAAAGGGGGAAAAAATAACGAGAATTCTTAATTGTCTCCGGACGATATTTCAACACAAATAAAATTGTCGCTCTCAAACGAAATCGAAATGTGTCGTTAATAAAAGATGAATTTGTGTGTGAAAAGAATGGCGATGGGATATAACGTATGGAAATATATCTTTCTGAACTCACTTTTATCTCGTGTTACATTTTCAGCCAACCGCCGTGTCTGAGTAGTGAAGTCCCGAGGCTTTACTACGATCAAGACATTAATTCTACTCTTTCTCTATACGCATTTGAAAGCAAGAACGAAAAAAATGCGTCAAAGTGGGCTGAAAGAATGTGCTAAATAGTATGAGAAAGAATCAACTTGAATATAAAGTTTCGTCGATCTAATATTTACTCAGTGACTCGTATGCACCTTATGTAACATTTTTTCTCATTACAGCGTTAGACGAAATTATTTCTAACAATACTACCTCGATTTCGTCTATAGTTATATATTCTAATAATTATATTACAGATCATTTCTTGACGAAGAGAATAGTTTCTTTCTTTCTCGGAAGTCACAATAATTATATTGCCAAAATTAAAAAAAAGCGACTTGACATGGGTTTATTTCCCAGAAGGACCGTTTGAGTCCTTTTTCAATATTAGAAATTAACGGTACTATTCAGTGTTGCCCGGAATTTGAAAAGAAACTTGAAACAATCATTATTGGATATTCAAAATTTTAAAACAATTCACAAAGAAGACACACAAATTAAAGAGGTATGTTTTTGTACTGTTAAACATACATACAAAAATTACACCAACATTCAAAGATGAACTGGTATTGAGCATTGATATATTTTATCCTACAGTGGGTATTAAACACCTGTCAACAGGTCTGGATAATTTTAGCTCATTTTGCACAGCGTTGCCCGGGGTTCTCATATTATAAATTCATATGTTAGTTTCCATATATCTCAGCTTATTATTACTCTTCGTATTAAATTTACANAAAACCTACAAAAATACATAGTTTTCAGTATTGCATTCTAATGTGTTTGAATCACGAATTATTTTAATAATCACACAGAAGGAATATGTACATTACTCAGATATAAGTAAAGCTCATAATTAGGAACTCTTGAGTTCTTCGGTTTTCATTTTTAGGTTATATACATGAAAACAATGTTTTTCACAGTCTTCAAATAATTTTGCTTCTACGATTCGGTCACCTAGTTCATACGTTCAGTGGATTGCCCGCCTTAAGTAACGCCATCGAACTCTAGCGGACACGTCAGTAAACTTTACAGTCAACAGTCATGCGAGTGAAGATTCATTTCTACTGATTAGCAGCCAATTGTATTTCTTTTCCTGTTATTGAAGTTAATCAATATTAACCATAGTTTACGATTTTGTTGTTGCAATAACCCTTAAGAAGATTTCTTTGCAATTTCAAATAACATCTAATACTTTTTCCGATTTCCAATAACAGATTTCCAACAACAGACATTTCAAATAATTCACTTTTATTAGTAGAGATTACGTATGTGGATTCGAAAGAATAGAAAACTTGATTTTTACAAAGCGGGAATGAAACAATGAAGGATTCCTTATGCAGTACCAGAAGACTATTAAATAAAACATTATATTTTTGATCCGAGTAATAGAAAAGTTAGCTGCAAATTATAGTAACTGTATTGACGAAAGTCACCAATATTTTAAAATAATTACAAATGTAATTATATCAGAAGGAAGCTTGGTTATCTAGATTTGTATTACAATAGTGGATTAACACCGTTCCACCTTTGCTCTAATCCCTTTTCCAGAATATTCGATTACCAATTGTAGGTAGAAACTCTGAAAAGAGTGATGCAGTTAGCTGTTGCGAAAGGCGAATTCAGCGCTGTGGCAAACGCAATTGGTGCTTTGAATTGATCAACGTGTATGAATGTAGTTCATTAAATTCATCTACATCACAGAACTGCCGTGAAGAGTTTCACATCGGCTCCAATGAGTACTCTATTCACGCACACACCCATAACACACACATTGAAGCATATATATGGACGAATATTTTCTGAATGGTTTGTTTGAATGCAGAATTATTGAAGGAATGAGTGATACGAGAAAACAGTAAACCTAAATGTTTTAGGAGTTGGAGAAACATCGATCTCATCTGCATCATTTCATTTTCATTTCAATTATTTCATTTTTTCATGCACGATTGATACCATTTTTGCAAAAATAAAACCACTTCAAAAAATCTAAAAATAATGACGATATTATATAGTAATAATTAATAATAATAATAATAATAATAATAAAAACTGTATCAAACGTAAATGTAATACGATTATGGGCATACAAAACTTAAGATCATATGAATAAAATAATACCGTTCAGAGAATCACAATGATGAGAGAAAAACATATAGAGAACATATCAATAGAGAATATGATTATTAAAATTATAGTGCAAGAGTAAAAGAATATTAGTTATATTTTACCTACTAGAAAAATGTACATCTTTTGAGAGTGTATAGCTCTTTTAATTGGAAGTTCCAAAATAAAATTTTCGTATTAAAAGTAAACACATCTCGAAATAACGTTTGTTTCATCGACATAGAAAGTTTGACGCAATGCCATTAATTTCAAAATGAAATTCCGAAAAAAAAAGCATTCATTAATTCGAATTTAAGTGCAATAAATTAAATATATATGGTACAATCGCATTCATTATCGCTATTTTGTACTCACCGAGATGAAAATAAATCCGGAACTGGGTAATTTCCTCTCCTAAAACAGAAAATGTTACATAATTTAATTTATTTTCACATTTCAACCTAGTATTTAGTCCGTGGGTGCTGTGGGAAAAATACTTAGGCGGCGAGATGTAAGAGATGATTTTAAAAAAATGTTCATTTCGTTATCATATGTCTTCATACGCATATTGGAAAAAACCTTTTCAACTTTCCGCTAAAATAACAAAATCTTTTCTTCTTCAACGACAATATGACAAACATTAGATAGTAATTTACCCGTGTTAAGGTATGGACTATTTCTATGTTTCGAATTATTTATTTATTTATTAAAATGCGTTTTAGTTTCTTGCAAAAATCTTCAAAATTAAAATACGGACCTATATTGCCACATGCAATATTTCTTCTCCTCTTAAAAGTTATCAAGAGCTCTGAGGGGATTGGAAGATGCAAAATAAATCCTTCAAATCCCTAAAAAAACAAAAAAGATTTTATGAACAATTCCTATGACCCTCAAATTATTATTAACTCATGAGATTATTACAGAATGTTGGAAGTAATTGAATTAAAATGTAGGATATTATTTATGACCAAAACGTTTTCTGGAATTCGAATAATTTCGATCGATGATGGTTTACTTATTTATTTTGAAATGTGAGCTATCAAGAAAATTTCTTTCATTAATTGGCTAATAGACTAAATTTCATGTTCGACTGCAACGACAGAAGGAATATAGATGGTATCGATGACTGTTTGTTGACCTAATTCAAAATGAAATTAACTTTACTAATAATAAACATGTGGTTGGAGAAACTATGCAAGTTACTTTCAGACAGAATGGATGTTTGTCTTAATATAGTTAATTTTTCCATGGTTAATTTTCATGAATTTTTGTCATAGGATTATTTACTTTTTCACAATTTATACGTCTATTTAAACCTTCATGGTTGTCTAGTGGTTGTGTGTGAATGGAAGTTTAAATTAATTGATGGATCTCACTCAATAAAATTCCTCAGGTGATTTTCAATTACTTTCAATTTTGTAACACCTTTCTATGTTGAAGACAATCACAGTTTCTCGGTAGATAATTGACAAGATCTTACATCCAGAAAATATGAAAATGGACTTTGTTTAGTAGAGAAAATATTCATTATTTTTTTTCCTTGTAAAATAATTTGATTGATTAAATTATGTCAGATAAAAATTAATATTAAATTAATATTACGCGTTTAAGTACAATAAGTTCACTAAAATCATTTTACTATATTGCACAATATTTAGAGCGACCTGAAAATAATAAAGCTCAAATTTCCACGTTTATCCGCTTTTTATTGATTTACAAAATGTCAAATTGTATACATGCCAAATGTGGTTAGTAAGCAACACAAAAGTTAATTTAATTAAAACTAAACTAATTTATGAGTGAACATTAATTACATCTGGCGAAGACATACTTTAAATATGAAAGAAGTGAACAACTGTGAAACATTTCACAGGAACTATACATCATATTACACGAGATGATAACCTTTCCGTTTCGTCAATAGTGAATATATCTGTGTGATTCTCGATTCACCATCATTTACAAATTTTTTACATTAACGAGTGTATGTAGTATTATACATTTTTTATGAATAGTTAGAATCAACCATTCGATTCATCACGTAAAAATTGAAGCATTGATTACACAAACAGTTTCTAGTGGTTAGAGTAATCTAGTAATCTAGTGACCCAGATAGCATATGTTTAAGAACAGAACAATTGCTGAGAATTGAGACCCTAGACTGTCATGTTGACATGAAACTTTGTACAGTCCCGTAAAGTGAATCATGACAACCAGAATGATAAGGGGAAACTACATCCACAGATTTGTAGTTCCAACTCGAAATTAATAACCCTTCATGAAAATGAAAACCGTGTGTGCGACTATAACCGATTAATTATTAGTTGAGTTCTCCTCGGTTTATTAAACGAAGACCAGAGAAGTCCTTAAACTTATTCGTGTTTGAATTAGAAATACACAAACTGATTCTGTTCTCCTTGGAAGTAACAAATAGTATTGTCGGAGAGAACAGCAAACAAATTGTTTGTTGTATCATATGGTTTATCGTCACTTCGCATTTTCTGACGAAGATGTGCACAACGCATCATCACCTCTCGCACCACCTCTGATCTTTCGCAGAGACAACGTTTAGGCTTCGTCACTAGTGGATATTTTGTTTACATTAAATCTTGTATAAAGTTAAGTTTTGGGTGCTCTATCTTATAATTACTACAATTTTAACTACATTTGTAACAAGCATTAAGAAGAGTCATTCTAATGTTAACGCTAATAATAATTTAACACCACTTATATTAGTACAGTAGAACCCCTTTAATTCGGAACCTGAGACGTACTAAGGGGTTTTACGGACTACGAAGATATTGTTTGAAAACGGCGAGTTTCATAACNTATATATATATATATATATATATATATATATATATATATATATATATATATATATATTCAAAAATGTGTAGATACTTTCATATTTTGCAGCAAGAGAAACTGGTAAGAAAATCAATTAAAATCAAGATGTCGCATTATGGAAAATTCCATATATTAGAGTGTCGGACTAAAGAGGTTTTACTAATTACATTACTTTGAGCATGTTTCTCGGAAGACTTAAGTGGTTTGTAGTTTTTAAACTTATGTTATAGATAATTTTCCCTACATTTCCGTATCTTTGTGTGTCTTAAGAGGAACAACGTTCGTGGTCTGGAGCACGCGGAACCGCAGCTGCAGTGGTGGAGCGCTTGGTGTTGCGTCTGGTGAGTGGTGCCGGAGCTTTGGACCCACGCTTCGCTTCCAAGTTCCTCACCACGTTAGACACACCTCGCCAACGCGCTCAGGTGAGTCATTCAAATACACAAGTAACTCTCTCTCGCTTTGATTGACAAATCATTCCATTTGAATTTAACGTTCTCCGACGGTCCATGTTTTGTTGTCAGGGAAATTGCTTTACACGAGTCAAATGAAAATACCAGGTATGTGAAAACAAACACCTCAAATATCGCCAAATCAGCGATTCTCAATCCAATTAATGCCATAAATTTTTTTTCATCGTGAAATATATACAAAGTAATACATTTGTTTTCTTTTAAACATACGTAAATAAAAGATTAACAATAAATTTATTGTCAAAAAAGCAGTTACATACTGCGTATGAAAATGAGGAGGACAATAAACTACTTTACTCTCCGCAAGAGACCATCCCACCAACTCCGATGAAGGGCTCTAAGACAGAGGCGGATTTAACATTTCAGCATATTCGTAAGTTAAATAAAAATAGTTACGTGTTATAATACCAACAGAATATCAACAAATTTGTATTTAATAGAACAGAAAAAAGTAAATCTCTTGAATACGTCAAATGATTAATGCAATAACACGATCTATCTCAGTGTAAAGTGTTTTTCGATGTACGAACGAACGAGAATTATTTATAAAGTATTAAATAGTATTATTCCTTTAGGATATATATACCCTTCAAGGCAAAGAAATTCCAGGTTTACCAAATACACATATATTTTCCATTCATAATATTTTTGTATTATATTTCACATTTTCCAGGTCCATTGCATCTTGGCATAGTATTTGAAAAAAAACAACAACGATTAATTATAGTCAGAGAAGTATATTTCTTTTTACTTAGGAACAGAAACTGACTGTGAAATAGTATATATTATTATTATAGGAACGTCATGTATATTTTTCAGCCTAACGAGAACACACGACTATTCTCATTTCTCCCACTCGTAAATAATACTTGATATAAAAATTCCGTACCATTAAAGTTTGAAAATTAATTTTGTGAATCAATTAAAGTTCAATTAAAATAGAGGAAAAACTAGTGAGAAATAAGAAATTTAAAGTCATATGAAATGAACACATGAAATGACTGGACAATAATGAAGTGCTTTAATAAATAAAAAATCCGATCATAATTTCATCTGTTTTAATTCAAGAAGAAACGGAGCGTTGTGGAATGTTCTCAACACACAGCTTAATCAACAGGAACGTATATGTTTATAAATAACCTCATTACTTATCGATGTATTCATTTAATATTTCAGATATTCACGAAAACTTATATTTACTCAAAAGCATCAACACAACTATTTTTTGTTCTCAGAAAACCCAAGTTATCTTAGAATTTATACCCATGTATTATATTAAATGAATGTATAAAGCATATAGAAAATGATAACAAACGATGTCATTATAGTTTATTCGTTTCGTATATTTACTTTTCTTAAGTACATTCAGGAATCAAAGACGCAAAATGTTATATATTTAATTCACTTAATTTAGAAACTTAACTCAAATCTTGAATTGCGTATTCCAATTCAACAATTTCAATTCCATCGCTGGGCCCGCATTCGTGTGGACATACATTTTGGAAGACCTATTAAGTGATGCGACATTCTCTGACGATCGACGGTCCAGTCAGCCTCTGAGGAGCGAGAAGTAAAGGAAATCGCGTGACAGAATGAAAATGTTTTCGCATTTCCGCCGTGCGAGTTGGCATCGCGGGAGGAGGCTTAAAAGTGGCAGGAGGGGAAGGGATTGACTGCACATTCGGATACGCCTCGTCCATCCCATCAATCGCGTTAACCCAGGGGTGACAAACAAATTCCCGTATTATATGGAAAGGCGTACAAGGTTTCTACCTTCTGTGGTTCACACTTTAGGATACGTAGCTCACTATATTTTGGGGCTTGTGATAGTACGAAATCTCTCAAGGATACGAAATCTCTCTAGGTAGAACGAAATCACAAAAATATCTCAAATCCGCATAAATAAATAGAGTAACATTTACTCAATGTGATTTCAACTTGAAAAATATACCTCACCGGCTATTTAAATGAAATAATTGCAGGTATAATTGATGGTGAAATACATTGTGTCTTATGGAGAAAACACTTATTTACAAAATAAGACCAACTTTTAAAACACGAAAGTGTTGGAAGTTTACTTTGATTTGTAGTACATTTTCCGCGGTATTTTTTACATCACTTTTATTTATACAAAACCGGACATTACAAAAAGATATTTCCCTTTTTGCTACGTGTGATGCATAAATCAGGAAACCGTTGCGTCCGATCGCCATGCTTTTACATGCTCTTCTGCATTTCAAACGACTCAAGCGAGTAACTGAATATTGTCCATACCAAACTGTAAATTGAGAGATGGATAATCCATGTTTCTTCATCATTATAATTTATAATGTTGTGTTGTAAAAAAAATTCAAGGAAAATAAATGAAGCAATTATACTTCTTGGTCACATGACTAACTCGGAGCGCTAGTAATTCTATATGGGCGAATAATATGTAAATTCTTAGAATACACTAATATGGTTGGAGAGAAAATGACTGCGATATTTTTACGGATTGGAAACGATTTCAAAAACGAAAATTCTTGACGACAAAATTAAAAAGATCTAGTTTGATTAGGAGTATGAAATATATGATGATGATAATAATAATAATAATTATAATAATAATAATAATAATAATCATTTCAAGAAAAAAGAAATATTTTAAGTTTGATCAACATTTTAAAAAAATCTCTCTATTTATTTATTATAATGTTTTTGCATTCTTGCAAAATTTCTTCAAATATTCGTCATATTGTTTAAAATGTTTTTCACCATTCCTCTGTTTTTTCAACCCGTATGTTGAAATGTGTGTTTTAGTCATGTGTATCATTATTACATAGTTCTTAATAGTAATTTAACAATTTTTGTAATTTGAATATTCTTGATGATTATTTTCATTTACAAAAATGTAANTGAATATTCTTGATGATTATTTTCATTTACAAAAATGTAAAACAGGTGGCGTAATACCCACTCAATATTCTAAAAAAAAATTTAAATCCAAATTTGGATTATTAACAAATAATTTACAATGAATTAAATGTCGCATCTTCCTGGAACAATTTTCACGAACTTGCTCGGAACGTTGAAATCAATAATATTTAATTATATTTCTTGAAAAACAAATACGAAGCAAGGCTGTTGTCACAGTTGTATCATTACAGATGCACAGGATGCTATTGCATCACAGAACTTCAGTTATCTTCGGGATGTAGTTATGATTCGTATGACGGCCGCACTCCTCATGCAGCTCAGCACTTTCTTGATGTTAAACGATTCAAAAAGCAATTATTTTCAGTAATTCTTCCGTATTTGAAATATATTCACCATTACAAATGGGCTCGTAGCCGAGTTATACTTCTTCACTCGACCGAAAAACAGATAGACACAATATTAGCATTTAATAGATAACACGGAAAAAATGTGTCAGAGTGGGACTACAGATAATATGTACTCAACCATGTTGATTTTGTGCTGAGAGTTATATTAATTGTTATATACGATAAACATTGGAATACCTCATTTCAAATTGTGTCATGCCACTCAATTTGCTAAATCGCACAAATATTTTTATTAACATTTCGGGATTGAAAGAAGGAATGACACTAAAAAGCTTCAGATATTGGATTACATGTAAGCAACCAAAAATTAACTATTTGACAAGAAGTATTCAATAGGAGAGATTCTAATATTTTAAAGGAATTTACATTACTATATACGCTCCAATATAAAAGACTTTTTTTGTGACTGATTTCTAAAGAATTACAAAAGTCGCAGAACCTGTAATGTTGGAGGTCTCGAAATTTTTCCAGTTCATAAAAAATGTCCTGTTCTATTAACCTCACGGATAAAAGTTATACAACGTGTGCCCGGTGACCAATAACCTTATCTGCTCCTCACCGCTAATCCATCGGCAGATACTCTTCGCTAAGGAAATATAAATTATTCTTAGGAAATAAAAGGTAATAAAAAATAAAAAGGATGGATACATCTACACAATTTGAGAGAGGTTAGTTCATTTTTGTGGCATATGTTTGGGGGGCAGCACCTAATGGGGTTGTTGCTCTGGATACCAGTAGCGAAATATATTGGTTGAAAAAAGGATTATGAATTGGAACGCAACAAATTGTTTTAGCTTTTAAGATAAGATATAAGGTATACGAAATATTAAGTAATTTCATTTTTTAATACCTCCTTTGTCAAATGCTAGTTGAGAGAGTTTTTCTAGAAATGAAAGTTTATTAAGATACCATTGACCAACGATGAGCCAAGAAAGATTAAGAAACTTTCTTATAATATTTATAAAGAGAAATATTCACGAAAATGTTGATATATTGAAATTATTACGGAAATAAAATCTATAAAATGTTAATTACATTGAAATGATACACTAAAAACCGTTTTCCGTTGAGTAAATTCTTTCCATATTTTGCAATCTATTGGAACCTATTAAACTCAGCTGTCGAGTAAATATTAATTACCATCACGTGCTATTTTTTTCACAAAAATATTTTCCGCTTGAGTAATAAATGGTTTAAAAATAAATATATCAAAACTTGGATGTATTTCATACTATGGGTCACTAAGAATCGCTAATGAGCGCAATATTTTAAATTACCTTCAGTGCTCAAACCCCCCCTTTTTTTGCTAAAGTGGTTCGCAATCTGAAAGTAATACAATAAGCTCAGCATACTTAAACAACGAATTATTAAATTATTTTCATTACGTATATGAACAACTGTAATTAGTTTTAAGTTATACTTACAGGGACCAGCGTTCGACATTGGAATCAAATACTTTTAAAAGTTCCTTGGTTATAAATCTACATATCTTCAATCAACATAAATCAATAAAACATTATTATAGTTGGAAAAACTAATTTGGCAAAAATCAACTTTTATTATCCCTGATGATATTATGTATTTCATTTTATTGTTTATTTGTTTTCCGTATTTATTAAACTTAGTCAATTCGCTGGAATTTTTCCGCCAGTTTCCCCATTTCAGGCTTCACCCCGAAAAATGCAGACGGATTTCACCTCGTAACGCTCCTCTCGGCTTTCTTCAAGTCAGAATTCTCTGAGACATCGATAATAGCGTGTCTTTTGTTATTCTTATGGGTGAATCTGAAGAAAGTACAATGTGGTGGATAAAAATAAAATTGGAATTGAGCGCACCATTAATTCAAGAGCTACACCAGAAAACAATTTCTTTTTGGTAATGGACTCTTGTCTCACTCTTCCCTATATGTGGAAAATAAACATAACCGATTATGGTTAAATACAGATTTTACGAAACACGCAAATTACATTGCATATGAACTCCCACGAAAAAACACGATTTTACAACATCTTTAAAATCACTATTGTATCTTCAATTCGCTTAACTGCTAAAAGTGCCTATTTCGACAAATTCTTGGAGAGAGGAATTACAAAAATGAGAATAACGCACGCGAAGGGAAATTTTGAGATATATTTCATTTATTGTCACCGTTTTTTATGTTCGACTAGTAAGAATATATATCTTACGCAGATATAATTATTCTGGTATGTAACTTTTCGTCTGATCCTAGTGTCACAGACGAGAGCTAAAATCCTCACATTTTATCGCAACTAGATAGAAGTTAATGATCAATGATCATTTATTGCGTTGGGTGTGTTACCCGATGACAGGTTAAAGACTTCCATTCACAATATAATGTTGTGAATTTGTATTTTGAAATCGATAAAAAAACAATAGGAAATTTAAAACTAAAAAAAAAACACATGTAAATTATACGACAGATATACAAAAAGACGCAAAACAATCAATAAAATGGTGAAAGCAATACTTAAATTAGCGAGAAATATACTAAAAGGTAGCGTTTCGCTTACTAGGTGAACAAAATCGATTAATACTCTGCTTAAACAAAATTTTGGTTTTGGACACCCTTGTGTGCTGATGGCAAAGCGGTCGAGACGGTTGGCCACCACTCACGCAATACTAAAGAGAGCAATGGGCACGACACGGCTGAGCGCTCTTTTGACTCTTACGGGAACCATTCAACCATTACGAATGTGATTGTTAATCGCGTTTCCACAAAATTTGTACTTTTTGTGGAATTGGTTCATTCTAGAGAAATGTCACAACACAAAAATGTAGAATTCACTGAGCATTTAAACTGCGGAAAAAAATGTATTTCACTGGACGATGATGAATTCAAATGTTGTGTTCAAATGCTAGTTAGTGACGAGTACTTTAAGTTTCATATCTGTTAATTTTATTTGTGTTCAAATTACCGACGAGATAATTTACCGACGAGAATGGGTTATGCAGTGTAAGATAATATAACACATTTTATCACGGATGGACCGAATATTGGTTATTTCAACTTCCTGGATTGTTTGCAGGTAGAACAGACATTTTTATTACCCAAAATCAGTATTTGATTCTTCTTTGAACTATTCCCACAACATATTACGTATAGATCAAGGTTTTGTTTGGAAACTAGCATGCATGGGAATTATCAAACGCATATCTATGAGATTATCATTCATATAGGTATGTTATTTTGACTTTAAACTATCTTTCAACACTTAGCAAGTTTTAAGCAGAAAATATGAATGCAAACAAATAAATGTTTCCTGTTATATTAATGAATTATTGTATTATCCTGTTTTGTTACGTTTGTTTCTTGTATTATGATTGCCGGTTGAGTAAAATTAGCTTATTTACAGTATTTATAAATGACTTTTTTCAACAGTCATTTGTTTTCTTTTAATTTAATATTTCAACTAGATTTGTGTCTTGCTAATTATCTTACTAGGTTCCGATACTTAAGAGTCAACCCTACCTCATGGTGGCGGACGTTATTTTGTTTCATTTCTCTTTTAATTAGTCCTACTCCTAAAAAAATCTCAATTTTTATTTTCGTGCTGGTTGAAAGTAGTTAATTCCGAAATAACTGTTGTTTTGGCAATAGCCATAGTCGGTAGTCCCATAAAATTCGTTCAATTTTTTCTCTACCTTCTATACACGAACAGGTACCTAATGTAACTATTCCCAAAGTACAGAATGTTAATCCCACTTGTTCCATTAATGCAACTCATTTTGCATTCTATAATTGTCTGTAAGAAGACCTTTCAATAAACACCTACACCACTTAAATTACATCACTTAATCAGGAGTAACGAGCAATTACCGAATCAACCACGAATCCTATTGTGACTCTTTCTCCAAAACATTCGATATATGTTTTAGAAATCTTTGTAATTATAATAATCGGATCAAATTAATTTTTCCAACACCTCTTCAAGTTGGTGATCACATGCCCATGCCCTGTAAGAATGTCTATTGTTTTGTCACATGGTTTGAACCATTTCTTATAAAAAAGTTTAAAGTGGAAAGCTAGAAATATTTTGCGACCGTATCAGGAATCGAACCGTGCTCTATTGCAATTAGTTCTCATTCCACACTATCACTATGTTTCAGGGAGGAGGAGGTCCACGATTGGAGTACCTGGTGCGTCTGGATGCTCTGTCGTCACCAGCTCTCTACACAGATGCAGAGACGGAAGGTGATGCGAGGGCTGCAGTACGTGTGGAGGAAGGGACTGGCACTGATGGTCTACCACAAGGATTCGCTCGCGTACGATTGCACGGGGCTGGTGCGGACGCGTGGGCGGAATTTCTCAGTCCTGCAGGATATCTCAGAAGGTAAGGGTAGACCAACGTCTGATACACCACATCTTTCATTCATGTCTCTGAATATGTCTCGGAAAAATACTTTATATGTACCCGCTACTGATGACTACCCAGATAAGGTGGCTGGATTACCGGGATTCGATAGTTTTTCATCACACCTCAATATCTGCTCATTGACTTACAGGCCTACTTGGCCCGCCGGCCCCCTCTAAAATGATTACCGGATATACCCTAGGGTTAAACCTCCTTCTAGTGCCGCGGCCTAGTAATTGCGGAGCACTACCCTCCGTGACTTGGTTACCTTTGGGGCCTATTGTTGGACAGTTTGACTTTGACCCGGGTTAGGTTGAGGTATGACACAAATGTGTTCAATTAGGCCGTTCCGTAAAGAGTCGTTAAATACCTGGCACCGGAACATGAGAATATTGTCGTCACTAGTAATTCAAGGCCAACGGAAACTTTTATGTCCGACCATGCCTCTCAAAGTTAGGCCATTTAAGGTGCTAATCTGGCAGAAGGTATATTCTGCCAACAAGAGATGAGCATACTACTACAAGCTCTGCAAGACCGCATTACGAGTTCCACAACATTTGAAAAATAAACTCTAACTACGAAAGTACAATCATAAAAATAGTGAAGCGTCTATAATAAATGATAAATTTCTTGGAAATGTCTAGAAATGACAGTAAAATACCTTAAATTATTTTTTTCAGAAGGTTTGCTGGAAATATCATAGTGGTGGCTCTAACAAGAGCGTGATGAGCCCGACAGGTATCAGAGAGGAGGTTCAAATTTACGCGATGTTTATTCCGACGACAAATCCATGAATAAGTATGGCAATAATTTACTATTAATTTAAATATTTTTAATTAATATATAATTTACAATGTTCCATCAACCGTCAGTATTCTTTATCATAAAGTGTATCCATCAAATTTGGGTGATCATTATAGAATGAAATAAGTATAAAAACTATTAATTTTACACTACAATTTAAAAATTATATTTTCTGACTCGTAATACATCAGCATAAATACGATAATAAATCAGTTTTTTTAAATAAAATTAGTGAATACGGCATATTAAAATTATAGGAGCCTTAATTAAGATATAAAGTTCTTAAAGGTAAATTCAAATATAATTACTGTATATCACTATACACGGAGTAATATGTGTAGAGCACCTGATTAGTAATATCTTAAGTAATTAACATATTTTGTTGTCACAAATTCATTTTTTCTTATCAAGTACTTGAAGAATATATTGATTTTAAATGAAAGTTTTTTTGAAACATGATTCCCCCAACTTTTAAACTCAGCTCTCCATTCTTATAGTATTTTCTGTCTATGCCCTTTCCATTTTGATCTGCTTGAAGTATTATTTTAATAGTTTATTATCTATTGACTTTTTGTTAACACACATTAGTATACTTTATTTTCACCATATACCTCTAAAATATATTGTACTACATGATAACCCAAATTGCCGAAAACACAACAAACAAAACAATTTGTTATCTAACCAAATAATGGGTGAAATATAGCTAGGTGCTCACGACGCACACTGACCGAGTTGGAGATTCCCATCACAAAATATGTCCACAAATATGACATGGGTTTTGTTAATAGTATGCAACGCATCAGTCATTCTAACGTAAGCACAATTCAATGACAACATCAATAATTTTAGTTAATCACTTCAATATATGGTCAAAAATAAGAAAACTGCTTATTTAAAAGAAAACCAACAATTTTGATAAGAAAAATGGACAGAAAAATATTTAATCGAATAGTAGTGAGACATTATGATAGGAATCCAGAAAATTACTTTTCATAACTTATCACCAATTTCTCTGAAAACCTATTTTTTTTATATATTGTCTGCTTTATATACCGTAATCTCGGTAAAATTTGAAGTTCTCACCTGTAGCTTGGTTTCAAATGTTTACTTTATATTTCACGAGACTTGCATAAGAGTGCAGGTCCCTACGCTATGAGTCTGGAAATTTTTTGATAACTTTCAGTGAGGTGAATATGGTGACGAACTGGGTATCGAACACGGGGATCCTGCATGATCGCAGGGGTATCAACCACTACACCATCCGTTTGCCTCTCACAAGTGTATACCATTTCCACGGGGACCTAACCCCGGAAGACCTGGGGAAGTGAGGAAATTTTGAAGTGATCTGACACATTTTGAGGAAAAATACGGGAGGAAGCAAATCTTAAAAGCTAAAGTACTGTAACTATGCTAACTAATTCATGTTCCCATCCCCATGTACATTCTATTGCGCGTTATTAGTGAGAGAACATCAGCATGTCGTCCTTTAGTGTTATAATCCTATTGAGGATTCACTGATGTGTATCTCTGTCACAGAGACCGTGTGGTGGAACGCTTCGTGGAATTACTAGCACAAGCGGCCGCGCGTGCAGCGGGACCCGCTCGGCCAGATCGCGTTGACGAATCACGTCTGTGTGGATGCCCAGGCAAAGTGGTGGACGCGGGAGCATTGCACCAAATCCTGCGTCTTCCTCCTGATCAGCAGCTCTTCTACGGAGCAGGTACATCAGGTTTCTTTAGAGGTTGTGCATAAATTGCGTCAGTCTATTAAAATACACGACCTTTTGTGCTAGATGTACAATTTTTAACCGAAAATTGCATGAAACGCTATTTCTCATAAATAATTGACATAAAAATGATATGTAATACAGTAAATTTACAATCTGGCACATATTGTCTACATGTTGGCAGTCGTCGGTGCTCCCTCGTAATATTATTGATATTATTATCTACGATTATTTAAAAAAAAAAGATTTGTTTTGTAGCCGATTGTTAATTGATATGCAAAATATTTGACTCTTTTTAACGTAATTATAATGAAATGAAATCTATTTCAAAAAATTTTGTATCTCACTTGAGAATTCGTATGGGGACAGTAAAGGTTCGAACATATTGTGGGATCTTACAGTAAGAAGGGGTGAATCAATATGAAAATACTGTAATTTATTGGTAGCCGTAATTTACATCTTCTTTCAGATATTCTGCATTGGATTGCAATATTTTTCCCGGTAATAATACAATGGGAATTTGTACTATGGTAGAAATGAAATAATCATGTACATGTCCTAAAATTGTTTAAAATGAGAGGAGAGGGAACAAAAATTACTAGCCTTGATACAGCTTAAAACAAATTTTAAGCACCGATCAGTGAGTTCAACTAATTCAAAAATATGAATAATGGATANCTGCCCAGGAACGTCTCCGCGGGCATGAGGTAACGCGGGAGAGAGGAAACCAACTCGTAGTCGCACAGCAGGAGCACCTTCCACGATTGCCACACGAAAATCGCGTGGATCTGGGAAGCGAGCCCGCTCCCCTTCCGCTGCCACCAGACAAAATAAAATCACTTTGTAGTTGTGGGGTATTGACAACATTATCAAAGAATGATAAATTAAAAGTCGTTGATTTGTGGCTCATAATTTTATTGTTAGAAAGCTTTTTCGGCTGCGTAGCAGCCATCGTCAGTAGCATACACTGATTACGAAGGAAGCATTTTTGGCAAGTGTACTCTGTGTATGCTACTGACGATGGCTGCTACGCAGCCGAAAAAGCTTTCTAACAATAAAATTATGAGCCACAAATCAACGACTTTTAATTTATCATTCTTTGATAATGTTGTCAATACCCCACAACTACAAAGTGATTTTATTTTGTCTGGTGGCAGCGGAAGGGGAGCGGGCTCGCTTCCCAGATCCACGCGATTTTCGTGTGGCAATCGTGGAAGGTGCTCCTGCTGTGCGACTACGAGTTGGTTTCCTCTCTCCCGCGTTACCTCATGCCCGCGGAGACGTTCCTGGGCAGGGAGGAGTTCGTGGTGGTGTCGGCGGCGGCAGCGGGGCTGGGGAAGCGGACGCCGAAGTGCGGTTGGTTGTGGCGTTGGGTGTCGACGGATGGCCCCGTCACGCGGACTTCCCCGCTCGCGCGCCGCTCGGTCACCCGGACTGCCTGCTGTTCCATCGAGCTGCTCAGACGGTATGTGCTATTCACTGGTGTTGACCAGAGATCGAACATTGCGGATAGGAGAGGGGGATATCATTGCTGAACAATATGGGTTCCTACAGAAACTGCAGAGTTCTACAGCATTCTCGACACTAGAGTGTATATCGCTGTAGCCTATGCAAAAACGAGTGACTTGACTCGGGAGAACTCCAGTTTTGTTCTTTGCTTTAAGCATTGTAAGATATAACTCAAAGATTTTCAACTTCTGGACAATAATTCACTTTTTAAGTTTTCAGATTTAAGCTTCATTAAAGACTCTTTTTAACAAACAAACATAAACAGGAAACTGCTATTAGAAATAAGATCATGGGTATACATACATTAAACCCTACAAAAGTTATTTCTAATTTGACATTAATCCATATACCTAAACCCATGAAATCGAGACTGACGCTGTGAATAAGTTCAACTCATATGGATCACATCTGCGACAAAATGGATCATGTTGTGAGTCAGTTTGCATCGGTAATGGATTTCATTTATGCCCATCAACTCCGTTTCTATAATGGTAATTCAGCTGTTCCTGTGATAAAGAGATTTCTAAATTCGACGGCGAGCACTGAAATGAATAAGGGGCTATGTTTACGGAAACTAAGATAATGTGTATTAGATTCGCACTTCGCTCTACTTATTGGGTATCAACTTAACTGAATGCAAACGTTGACAATAAAACTTTATTTTATATTTCTAAGTTTTGTAATGTTAGTAATGCTACTAGTTATACACTGATGTTAGTAATGTTACAAAATATACCTTACCCTGTAAGCTAATTTTTATTACGTAGACTACTATTTAATTTTGATGTTTTAGGTTACACTGACAGACAAGGATACTATCGTTAGGTAAAATATAATAGTTTTTTATATGCATATTAATATACAGATTTGTACCTAAATAATTCCCAGAAAACATGACAGGGCTTCTGTTATTCATTGGCAGATGTTCAGCAGTTCAAAAAGAAAAAAATTGAAATATGAGTTTTTTTAAATCAATTTCCTCTTAAAAGTGGCAACTTTATTTTTGCATGTGGAAATTGATATTATACGCGTTTCACTGTGTAAAGTAGTCGTGAAAAATGTAACGAAAAAGTTTTTCACAAGCAGCTCAACTATTTTCTCCCGCTATTTCTATTGAATACATTAATGATACCTCATTTAAAACGTATTTTGGTCCTGGCGTTGTTTGAAATACTTTATGTATAAAAATGATGGAATTTTTACAGTTTGATTTACATTATCCTCATCCAAATGTTCAATCGTTATTACTCTTAAAACGTGATTTGCAGGTTATGACAGTATATTTTAGCTACTGCATATCGGGTTTACAATATTGTGGAGTTTGTAGAAAATAATTAACTCATAAAGAATTATACGCATTTAACGTTTTTTTTCTACAAAAGTCTAGGTTTGATTATTTTAGATTAAATACCTTTCAAATTCCTATAGGGATAACTATATTTTGGAGACAGAGAAAACCATCTTGAATCATCATACTTCTAAATCATAATATAGAGCTACAAAATTAGGAGTGTAATCACGAGTATATTAATTGATAAAAGAATTCGAGAAACAACTAAATTCGAGAAGCAAACTTAACAACTCGCATAATTTACTTCCATAGGTAAACTAAGTAACTCTCTTAAGTTGAATATCTGTTATCGCTTTCGTGAGAGAGCACTAAACATGTTACCTTGGCTTTGGAGTAACTTGTGAATCTTATCGAAACATAACGATACAACGGGGTCCTTTCAAGCCCCGCAATACGAGCTACAGAAACCAGCAATATTCCACCTTACAACTACTGCATTTGGACGTCCATTTTCCGTAAACAAGCCTGACAACATCGCTGCATAATTGCTCTATGTTCTCTGGACCGGGTCACGTTTCCTCATTAGAATTTCTGCTGTGATTGGCGGCAGCGACAAGTAGGCAGCGCAACAGAGGCTAACGCATTGCTACCTCGCTAATACCCTCAGACGAGGCGTTGTGAAGTGCGTGTGGCGATGGAGGCGGTGAGAGATCTGAAGTTGGCGTTGGGTGAGTAGGTGGTAATGATGATGAGTTTGAGAAAGTGAGAGTAGTGGAGAAAGGTAGAAACGTGCGGAGCTTGTAGGGGAATGGTGGCTAGAGAAATAGGGCGAGGATATACTTGAGTTTGGTAAGCATTCGGTGGTCGTGTTCTCTGATGAGCGGAAAGGAGGATGGAAGAAGATGCAGGTGCAAGTGGGTTGGAAGGCGGTGGTAGAGGAAATGTAGTAAGGAGCAGACGATGATAGTGGGTAATGGTTGTGGATGGTGGACGGCTGGGGATGGTGACGATGCATTGACTAAACACAGTAGTCCGAACATAAATTCTTGAAATAAAATTCGTTATTAATTTTATGGGATTATACGCTTTATGCATTTTATTTCTTTCTCAGGCGGTGTCAATTTTCTTGCATGCAGATGTCACACACTAGAAGATGTTTCGTATTAAAAATAAAAGCCCATTTCTTAGTGCATGGAATTCTATTGACTATTATCTATTTCACAAAATATTTCTATGGTGAAATACTTTTACTAAATATTTAATACAACATTACAACAATATGTAGCCAACGAAATAAACGAAGAAAACAAAAAAGAAATACCAAAATATTCACTCTCTCTCATTCAAAAATATTAAAACGTATAACTTGCAGTTTATACCTCAATAAAAATGTGAGATTTAATTATGTCATTAAATGCACATTGCAAGGTTTACACGAAAAATAATTCAGTAGTGAATGTAGAATTTGGTATTTATCATACGACTATTGCAGAGAGAATTTTGAATTAATTTGGTCATTATTAGTAATCGGATTGTTTTCCATTCCATCGAATTAATTTAATTTGTTTTATAATAAATAATAAATAAAATTATTGCTTAATTAATCTATTAATCATTTCGCATACGAATTTATATAATACTGGATAGTCCCTACAATCAGTTACTTCTTTATACGGCAATTTAAAAAAATACGAAACTGCACATATTATGCAAACTATCTGCTTCCATGTACCCGTTCTTCACCTCATTGTGCGAGATGAAAATCTCAATGGACCGTTTCGAGCGCGAGACCTCAGCAGATCCCCAAGTTGTATTTCCAATAATTCGTCTTTTCATGAGTTACGAAATTTTGAAGTTTTGAATTGTGTCCCCTAAATTTTCGTCATCGCAACACTGCGTGGCGTTGGCAGAACTAGAGAACGCGGGGTGGTTTGCAGTGGAGGTGGTGGCGCTTTGCATTCTGGGACGCGGTCATGCATCACGAGCGTCGCTTGAATAGCTCGTGTGTGTGAGCGTAACAGAACCGTTCGTCCGGGTAGGTAATTCGAACCTCTGTGTTGACCCACGGCAGGATNAAGGGCTGTAACCGATGCACGTGAAGGGATCTGACAGCAACCTGTGACCCGAGGGTCACCGAGTGACCCATTTGATAATTTCAAGTGACCCACTTCAGTTCCGAAAATAAAGTATAATATATAAAAATAAATTACAACATAAACATGAAACAAACATTTTGAGAATTTAAAAAAATTGAAAATAGATACTAACAACAACATTTTAGTTCGATTACCATGGATCTTATACACATAAGTGTTTATGTATATAAGATCCGTGTCGAAAATATCTCAGACCCAAACGTCTCTTTAATACTCACATTTTGGTTGATTTTGACCCTATGGCCAAAAAAGGTCGCCGACCCCTGGTTTATAGTTTGTTAATAATACGTACTTGCGAAATGACTGTTTTGTGTTTTTATTAAACACAATATTTGTTGGTATTTGTTAATACTATAATACGTGCCGAACAATTTTAAACGTTAAGAGTATATTGAAATGTTAAATCCACCTCTCCCTTAGGGCCCTTCATCGGAATTGATGGGATGGTCCCTTGCATGCTTCCGGAGAGTAAATTAGTTTATTATCCTCCACTTGGGCATACTCAGTTTGTAAATACTTTTTTCACAATAAAGTTTAGTATTATTTTTACATGCAAACAAATACAATGTGGAAATCGAGCAATAATGAAAACGTGGTAAATTTTGGGCTCAAATACCTTGTAATAATGACAGAATGTCAGCATGCTTTATTTGCAAAACTAGAGACTAAAATTCGGCAAAACAAAAAAGAATCCGAATATTGTCAGGAATCCCAGTTGTTTTAAATTTAAATAATTTGGAAAAGTTAAAAGGATGACGAGCAGTATTAAATTTAAAACACGTAATCTCAAATTTTGGTTAAGAAAGGTAGTTCCAAGGTACCAATATTCCAACGATAGCCAATCCACATTTTTCCCAAGTGGGGTTCCGAAATGAAAATCATTTCATTGGCGACCATCTTCCCTTGGAAACTGCAAGTTGACTAAGATAACATCATACAGAAATTATGAAGAATTAAATTTTTGTAATAAATTTGAACTGAACAATGTCTGGAACCTCGAAATAAAAGGAAAGGTTTGATGAACTGATCTAAACGTTTGAAGGACTTTTTTTATTGATGAATCTTTCTGAATCTTAGTATATCTTGTCAATGTTACTAAGAATTCTTACGAATGCAGTGCAATGTGAAATGAATATTATTGGAACACAAGAGCAGAAAAAAATGAAAACTGGGTCGCGTACGTAACGTGTGAATATAAGTTGCCTTCGTGATGATTAGGCTAACCGATGTGTCCGCTAGAGCTCAGTATTGAGGTGTTGATTCAATCAAAATAAGATAGATAGTACGCAGATTGGATTGGTCTCTGATATCTATGATATGGATAGGACATACGCACCCGAGGAGATTCCTGTCCGCCATTGAAATGGAAAAAAACAGTACAACAAGAATGGACATTGCTCGCCGGTGACATCTATCAGACTGAAGAGGAACTAATTTCTAGCTCTATAAATGTTACCTTCATCTTTTTTACATTGACAAACGGAGGAAGCAATTCTACAATCATTAAAAATTATGGGAATACCTTTGTCCCTTCTCTGGAGATAAATTTATGAAAATTAGTACAACGTCTCGAAAATTCTTATATACTTAAGAGTGATTTATCATTATTCATATTTTGTAACTACTGACCAATTAAATCAGGGTTACACGTCGGGAATATTGGATGAGAAATACGTATGTCCTACGAATATCATAGAGATCAAAGAGGTAGGCAAATGGTGGTTTCGAAGACACTTATGCAAGAAAATACGTGGTCATAGGAAACGAAATAACATTCTCAATCCTTGATAGTTTACGATAATCAATTTCGTAGAAAAATAGAATCAGTTTATTTGATTCTTAAATCACTTCGAGAGTAATAAATTTATGTAGGGCCTACTGTTTTGTTCGACCGGCGGGTACTGGGTTAATTATCCATGAAGAAAGCGGAGCATTCTTCATGGATATTAATGATTAGTAATTATCTTTGAAAATTAATCTTGTGTGTTAAAACATGTTTTTTGTATAGGAAATTAATTTAATAAAGAAGTGGAAATAATTTGGAAGTGTTTATGATATTGAATATGACTGCATCACCTACCATGCAAAATGGGTAGTGAAATTTACTTTATACCACGAAGCTTTAAAGATGCACCACACGAATTTTGCTCTGTGAACTTTTCGAGCTCTACAAAGCGTTGCGGTTGTTTTTGAAAGTGCCACCTCACAACCTTTCAAGTCGAGGTTCAGTTACGAATATTTTGGGAACTTTCGCTCGCTTAACCGAGGTGAGTTTAATAAAGTACTTCGATAAACGATCCCCGCCAAAGAAAAAAATAATCCAATAAAAACTAGAATACAATGCTACAACAAAGTTATTCTACATATCTATACAAATTAAGAGATATACATGTTGCAAGTCATTTCCCGTAAGAGTAATTTTCTTTTCAATCGATTATGATGATAATATTTTTATTTTTTTAAATTTATTTACTTGTTTTTCAAAGAAGCAGTTTTTTGCGATAAAAATGTGGAATGATAAATTATAAGGAGTTATTCTGATGGTCATGGCTGTTATGCGCGATAACTGCGGTATAGTCGAAAAACCTTTTAGCGAAAATAAAACCATTTGTAACATAATAACATCTTATCATTCTTTGATAATGTCCAACAAGAACCCAGTGAAAAAATTTATTCAATTTAAAAAAAAACGACTGAATAATTATTTAATCTTTCTGTACTACCGTAAGCGCTAGAGCTATCTCGTTTGAAGAAAAATATGAGGTAGGAGAATAAACGAAAGAAAACAAAAAAAATTAAACCCAAGATAATATTGAACGCAGCATAACTATTGCGAAACATGCGCTGTGCTCTCTCTCCAACTAATACGGATTGTTTTATTGAACTACACGAACGTGAATGGTGAATGGATTTATGTTATGAAAGGAATCACTAGACGAAAGGGAAAATGCTAACGAAACACGCCATTGGTGTGTGTTTCCTATCATACCCCCAAGGATCAGCCAGGATTTTGTTTCTCCATAGAAATAAGGGAAACGTATATACCACCCCTACATTACGGCTCAGTCGCCATTTGCACGAATGAAATCGGAAACTGGAACGAAAAACGTTTTCCCTCGAGTTCATTTAAAAATGAAATTTGAAACAGTTTCCCATTTTAAAAAAATTTGTCGCTTATAAAATATTAGAGTTGCTAATCGATTGCATCTCTCCCGAAATGAATTAGAAATCTACAACATCTTAATCTGAATAGAAGAGTAAAAAATAGAAGGCCGTTAGAAAATCGAAATTTTTTTTAATATGAAGGAGAAATTTCAGAATGACTCGCATTACGTTGGATCATTGTTTCACAATTTTTTTTATTGTAATTTATGTGAAAACACCTAGAACAGATTGTTAGCTACTTTTAATTTTTATCGAGATTCCGCAAATGTTTATTCACAGTCCTTTGAAAAGCCCTTTTCTTCTATAAGTGACATAACGAAAGATTGGAAGATAAAGATAAAAATTTTGTAGTAAAGTTATCTTTTTCAATAAATAAAACATTATGCTCAATTGATATACAAATAAATTATTTAATAGTACATATAAGTGTTTGTTCACATATTTATTAAGAATCAGTTCTCCTTCATACATGAAGTCACTTCAGAGCGGAATAGAGTCGTCAGAATAATCTTCTAGTAGCGGTAATACTAACAGTATATTTATACAAATAATTAGGCTCTATAAATAATTAGGCTCTATTCTAGGAACTTTTGCTGTAATTTTTGAATCCGCCTCTGCCTTAGGGCCCTTGATCGGAATTGATGGGATGGTCCCCTGGTTGCTTCCGGAGAGTAAACTGGCTTGTTGTCCTCCACGTGGTCATACGCAGTTTGTACTGTTTTTGACAATAAATTTATTATTATTATTAAATTTATTATTTTGTGCAGACAGATTTTGTGTAGAAAAATGTAACAATTATATAAAAAGAATCACGAAAATTTTTCAATAATCAATTTTCCAATATTTTAAAAATATTAATTGTATATAATTTTGATTAAGCAAGTAATAATAATAAAAGTTGATAATACCGAAATTTTATTGAATTGATAAAACGAATGAAATGTTAAACGTGATGAAATTAAGGTAAACAACTTCTCGATCATTTCACCCGCTCATAAATATTGGTTGAAGACACTAGTTGAATATCACACTGAAGATGAACCCTGATTGACACAATCCGTGAGTGACACCTTCATCCATTAGTGCGCATCATAGGGATGTAAGCAGCCACTTTACATAGACTGCGCTGGCGATATGATAGTAATTGCATTCTCCAGCTTAGTCAAGAGACCGTTGCATCCTCAGTCGTGCATAACACACGCTCCGCCACTTGATACAACTTGCGTGGAGAATTAAACCATTGATAGATTTACAGTTTTATTTGCTTACTAGCTGATTACCGGGATATAACTTAGACGTTTCTTCCTTTACTCAGGAAAAAATAAAATCTAACTATATTGTAAAATCAAAATAGTTTTACTTATTTGTTTAAAAATAACATGTACAGCATCCTAATTTTTCAAATTCATGGTAATACAAATTTAATACAAAACTGTACTGTGCACTACACCATCTCGCGGAAACAGCGTTTGTCGCATTTTCGCTTCAGAGGCATGACGCAGCTGCAGCATTTCATTAAAATGCTCTAAAATCTAAAATATTCGTCGAAATTTTACGATTTAAAGACGTCTTTTATCTTTATTAAAAGCCCAAAACAAATAATCCATTAACACTGATGATTATTTTTTCCTTCTTAAATTGAAGGATTTCAACACTTCTGTTTTTTACAACGTTTTATTGATAATTTAGACTTATTTTTGTAGATATACATATATTGTCACGGAATTTTTGTAGAACTCTTCGAGGCAAAGAATATTGCCGTTCATAGCTGTCACATATCTCTAACCATTTAGGCGACGTAGGCAAATATCTCTTTTTTTTCGGATTATATCGAAATTTATTGTAAAAAAACGTTTCTATTTTACATATCACATATTTTAAAAATAAAAGTTAGCCATGTTCTTCCCGGACATCTATCTCTGCCAAATTTCATCACGATCGGATTGGTACATTAGTTGTGATCAGGTAGCAAACAGACAGACGCTCTTTCGCGTTACGCATTAATATATTCGTACGGATTTAAACTAATACGGTCTTATCTCTTATAAAAAACAAAATAGTATACGTACATTACAAAAAGTTGTTAATGTTAACAAAAATATTAATTAATTAATTAATTAAACAAAATATGTATAATTTTGGATTATTGTGAATCAAATATAAACCAATTAATGTGAGTGAAACTGGGGCAACCACGACCCTCGGATAAACTCAAAATGAAATTTTGAGGTATGGTTGTGCACACATTTTTCCAACGTTCCGTTCCTATTTACAATCATAAAGATTTGAATTAAAATTTGCACATCTCATATATTAAGCCAGTATATACGCAACGCGTTCACATATAATCTGTACTCTGCGTCTAGTCTGAAATTGCTTCAGGAAAAGTGACATAAACAGTTGAACGAGGGAAAAATATTTATTTAACCAAACTTCGACATTATAGTCTATATATTTATGTCAATTCTCAATTCAGGCGGGAGAGATTAGGGTTGTATTTTGGGACTGGCAGATCCTTGTTAACATAATATGATATCCCAAGTTTCTTTCAGTTTCTATTAATTGTATTACATTTTATTTAAAAATTTCTCAATNTATATATATATATATATATATATATATATATATATATATATATATATATATATATATATACACATACATACACACACAATTCTATTCAATTTATGTAAAATATTATAATGTAATATTATTATCATTTCAATCTGTGCTCGTCCTCTCTTTTGTCTAATCACAGCCGTGACAAAGTCCACTAAGTTAATCTCTTACAAGGTTAATTCGAGTCTCAATAAATTCCCTTTACATAAATGATTTACTTCAAAAACTATTATGATAATGACATGATTATGATGTCATGAAGTTTTCCTGACGTGATTCTTTAGAAATGGCTTACACTTATAGAACGTAGTACTTTACATTTTAATATTCACAAAAATTTCTTGAATATTCTAGAGAGACGTGGATGAACCTCTTCGTCTTGTTCTTCTGTATATTTGTCTTGTCAGACACTGTGTACTTATGGTCTGGGTCACTCACTTTTTTTTTACATATTTCCTGAATCCACATCCCTCACTCTTCAATCTTCCCATATTCTCATCCAACATCTAAAATATTACTGATTATGTAACTGCACATATTACCATTCATTACGAAATGTACGATGCATAATTGGTTATTTTGTCTCGATGTACGAATGGGCAGTATATTAGTGGACACAATGATACATGGTTGCTCATGATTCAAAAGTGAACCTATTTTAACCAATATCCCTCATGACTCATAGTTCATCATCGCAAAATTTGATGGGATTCCAATCAATTCCAATAGTATAGGTTTAAGACTTCCATAATTATCAAATTATTGGCATTAGTTGCTCCATGATCTGATGCGAATCACTTTCGTATTGGAAACTTAAATCAATGTTATTCGCATACCATTGATTCTAGGATGAATAGAAAAAGTTCTTCTTCATCGATAAGAAGAGCATTAAATCTCCGAAATCAGTATTATATGTAGCGTTAATTTTTTATGACTTTTCCGAGAACCTGGACATGAGACCCGCAATCTTTAGTTAAGGGAATTGGGAGGAGGTGTTTTGCGTAACGAGAGAACAGAGAACCGAATGGACGCAATACTAAACCAAAACGCACATAAACCATACCCGTATGTGAAAGTTAAAAGAAATTCCAACCTATTACCGAGAACAAGAGATATCAAATTTAACACGGAAAAGAAACACCATTGTATCCGAGGTATTTGGAACCGATGATCGTGTACGAGTATGGTGCATTTCCATAAATTCTAACGAATATTGGCATGAGTAACAGATAGAAACGTCTATGACGATTATGTCTTTCCAGCTTAATGTAGCATACTACGCACCATCGACAATGCTTTCAATGTTTAATTAGGAGGGAAAACCCAGCTTTCGCAGACGCTTCTTCAACAAGAAATTAAATATTTGAGTAAAGTAAACGGATTTAGCTAATAATGAATGTTTCGAATGTTCTATGAATAACTAGTCATCAAATTAAGTTATTGTGAGATTATATTTAAAAGTTATTGTGGAAATTGGGTTTTATTCATTACAAATACTATAAATTGATAGATAATAAAAGACCCAAAGATACATACTCGAGAATAATATATAAAAAATAATATAAAATGCAAGATCGCAAAAGAGACTCTTTAATTAAGGCACTAAGAAGTTATACTTTAATTTTCAATATGCGAATATTGAGTACTGAGCACTTATTAATATTGAAAATGTAGTTTAATGAAATAAAATTGGGTCAAGATTACTTCTCAGGAAACCACTAGTATTCTTAATAAGTAAAATGTTCGGTACGTTTCATTCTTGGTAATTGAACTTTAACCTAAATCACAGCAATATTCTCTTTCATATTATGCTTTAATAAAAGGTTCTAAAACATATATAAATGTTCTTAGGATTCGTAAATTGAGTCGCATAAACGTTATCTCATTAAACGTTATGCTTAACAGTTATTAGAAGGGTACGTAGATGCTGTTAAGTGGAGGATTTACGAAGCACTGCTGTACGGATAAAGTGTTTCATTGCGAGAAAAGTTTGACCGCACAATTTTTTTCATGAAACCAACTATTTGTGCTTCAATTATGGAGAGAAAATTTGCGTTGTACGACAACCCATGCAACTCAGGATATCACTCAAATATTTTAGAAATGTGACTACAATATTCCATTTCCAAAATATATTTTTATGACATAGATTAAAGTAATGTGAAAATATACAGAAGAGAGGGAGGGCGGTTTGAATTATTATTTTCTTTCCCTTATTGCAGAATGAAAGAAAAAAACAGAACTATTCTTGAAAGATGTTAAAATATTCCGTTGACGTTATAATTAAAACAGTTAGAGACGATTTAAATGGGATATACACAAACATTATTTTCAACAGAAAAAAACCCACAAAAGAGGGACAGCATCACTAGAACCCGACAACACAAAGAGAAACGTGGAGGGAAAGATATGTAGGTTGGTAAAGTTATAAAATAAGAAACGGGTATGTAGGTACACATATAATGAAATTAAGACTACTATTTAAATTATTTACGTAGAACTTACAAACGTAAAAATTGTTTACATGTCTGTATTTATGTCTTACAGCGCTCATTAAATCTCGAAATAAATTTGGCGAAACATCGGCAATGTGAAACAAAATGAATTTTTACATTATGACCTAACCTCAAAAGTAACCCTACGGTTTATAAAAATTATATCTTCATGTATGTTGCTCTTCCAGGTTTTTCTGGTTGGTAGAATTACCAATTAATGTTAATTGAAAAGAAAGTAGACAAAATTCTCTTTCCGATTTTCCTTTTAATTTCATACGATCGGATTCCAATAAATTCAATATCACACTTGGAGTGCGCTCTTGAACAGATGTGCTCTGTGCCGCTCATCCTGGGAAGAGAAATCTTAATACAAGAGAGAACCGACAGCCACGTCCACAATTTAATTTCAAGTAACAGCCATATTTACTACGCACAAATTCTCATACCCTCTTTGGTGACAGCTGTTTCTGGATGCTCGTCTCTTATTGGAGAAGGGAGAAAGGAAGAAAGACACGACACAATCATGTGTCCAACTACAGCTGATTGACAATGTAGCACAGTGACAGTTTATTTAAAACGATTAGAGAAGAAGGAGGATGGTACATGCATGTAAGCGGCGGCATAGGAAACAGCAGACAGTAGATTATGCCCGTTGTATGTGCAGGAGAAGACAGAATACTTGTGGTTATGCAGGGAGATAAAATACTGAATTTGACTTATGAAAAGACACTGATTGAGACGAAAAGGAAATATGACTTATTTGAAGAATATGTCGGGAAGTCGGCGGGAATACGGCAAGCTATTACACAGTAGATTTGCGCACGCCTCCTCGAGGTAGGAATGGACAACGGCGCACTGGCGGCAGAGATGCGCTGCGTAACTAAAACACAAATATAGAATAAGAACAGTTTTGCTATGCCATACATACAAGGATGCAAGAAATAAAAAACAGAGCTGATTGACTCTGACTATGAGAAATTGCGATATATTTTCTGGCAGTATGAGAAATTCAGCATTGTTTGTTCTCCCAGTGGTTCTCTCTTGAATTAAGGACTCTATTCCTGAGCAGAGGTGCCTATCCTCTTCTCTCTCTCTCTCTCTCTGCAATTGATCCTCCATGCAGTGCCATGCGTTCTGCGGCTCAGGGATGCGTCACCACACCAACGCGTGTGCGTGCGTCCGTGCGTCTGCGTGCATGAGAGCTCACGCGTACCACGGTGTGTGTGCGAGAGAGAGAGAGAGAGAGAGAGAGAGACGGAAACGCGCCACCGCTGATCGATAAGCCTCCGAGTGGGGAGATCTTGGGTTCATGGCCGGACGCAGAGAGGAAGGAGATGAAACAAACGGGTGGCGAGACAAGGATATAGTTGTGTAGTAGTGAACGAATTTTGTGGTAGATAGAGTAGAATTAAGGCGAAGGGAATTGGGGTACATGTCGAGACCCCAATGTCGATGCTGCGAGGATATGATGGAGAAATTGAAAATTCGTGCGATAAGGTAATAATTGGATTGCAAGTGTGGAGTAGTGAAGAAGGAGAAACGGGGAGAAAATCGATGTAGAACGAGCGGAATAAGGACATAAAATAAGAAAAGGGGGATTTTCGGGATTAGACAATTGAAACGAAGATAGACGTGGGTGGCAGATCGAAGAAAGATTAGACGTAGAAAAATATAAAAATTCAAGTTGCAAAGAAATAAAGGTATGTATTAATAGATAAAGGCGAGATTAAAGACGAGTTTATGGGAAATTAAGCAAGATTGAATGTGGAGGAATAAGAGCCGACTGAGTGGAGTATTGTCGGGAAAAGAATGGAGAAGTGGGTATTGTGAACGAGTGGAATAAGAGATAAAGACAGACGGACGAGGATACAGGGAAAGGCATGAAGAGGCGAACTAGGGGAATGATGGGAGATCTAACGAAAGGACGAGGAGATGTACAGAACAGAAAGAGGCGGTTTGAAACGGTGGGCCTGTGTTGCGAAGCGTAGCGTGGATCGGAGTAACGAAGCACGGAACCTGTGGGACGGGGGTTTGGGTGTGAGGGGTGGAATCGGAATGATGGCTCTTGCGTTGCATCGGGCACCAGAGAGGATTTGATGGGAACAGAGATGAATCTCGGAGTTCCACGATCACAATTCGCTCATTGTCAAAGACACATGGTGCGTACATAAAGAAGAAACACATGTTCAGTATAATAGAAGATACTTTTTGTGTATGTATATTTACATTCAGGACGCAATTCTCTACCAATTATGTATAAATTTATTTATATATTTAAAAAATAATTAGTTTAAGGTATTGACAGTCTTGTGATATGCGTATATATTATAATATATTTTATTACTTTATTTTAAAAATTGACTAAATACTAAAATTGACTAAATTAATTAAATACTTGCTGTTCTCTGCAAGGACTCTTTCAATATTTTCTAAAAAAAAATTTTGTAAAATGTAAATATGACAAAAATATGAGAAACCAAAAAATTGTAAAAATGAATAAATTTGTAGCGTTTGCAAAGCTACAAAGGGCTTGTGATTTTGCTGTGTACCAAATTTTACCTACTAGAATATTCTTGGAATCGGAAAATTTATCCTTGTTAAAGGCATTTACATCAAATATTTACCTCGTGCGAATTGTTGGAAAATATTTTTGTGCGGAATTGAATGATTACCACGTTACCACAAATAATATTTTAATTTATTTGTCAAAAATAAAAATAAAAGAACAAAGAACCAAGAATGAAATAAAGGAAACGTATGTACATTTTCCGGTTTACCACAAAGAGTAAAGCCAATCCGCAAGTAATGCATATTATTTTTAACTATAAATACTGTTATGAATTCTGAGAAAAGTTAAATAAAGTATTACATTATTTTATTGTGTTCAGGATAGTGAAAAAAATAAAATTTGAGAAAATAACTTGTGAAAAGTTTCATTTATTTACCACAACTAAGGAACAACAAATATTAAAATGGTACCGAACGTGTTATCAATGTGACAATAACTACTTGGTTATTGACTATATAATGTTTTTATTTATTGTAAATAATTACAATTATATTTTGAAGTTCGTGTCTTACAGTGAAGGAGATAATTTTCTATTGAATCATATTTTCTTTTCAATAAATTAACTGTTGTAGCATAAAATAGTCTAATCCGCAGTGCGTGGATGTGGGTCGCTCGTCTGTAATACTGAGGCGTAAATTTAGTCGACGAGTAGAAGAGACCGAGGTTGGTAGTTACTCTGGATAAATAGTGACACCAGCAGTCGTTTGTCTCTCATTGGATGCAGTATGCTTCCGACGAGTGGAGCAGAAAGCCAATTTCCTTTCAAAAACAGATCATTTCACAGAGAAAAGAATACTACACTGTTTGATTAACGCTAGGGCACTCTTAATACCCTTGTCAAAAATTGAAGAAGAATATAACTGGAGAAATTTGGGATCCATTTTACTCCTGAGCTACTTAGGTTATTAAATTTTAAAAGAATAGATCGTATCCTCCTAACATAAATAGAAATAATATGAGATTTTTTAGCAGCGATAAGAGCTCTCTACTAATGATATCGAATACAGTACAACCTAGTTTATCTTGACAAATTGGAATCGGATGTTATCTACGCTGTACAGAGAATCCTTTGCTAGATGGTCTATGAGCCAATAATAAACTTCCGACCTACTAAATCCAACTCCAAAACTGGATATGTCATTTTACTTAATCTATTGAAATATAAAGTCCTCCCTTTTGAAATATTGTCGATTCCTGAAATAACATAAAAAGCTTTCCGTTTTGTGAATACCCTTGGTTTCAGACTGAATTAAATAATTAACTAAATATTTTTTTCTACGTCGTTTACACGATGACTACTGTATTTATATAGGGGAACAAAAATATTTTTAAAATGTATTCTGAACATTTATCTAAACCGTATAAACCGGAAATCCAACTAAATGAGTATGAGGCAAATGATCTTACTTCCTTATTTGACCTTTCCAAATAAAATAGTGCATAGTTTTTTGGAAATATCGATGTAATAAAATATATATTTGAATTTTTCTCTATAGAATTTCACTTTTTCCAAGTTATAATTCAAAGAAATGTTTTTGTTCATAAGAATCCATAACTTTGCAATTAATAAATATTAAATAATTTACACAAAAATTAGTTATTTAATTTCATACTGTATTTAAACCATAAAAATGCGTAACCACAGTATCCTTAGATCTTAATTAATTTCGGATATTACATTTTTGGTCGCATATGTTGTGTTTTCTCTTTTGCAGGATTATTCTATAAATGATAAAAACGTTGTGTACCTAGTAAATTGAAAATATTAATTATTTGTGTGAATAAATTTTTATAATTTCAATATGTTTAATTAAATTTTTGATTCGGAAAATATAAACATTCAGTAAAAACTGTGTTTGCTGATATCGGCGTTTCCAGATATATAAACCGATAAGATAAATGATTTATGTCACAACTTTTTTAAAGTAGAAATATGAAACGTAGGATCATTACATCACATCATTATTATGGAACAATCCAATTACAAATCTGTTGAAACAAAATGATACAATAATAGTAAAAAGAGACGTATTCATGTTAAAACTTTTCTTTACAGAATTACGTAATTACTGGCCCAAATTTTTCGATTGAATCTGTATCCGTGGTATTTTATTTGAATGTTGATCATTGAATGTTGCGCGTTGATCAAAGGTTCGTTCGCGATGGCGCCATATGCTCGATGTACACGCTTGAATATTTATGCTCGAGGTAAATTATTCCATGAAATGTGCTTTATCAGTAAAGCGAGAATTAATAAAACATTTCTTTGAAATGTTTGCATCGCTAAATAAATATATTTACTAGTGAACTTTTTGTAATGCATCGAGTTCTGTAGGATGGTTATGAACCTACACAGGTCAACTTTCCTTGTCTATGAATAAATATTTTGTTTGCCATTTAATGGAAAGTAAACATGTATACATAAGTTATTGTTATTTTATTTTTTATCCATATCCTTCAATGAAATTGTTAAAATATAATTTTCTATAATATTTTATCTCAATTTTTAAATATTATTTCATTTACAGTTTCTCTTTAGTTATAGTTTAAAAATTTCAGAGTAAAAGCTTTAACGGAGAAAATATTTCCAATAGCAAATATGATACACCAACTTCATAATGCCCTTGCTCCAATGTCCTAAAATATTAAACTTTTTTTACTGGGTGATGTTTTAATTTTATTCCACCTCTTTATATTCACCATTATTCATATTCTTAACTAAAGTAAACCACGTTCGAGATAGGGGAACAGAAATGAAATTATTAATTATATAACACTATGTATGTTTTTAATGAAAATTTTATTATTTAAATACCTGTATCCATGAAGATTCTTGGAGGAGGTTTAGGACTTTTGCACAAATAATTCTTTTTAAGGTTATTCCGCCGGGTAATGTAAGTTAAATAATTAAAAAATGTCTAATTAACGTTGATTACATTTAAATAACTATGCATGTTCGTATTGTGAATAATAATAATTAATAACAAATAATCTTGTTACAAAAATTATTTACGAAGAAAGTAGTAAAAACTGCGATTTCTCTTGACCCTGGTCAATGACCTTATAACTGGTAAAATGTGAAAATTTCATTGCACAATGTTCCATAATCTCTGTAATATTTCAATAAATTTGTATTGATTTCTTACTACATATTGAAACACGTCTAAGTATTAAAATGATTCAGAAGGTAATGTATTATTGCATCAATAAATTTCTCCATTTAATTTCAAATATCAACTGTTAAAAATATTTAATACTTTGTCGGCAGAAATACGTTATATCTTCTTTGATAACTACTGAGAATGTAATGTTAGTATGAACCGTTCATAAGTACTGAATTCTTGATCTTTTCATTTTACTAATATTAACTACAAAAAAATGTTGGTTTTAATAACACCAACTGGTTTCATAATCGACGTAATTTTTTTTAGAAAAGTTTACATCTATTTCCTTTTTTTTAAAAAAATTTGGTCCCTTTCTCACTTACTTTTGAGACAAGTCAATTAAATTAAATGAAGAGAAGATGAATTCTATTTCATTTTTATAATGCTCGTAGTACTCTACTTCAAAACTTCGTTATAAACTACATTCATCATCATTACTTTGTGACCTTCGTTTCTCGTTTCCTCCAGTTTTTTTTCTTGTAAATTTCGTTAATTTCGCTGGACTATTTTAAGCTTCTCAAGTAACTAAATGAATATTCACCCCAACCAATCGATGCATACTTCTTTCCTAATTAAAAAAACAAACAAATTGTATGTCACGACAGAAAACCCTCATGATACGCAAGAAAAACCTGAATGTATTTTGCGCAGGGTTTCTTCCTGGTGCCAGGTGCTCCCCATCCAGGAGTCCGCTGTGACGAACGCTCCGCTGCTTGGCAAGTGTGGGCACCAGCTGCTGAACTGACCTTGCTAACGCACTACGCGCCGACTAGCGTGCCAGCGAGGGTGCTCAGCGCCGCGGAGGCTGTGCTGTCGCAGCTCAGGGGCACGCATGCCCCACCCCCACCACAGGTCAGTGTAACACTTCTCGCGTTATCACAACTGAGGATGCGTTTACATCGGGGAGGTTTATGTACGGCACAGACTTGGCTAATTCAACGTATAACGTAAAGGTGGGAGTAGATCTACAAGTTGTATTCTTCATTGAAGTTTTTAATTGTTTTCTTTATTTTTACTGTAATTGTTTTATAACTCAGCATAATGAATTATAATGATGAAAAAACATTATATAGTTTCTATACATCAGATAATAGTGTAGAATAAACAATAATCAGGAACTCGCTTGAGTCGTTTCAAATGCATAAGAGAATGTAAATGCATCATACCTGAAAAGAAAGTGAAATATCTGTCTGTAACGTCCAGTTACGTAGAAATAAGAGCAATGAAAAAATTCTCCGGAAAATGTAGTACAAATCAAAGTAAACTCGATCACTTTGATTTAAATGTTGGTCTTTGAGAATAAGTGTTTCCTCCATAAAACGCATTAATGTATTACACCATAACCATATCAATCATTTTATTTAAATGGCTGATGACGTATGTTTTTCAAGTTGAAATCACATTATGTACATGTTTCTCTGTTCATTTCTACCGATTTCAGATATTTTAGTAGATATTTTACTCTACCTACTCTTGTTTTACCTAAACGTATTTTCCTTGCTGCAATTTACGGGGAACATCTCTCAGTCTGGTCTGTTAATGGAGAGATTTTGCATAACGTACATGCTTCCTAGCGTATAGCTTCCGTTGCTGACGCTAAGCGCGCATGGAAAGAACTAGTGGAATAGATTCATTTAGCATAATGTACCTTTGACTCAAATCACAATACTACTACTTATATTGAAGCGTACACAAGTTAAGTGTACAATGAGTACATGTATGTTAATGCTCACACGGTACACACAACCCATATATCCCCCGCTTATCTTTTTAGATATCAGCAAACCTCAAGTCCAGACCGGAATCCACCGTGACCTTTCCCACTAGCGTACCACCAACATCGTATGCAACCAGAGGCGTTGTAACGCACTGCGCTAGGAACGTTGGTGTACCACTAACTTTTGAGTAGGCACAGAACAAACTTGCATGTGGATAACGTATACAATTTCTCGCAGGTACGCTACGTAAAAACTCCCTAGGTCTCGGTTCCCGGTAATTGTGGCCCTTTTTTATACTATAGGTGGAGTCAAGTTGCAATTTCAACGTTCCGCCTTTCACTTCCAGATGTAAGCAGAAACTATTTGAGTGCATTTTTCTTTGGTCTGTTTATCGTAAGAATATATTAACCCGAAAACTGAAAATGTTCAGCCTTAATGTTGGTTGTTGAAGTAGAAGAGCTCGATTGTGAAGTAGGTGTTTGTTAAGGTACGAGTTTTATGAGATAACATGACGTAATCAGTTTTGTGCATATCGGTGAGAGAGAAAACAAAGTGAGACAACCAGGGACGGGAACAGCACTACTCTCATTCACGCACTACGGTTCTTGCTTACAGTGCACGCTGACGCCAATTCATCACAAAATCGTGGTATACGTAGTCGGATATCATACAGTAAACTATTCAGTGGTAGCAAGGGAGCCTTTCACTTTATACATAAGTACAATTCACAGAAAATCTTAAGATCATACTCCGCGGCGTTACGTTCTCGACTCAGAAAATAATCGTCGAAATAAGTCGCGCGTAATTTGACAGCGTTGCCAGACAATTCTAAGAAAATTTCTCACGTTCTTTATGAAAGACATTCGTGCCCAGCGTAATAATCGCCTTCGGTCCGGTGACATCTCACCACCTCTTCTGATCTCAAGCAGATTCATCACTAAACTTGATTATCTCCAGAAATCCCACAGTATTCCCACATTTACTAGAGAGCTTACCAAGATTTCATTTTTTCCAGTTTGGTAGGTCTATAAATTACGTAACACACCCTGTGGGGAGGGAAAGTGTATGATATCCTTACATTGCATTACAGTGGGGTAGAGAGACGTTAGCCTTGTTGCTACATAAAGGAACACGTACACCGGGCTAGTGAACGCCGCTTTTCAACACCTCTTCGTGTGTCTATCGAGGTGAAACCTGACCAAAAGTATTTTATCCAGTAAATTTA
>NNCF01127535.1:1741471-1799272 GCA_002313205.1 Laupala kohalensis | reverse complement strand
TGCGAAAGCGTGTCTGTCCATTTGTTACTTAATCACGACTATACCACAGAACCGATTGTTATAAAATTTAGCAAGGAGATAGTTAACGATGTCCGGGATGAACATAGATGAACATTTTGTTTTTTTAATGTATGAAAAGAAAGATAAATAATGTTTAAGGTAAATGTAGTCGAAATCAGGGAAAAGATCGGTATTAGTCACGTACGCTGCCTAAACGGTTTCAGATATATGGCAACTATGAGTGACAATACTGTTTGTCTCGAAGAGTTTGTATCGAATTTAATGGTTTCTTTGTTTTGTGCATTTAACAAAGATAAGAAAAGATCTATAAATAGTAAAGTTTGGACGAATAGCTTAGATTTTATAAGCGTTGAAATGAAATGGTGCAATCGCGCTGCTGTAGTTTTATCTTACTTGCCTCGGAAGCAAAAATTCGACCTGTGAGGCTTCCGGTTAGTGGGTTCGTTGGTAGATAAAAAAACGAGTAAAAAATTCATGGCAACGCTGGGTAATCAGCTATTAAAAACATAAGTACAATTCATACTTTTACATAAGAGGAAGGTTACCTTAAATGGATAACTGATACTCTCTCCCGTCTACCATTTTTTCATAATTATTTTGTCCTTCTGCCCACATGTCAAAGAACTTTGTAAGCAACCTGCCATACATCCAAGTACGAAGAATTGCAGATCCTCTTTAAGACACTCGCGGGAGATCGTTATTAGTGACATTCCATGACAAAGAATGAAAATCATCTAGTTAATTTGTGGTAGAACGACAGATTAAAAGAGTGTGCATGAATTCATTTTAATAGTATTTTGTTAATAATTATTATAGCGAGTAAACAAATAAAGAAATCAATTTTTTTTTAAATTATGTAACAAACATATGATATGAGACATTTCACGCGAAGCGGTCAAATAAAACCCCTCCAGACTTTCAAATTGCTTCTTTTTTGTGTAATTATAATTTTCTCTCAGTGGATGCGTCAGGTCAAATATTAATTGTAACAGTATTGACTCATATCACAAAGTTGTGCCGGTCAACGATTGATACAAATTTGATGTAAAATGTACAAGAACTCGCGGACCATAAAAAAGGTTAGACAGTTATGGTTTGAATGATTTGTTTTATGGGTGTGGATCGCGTCTTAGAGATCATAATCGGTGGAGTCCTGGGACCATGTGTCGAATCCTAGTCTTTAACACGAAATTCAAGTGCTTTTTTACCTGTGATATCTAATTACTGATTTTCGGGTGTTTGAAAATGGGGTGCTATGTTCTGTAGGGTTAGTTTGAAGAGCAACTATTGATATAAAAAGCTAATTAAAATAAATTAGATAATGATTTTTATACGATAGTTTTTTTTCAATTATCTCATGAAGTTAAAAGTTTCATTTTTGATCGTACACGAAAATGGAAATAAAAATAAAATTAATTTTTTACAAACACGGACAGTTTTGATTATTTTAAAAATTTCCTTAACAATAACGAAATATACATAGAAAGTGTATACAAAGTTTCATAGTAGGATCTGATTTCATAAACGAAAGAGAAAACTTAAAGTAACACAGTATCGCGCAAAACCACACGCTCAATAACAACTCAAGCCGGTCGCACTATATGGAAACACCGAGTAAAACATTGTTTGCATTTCAAAGGTTTTTGGATATACATCATTTTTATTTGTGAGATATACATACCTCACATATGAATAAATCTTAATATCTGTCTGTATGCTTCTGGAGAATTTTTAAACGGTGAAATTTTATGAAACTCCTCCGAACGAGTCCGTTTATCAGTTTAAATCGTGAAATGTAAATTCAACCGTCTTTTTGTTGTAGCTCTAAATGCCTTAATCAGTTACGCAAGAGATTGGAAGAAATAAGTTCACCAAGAGAAACAAAATACATTTCTTTTTTCATTTTATTTCTTTTTTTGAACCCGGTGTTCTTTATGTCCTTTTGTTTCTGCTGTTATTTCTCTTTGTATCTTTTCTATCTTAATATTCTATCCTTTTCCATCTTATTTCTTTATGTTCTTCCTCCTCTTTCCAAAATACATGTAATAACTACGAATATTCTATACATATTCATAGACAAAGAACCGTGGAGAACGCTAATTCAAGAAATCGTTGCCGCTTTACCGTCAAAGAAAGCATTGAAGTCTTTTATATTAATTTTTATACTTGTACAAAGTATATTATTCATTCCATGACATAAAAATAGGTGTTTATTCACTAGGTATTGAATATACTGATACCCTTTTTGTGGAATGTTATCTCTTGCCGTTACGAGACAATCTATGTAGTTCTGAACCAGTGTTTAGCGAGGGGTCTTTTGGAGAGAACGAAGTAGTGGCGAGCTGAGAAGATTTGAAAAATATTAGAAAATTTAGAAGATATGCAATACTACATTTAACTCAAGAACACTGGCTATATCCCTCGATGAAAAAATTAATATTTTCTAGATATGTAATTAAAATAGCATATCAATTGAGATAAAGGTAAAATACAGATAACTTCATTGCATTTCTAAATAAAGTATATTTTATGGGTAGATCATCAAAATTGATACAAAAGATTTGGAAACAACTAATTAATTAATGATTCTTAGATTAACTAAATAATTAAATGATTCTAGTTGTATTATGCTTTTAAACAATTTTGACAAGACCGAAAGAACTATTTTCCACCTGACGAGTTGAACACTCCTGCGTAACCGAGAGGTACTCTAATAGCTCTAAGAAACATGTTTCCAAGCAAAGGGAGAGAGGGGGAGAGAGAGTAGAATACAGGAGTTAGCTCTACTGGATGCATAAGTGATGAGAATTCAATAGTAATACGGGCGTGTAGCGCACGTATGTTCCGTTAGTAACTACTGGTTGTTTGTTCTAAGGTTGACTTGCTCTCAAGAGAAAAAACAAAAGAATTGTGGAGAATAATGTCGCATGAAAGTGTTTTCCTTCTCCTCCAAAACAAAAATAAAGAAAATGATTATAAGTTTGAACGTTGGTAGCACTGATATATAGCAATTGCCACATGTGAAGATGGTCTGATTTCTAATTATTTTATTGTGACTCCAATTAATTTTTTGTGCTGATTTCAAGTGACTGTGATCTCGAGTTTATTAAAATAAAATGAATCATAATATACATGTCAAAGTTGAAATGTTCTGAAAAATTATATTTCCTTCACAATACTTGACCATATGTGACGTAAGGAAAAGTAAATTCCAATTTTTTAGAGAGCACTCTTCAGTGATATCAAAATGTTTCAAATGATATGTAGTAACATAAAACTAATATTGCTTGCTCGATAGTTTTATTTTTAAACACACCTATAACATCGCACCAAAACCATCAATATGAAATAAACACGGAATTTATGTTCAGTTATGTTCAAATAGAGTACTTAAAAATTTTAAATACTTCCAAGGGTAATTTATTCTCTATTTTCAAAAATAATTTATTTTCTATTCTAGAATGTCTAATTACAATTATTTTTCTTTTATTTATAAACCGTTTATGTGATAATTTTGACACATGAATGGTTGGTTTGACAAATATACTTCTATAATAATAATAATAGCGTAAGGGTCTCTGCTCTCTATTGTACCCCTTCTACTACTGTACTCCCATTTCCTTATCTCTTTATAATATCTTTATCCTACTCTTATCTCTTGATACGAATATGAAAAATCGGAAATATCAATTGAATGTTGTTAAATAGGGCGTAACTTTAATTAGTTCACTGACTATTTGCAACAGTCCGGTGATATAGCTCAAATTTGAAACTAAAAATTGTTTACTTAAATTAATGCAATAATTAACAAACAATACATTCTTTATTGTTAATTGAAATCTTGCATTTCAGGTTAAATATTGTTTTTATATTTAATATATCCTATCAAAGGAAGAAAAAAATTGTAAATGACGGGCTATCCTAATATTGTTGACATATGCGTTATTATGAGTACCATATACCGCTTGTTCCAAAATACATGGGTATTGGAATGAACCCCATTTCATCGTGTAAATACTTACATAACTCCGCTGTTGAGTCAGGATATCTCATTTGAGTTAGTATATTTGTCTGGAAAAGAAAAAGATCATGCTATCAACCATTCCCAATGTTCTTGTAAGTGTTTATCCCTTTTGAAAACGTGTCTATTTAGCTGCTCATACGAAACAAACTCACTTAAATAAAATTTGGGTACTTGAAAAAATTTCATCCTTTTCTTGTCTTTTGTATGGTATTATATGAACAGATGTCATTTTACTTCTTTGATAATATGTAGTTCAATTGCCTGAAAACTGAAGCACGTTATCACTGATAAAAATTACAAGTTTTCTGCATTAACTTCTGTTCTTACGTTCAATAACCCGAACAATTTTTTGTACGTCTCATTGTACAATTTATTAATCTGTTATTTTATGTATGTTTTGTTCTACATTTAGCATTCAAATAATGATTTGTCAACAGAAAGCTCCGTAATATCTATTTTCTCCTCAATTTTATATGTTAGTTTGTTTCGTAGTGCTCAGAGCCTGCACTAGTGCGAAGCGGATCTTCAAAGTTTATGAAATACCCTTCGATATCTTGCCTGATCAGTGTACTTCGTTTCTAATAGTTCCAATCGATATGACCAATCGCACTATACACATCGGAATATAATCCACTCTACGAACTAATAGAGATACATTCAATTATGTCAGAGAATTAACTCTTCTTTTGTTGTCGAGACTTATTATTTCCATGCATCGAAATCATTAATTCATCCATCACATGCACGATTTAGGTACGACAGTTAATCATCCAGGAATATGAAAATTATGTATGACATTCAGGAATATTATATTCTTCATTGAAGTGTACTGAATAGATAATTAACAGTATGGAACTTGTCATAGAGGTATTATGTAAAGATGGAATTCATTCTTTATTGGCATGCAGTGTCAAAAAGACCCATAATAGTGGTATAATATTTCAGACATTTAAAAAGAATATCTAAAAAACGTAATACCAACGGTTTTTAATCCCGAAATATAACTTAGTTTATGAAACAACTGCTGCATTAAATAAGCATGGAAACTCATTTTTTTATCAAAACATCATTTCATGAAAAACTGTTTATCCATATCAATCATTTCAATCGTAAAGAAAATTTAGGCGAATGCCCCCCCCCCCAGCAAAAAAAGGCACAACGCAGCACTGCCTAGTTGAAAAATACCAACATTCATTTTTATATACTGGTACTAATACGAAGTTTTCAATAACTCCTGAGATCTTACAGAAAATGCGAGTTGTTACCGTTCCTGTAAATACGAAGAATTTATCTGTTGCCTTGGTAACATGATGCTTATTGTACTATTCTGACAGAAATTTCCGACCTTCAGCTGTGAGAATAACGGTATTGGCGTCCAAAACATATGAAAGAAACAATGAACATCTTGTTTCCAAGGCAACAAAGGCAACACATTTCTTTTATGTCTTGAGACCTCACCTATCGCATCTATTCATTTCGCCTTGAATTTTTAGACGCAGTCTTCCAGTCTATACGTAATTTCTAGTCACCTTCTGTCTCTGTAAAAAGCCACACGTTACTCCACCTCTTCCGTTCGTTTGGCTCGAGGCGTCGACCCGAGGCAATGCAATGATGCTTCGTCAACGTGTAATTAGCGAAGAGCGTCTCCCGTTGGCGCCTCTAACGAACTCACCCTCTCTCCCTCTCACACCTTTCCTCCTTTCTGTCTTCCTCTGCTGAAAGGGGTGAAGGGAGGGCTCGCCGCCACCACCACCACCACTGCCGCCGGTGTTGATTGGCGTCGCCTGGCAACGTGAACTCTGCTCCTCCACCGCATCCCGTGTTATCCCTTGAGGTTGGTGAGCCTGGTCCGGTCATGCGTTCTGACTTGAGGGATGCTTTGACAAACACTTTTTACGAGATCCGCGCCAGATGTTTCGGTGGATGACTTACATAAGTTAAATGAATTTCATCTGCCATTTTCATATTCACATCATTGATAAAACACCTTACAATGTCAAAAACCTGTTGGTGAAACAAAAAAGTGTGATTAAGATTATTTTTAAACATTAGAAATCGTGCAAGAAAGGAAATTAAAAAATTATAACATATTAATAAAGATTTGAAAGATGACATCTAAGTTTCTTCTCCCCAAGATTTTGGAATAGAAACTTTTGAATTATTTTATTTAAATTATGTAAAGTGCAATTTTATTAAAGGTAACATCTAGCTAATTTCGTGTTCGATCCATGCTACGAATGTGGTCACGCTCTACATAACAAAATACAATAACGTGGACACTCCGTAAAACAAACTTAACTAAGCATACATTTTGTTTCTCAAAGTACAGAATAGAATGTAATTAACAATGCAACTATTAGACGTAGGTTTCTAATTTCTGTATTGTTTGCAATATGTGGCTCCAAAGGTTTGTTGGGTATTTTAATCATTTGAATTTTAATGAATCTCAAATGTGGAATAACACCCCTAAAATAACGTTCAAATCAACTAATATTTTTATAATGGAGAAAAACCGAGTCTTAAATCGTTTATTAGAAAATATTTTAGAGTTTTCGTAACATAAAATTCAACATGTATTTCGCGAATTGAAGGAACATCTGGAGACGAATTCGAAATCTCGAAAGGAAGATATGTTGTGTGGATGTAATTTAATAATAGAATAGTATTAAAAAATGGTTTTTTAATTGCTTAAGTGGATAAAAATTTACTCTACAAACATTTAAAATGAGTTTAAAATGTTCTTTAAATGATAAGACGTACCGGAACATTTGAAGAATGCAACTGCGGAAGAAAGAGGATATAGGTTAGAAAACATCTGAAGGAACGACGCAAAGAAATGCGAACCAAGAGATGTAATACACTGAAAGAAATGGATCACAGTACAAAGTGAAGCGAAAAACTCAAGTTTCTAAATGAAGTAAATACATGCCAATTACTCCACAGCACTCACATTGTTCGATTGTCTCTTTTATCATCCGCAGCTTCCTATCTCCATATCCCACTTGGCGAGTGAGCTTCTTCAGGCAACTGGATTCCACCTGGTCGTCGTTCATTACATCTCCTTTTCCAGAGCGCGGCTTGTGAGAGAAGGCAATTTAACTGCCAAGTCAGAGGCGCGGTGGAATAAGCACCGAGTGCGCTTGTTTACGAGAAGCCGCCGCCCGCCGGATGGATAAATTGGCGCCGGAGAGAATTCGCGGCTCTCGACAGTTGAGCGTCGCTCGCACTGTGACGCGTCGCGGTGCTGCCAACTGCACGGCGCTACAAGGCAGCGTTTTAATATGATAACAATGATGTGCAGAATTTTTGGAGGGATGCATCTCAAAAATAAATAAATAAATTTATTCTCAAAAAAAGCATTTCAAACTGCGTATGACTACGTTGATGGGAAAGAACTCATTTACTCTCCGGAAGCAAGGAAGGGACCATCCCATCAATTCTGATCAAGTGTCCTAAGACTGAGGGGGATTTAACATTTCAGCACACTCCAAAGATAAGAATACAAATAGTTATGTACATGTTATAATATTAATAGAATACCAACGAATTAGTATTTGATAAATCACAAAAAGTTATTTCAGAAGAACGCATTATCTAACTGGATTATTCGGAAAATATTGTTTTTGAATCGTAAGTGTTAAAATAACAAAAAAATTGAGAATGTATTATTTGAATAAACGCTGCCCCTAGATAAGAGCCTAGAGAGCCTGTATAAATATCCGCCTCTACCAGAAAGAAAACCGGAGAAAATCCGGACCAGGATGGTAGTTTTCTAGACAATTTACAAGCAGCAAAGAGGAAGTAAAACATTCTGCGCAGAAATGAGTATCCTCGTTAGCCTGGTAGAAGGGTTCCTCTACTTAGCGCTAGTATCAATTTAAATGAAGTGGAGGAATTTTACGACCTGCTGTAGAAAAACTGCAGTATTTCACTCCTAACATTTTTTCTGACAGGATTTTGACCTTCGTCTGGTGATTGCATAAACAGTGCAGTATCCTAGTAACATGTAATGAATGAAATTACATGATATGAAACAGGATAATAAAAACAAGAAAATAAACTATAAAAGAAACAATGCACAAAATTAAGATGATTACATATTGATAAAGAAATAAACATTTGATAGTTTTGGTCACGATGCAATTATTATACTTACTTTCTTCTTCTAATATCCTGATGTTTTCCTGATCCATCAAATATTATTCGTCTAAGCATTTGATGGATTTCCTTTAAAATTAGGTTTTTCTGCATTGACTTGGTTTTCTCAAATCTTTGTTATCTGTCCTATATAACTATATCTCTTTTCCAAAACACCATATGAAAATGGTGATCTAGCGGCGTAAGTGGTTACGATACTGTTCAAAGAACGGTGAAGTGGTGTACTTGAGTAAAATTACGTATTTTATATGAATGATCCAATTATCCTTCCATGACAATCGTAGTCAGCATTCTTATTTCAGTTCTTACACAGTCATGGACGAACATTCAGAACAATACACTTATTTTGGAGGACATTCTCTTACAATGCAAATTATTATATCTTTTGAATTCGATGTAATTTCAATTCATTCTGAAAATCCATGAATAAAGTTCTATTTATTAGTGAAATGATTGCCGTTGTATAGTGTAATAATTAGGAGAAATCTTACTCGTTGGATGTAATGTTCGTTTGATTGAAATTATTACGTTTTCACACTTTATAATTACTTAAAATATAGTTGAAAGATCCTTTGCGCATGTTGTCCTCTTCTTTCATGATAATTTTACAAATAATTTCCGCTTCAACTACGAGATGCTAGTATTGCTCACCAAAGGAGTCTTGTCCTTGATGTGAGGGTATTCATACACTACAAAACATAAACTTTAGTGTGATATTTTTGGGAAATTTGCCTCAAAATGTTCTCTGAAAATGTTAATTGCAAACAACAGTACACGAGTATGTTGCATCTAAAACAAACTAGGTGGATGTTGTGTATGGGATTCAGGAGTGGAGGCGGGCTGTGCTTTGGCACACGGTGGGTCAAAGGAGGAGGTGCCGACTTCAAGTCACGGGCGGTCGCGTTATCACTTGACCGTGGACAATGCTAAATTCACTCCCTGAATTTTTGAATCCGCCTCNGTTCCCTTGCTTGCTTCCGGAGAGTAAATTAGTTTTTTTCCCTCCACGTGGTCATACGCAGTTTGTACTGTTTTTCGGCAATAAATTTATTATTATTATTAAGTGAGCCCTAAATAATATAGGAGTTCCAAAATGAATATAGATATTTTGATTACCCTAAAAAGACAATAGAAAATATACATAAATTACAAACATATTGACATTCTATTAGTATTATAACTCGCAGCTAACTTTTTATCTTATCTAGGAATTTTTGCTGAATTTTTTGAATCCGCCTGTGCCTTAGGGCCCTTGATCGGAATTGATGGGATGGTCCCTTGCTTGCTTCCGGAGAGTAAATTAGTTTTTTTTCCCTCCACGTGGTCATACGCAGTTTGTACTGTTTTTTGACAATAAATTTATTATTATTATGAATAATACTTGGAAGCTGTGAGTTAAAAATATACAAATTAAAAAATATCGATTCCTTTAATGGTACAATGTCAGCATCAGGAATATGGAACGCATTCCATTTTTAGGAAATTACAATTGTCACAACACAATCAATGTAAATGTGTGCAGTTTTTACGACAAAACTAATCCATTATTAAACAAACAGATTGAACATTCTAATTTAAATAACCAGAGGCCATTCTTGCGCCGACGAGAATTTTATGAACATTAAATATTTTAATGATTCGTAACAACTTGAACACTTCTTCATAAAAAAAAATTTATTTGAAATGATCAATAAAAGTCATTTCTCAAATTTAAAATTGAATATAAATTTCAATTTGTTCCATTGTTTTTAATAAATACTGTATTTTACATAGAGATACAATACATCAGCATTATAAAACGTGTGTACATTTCAGGATAAAATTCAAAACGTTTACTACATTTACACTTGAGGCTATTGACAACTTCTTGATAAAGGATTATTATCAATCCTCTTACACCAGCTTATGTTCTCTTTCATCACAAGTCTTTTGAATTCCGTTTTTGTTATGTATGTTCGTGTTCCTTTTGGACAATTCTAGTTCAAAGTTAGATCAATACTAATTCAATGACAAATTGATAGAAAGTACATATTGTATAGTTGATGAAATGATGTTAAACCGATGTTAATTCCAAGAACCAATAATTTTCTCTTCTCTAATTTCACAGTAGTCAGAATACATATCAACAGTGAAGTGGGACATGGGGACAGAAACAATTCATCCAGGTGGAGAGCAAACGATGTAGATCAAATACATCAAATGAATTGAAGCCGTGGAGTTATCACAAAATAGTACATTTGTTAATTTTGAATTATCTATCTAACCGCTTAAAACAGCGTCAACAGTTGTAGAAAAACTAAGTGCTAAATGAAGGATTCATCGTGTCTCTCACGACATCTCATTAAATTTCATTTATGTCTCATGAAAAATAAATTCAACGAAATCTTAAAGTTTAAGAAAAACAAAGTTGGGAAAAAATTGTTTTTGCAAACCTAGTTTGCCTTATTATTTACGGGCAAGTGGTAAATTTATGGTGAGTTAATTTATCTTACGTGAGTTCAGAATATTGGTGAATTTACTAAAAAGATAGAAGCGAATAGTTAATAGTCTAGACGTGATAAAAGATAAATAAATGAAAAGAAATAGTCAAACACAAACTAATGGTAGATACAATGTAATGAAATTTTTTTCTCGACCTTCAAAAGACAAACTGCCCACACAGTATTTGTTGGATAAAAGAAGCAATAATTTTTAATATTATGCCATAATAAACTCATTAAATCTCACCGATATAAAAATACAAATAATTAAATGCCGGAATATAGTAAAAAAGGACTAATATTGAACCTGGTAGTTCATTTTACTAACATTTTATGGCGGACAATTTTTTGAAAATACTCGATTTTGTTACTGTTTAATTTATATTAGCTCTGTTTATGATTATAAAAACTCTTAATTATCTTCACTTTTAAATCTTTTGTAACGCACGGGTTCGGCAGCCCAAGTCGTACAGATTTACTTTTTATGTAAGCTCTATCTGTTTTATTTCTAATTCTGCAATCGATTTAATTTAAACCTTTCATAGCAGATACTTCAGATAAACGAAAATACTTTTAATATAATAAATTTTAATGAAATATTATTGAATTAAATATTGAAAATAATTAGATAAATAAAAAATGTTATTTATATGCAATCTTTATATAAAAAATAATNGATAAATAAAAAATGTTATTTATATGCAATCTTTATATAAAAAATAATGACTGATCTCCATCTCCCGTTTGTTCCGTAGCATAGACATTCGCTTTATTGCTCTGGCGTTTACAGAGCTACAAAGCGTATTGATTTTTCAGCTCCGATTGAGAATTCCATGGAATTGGTTTGTCAATTTCCAATGCATATAGAGTACTTAATTAATTACACAAAGATTTACTGAAGTCCTCGAACTACATACCTGATGTTCCTTACACAATGGTGCTGCAGCTATTCATGTCGTCTCGAGTGTATTTGAAGGTGAATAGTTGAATATTGAACGAAAGATTCGGTGTAAAATAAATATGTTAGGTATTCATTCACACTTTTTTTTAGTAGAGATGAGAACAGATATTTCTAGGTTTACTACCAGAACATTTAATTCTGAAATAACATGAGACCAGTTTCTATTTTCACGATAATCAAGAATAATAACTTCTATGAGACTATATCCCATATTAATGTATTTCACCAAGTCGTAAGTGAATTTTTACTTCTTTCTTATTGGATTCTGAACTTTCCAATTACTTGAATAAACCTAATTAATTAATTCTCTTAATAACTTGGTTTAAAATTAATTGGTCAAAAACCACTTTACGTAAGACCATTTACAAAATAACCGTTGGAAACAGAAAATTTTTTCTAGTACTATCACTGATCTTTGTATAAATGAAATTTTGAGATACTATCAATAATAGTATCTGTGAGAAATTATTAATTTGAATTATTTATTCATTGGATAAATTTTACAAATATTCGTAAATTTCCGCGATTTTTGTTTCCGAATTTTGACTGAAATACTTCTCAGAATATATAAGTTTGAACAAAGTTACCAAATGATAGGATGCTAAAGATTACACTCTTAATTTAATATCAAACCTTTGTAAACGGACTCACTTCCATCCTAATCACGTCACCGTTTGAAGTAATAAACGAATCTGTAATTTAAAGTGCAGGAGAGATCTACTTAGGAGGAAGTGATATTTCTCTCCTTGTTTTGCCTGTTCTTCCCCTCTTCTCTAATTGATTCCACAATTATCTTGAGTACTTCTCGTCAGTTCTAAAGACGATTTAAACGCATAGTGAAAAGGAATTCTCGGTTAGGACTCTGAAACATTGGGGGGGGGGGATATTCACTTGTTCAGCTTCTCTAAACGGGATACTCATCTCCCTTGAATAAATGGCTTCAAATGAGATACGAAGGATTTCACGAGGAACACCGTTCATGTCAGGGATCAGACTCGATAAATTGTCATTCAAACATCGCAGAAAGCACAATAGTCTTTTCGAACACCATTTGTTGGAAACATACATAAAGAAGTCATCGTATCTCTTTCATAGAATTTCTTTACATGACTTTTATTTACCTTGAAATGAAATAAGGGGAGAAAGAAATATTAATTACATTGAAAAACAATAAAAATAATTTTATATTATACATTTAAAAACATTTTGTTTGCAAATAAATTAAGAAATGTATCACTATTTAAATGACCAGAGCGAGCAAACTGAATAATACCATTATTTGTGTTACCAAGAAAAGAAAAAATAATATGCGGTACGTGTTTTGGTAATGGGTCTAGGGGGCGGTGCATGACAAAACACTCTATGAGAGGCGGTAGCAATATATACATTTCCGGTGGATGGAGATAGACCTCGTTAAAATTGCAAGTTATCCTCAAAAGTCCTATCGAGTCTTCAAAAAAATGCATTTCCTAATATGTTTATTTAATTAATAAATGGTAAATAAGCTATTTATTTATAGTAGTTTATTTAACTACTTGGCATGGCTGTGTACATTATCTCCGTTACCCCATCCTGGACTGGGGTTTTCCGCGGTTTTCATCAGGATAGTGGCGGATTTTCTGTAGGTGGGAATGTCATTTAATACTTTTGTATTTATGATCTCAAACTTTTACTGAACATAGTATCTATGATTTATTTTGAAGTGATAAATTATTTCAGTACGTATTCATTTCATAATTTCTTTTATAAGTATTATATCTACCACTACCCTTGGGCGTTTGATAGGAAAAGATCAGCTGAGATCGGAAGAGAAAAGATTGCTGCTTGTTTCCGGAGAATAACTTAGTTTATTACCCCGAATTTGATCATAAGCATTTTGCAACTACTATTTTGACAAAAGTTTATTTATTGATTTAGCAATATTTTATATAGATCGTATACTTTTGTTGTTATATTCATAAATTATGGGGGAGAGGCTCGAGTACTTGGTGAATCTTGAGTTCAGAGTCATCAGCATTTGAATTCTTTAAATGTGGAGTGCCTCACGCTGTTGAAGAATGCTCTCTTAATTGATTATTCTATCAATACCACACCATCATCGAACAAGCTATTAAAATATATTTGATCGTTTGATTTAATATCTGACTAAAGTTTATTGTTTTTAGAAACATATTGATATTGTATAGATATAAATATTGAGTACGTAAAAATAAAAACAAATTGAATTCATTATTCCCCAGGAATCTATTACAAAGCATCGAGCACTGTGACATACAACATTCAATTTCTACTAGTCTCAAGAAGTACATAAACATGAAAACATTTATACTGATAATCATAATAGTAATATTCATTGTACTGCTTTGGGGAAAAAACCGGTGGCTGCCCGAGAACATACAGCAATAAAAACACACATAAAAACATGAACAATTATAAAACACAAGCAATTTTAAAATCCAATCTTCATTAAGGTATTACTTTATTGTAGGTTATTACTTATTTCATTTTTCTTAACTACGCAGATTTAGAGGCAAAGTCTCTAGCACTATTTAAGGTATCTCATTCCAGAAAATTATTGTTCTTTTAGCAAAAGAGATTTTGAAAGATCTTACAAATAGTATAGTTAAATTTATGGCTGAGAGATAATACTCCCAAATGGTAAATAAGCTTCAAAATAGGTTATTCTGGTAAAATACGGTAAAGAAGTTAAAGTAGTCATTTACAGTTCAAATGCAATTGAATATTGATACCTTAAGCTGAAAACTTCCGAGGGGAGGCTGAAGAATACTTAAATAGCAAAATAATTCTATTACTTTAATAAATCATACAGTAATTATCAAAGTGAATCATGTTGTTAGATGAGTCAATAGACAGTTCAAATACTATAATTCCTTTCGAGATAGAACGTCTCGACGATTTTTGCCGAGGCTCAAACAAAAAAGTGTGGCACACCTCACTCAATTTTCCAATTATATCATAACAACAAGATCACATTGACACTACACAATCTACATTGGCATAAAAATAAAATAAAACCGAAGAAGCACAATAGAAATTATATATATAAATAAATAAAACATTGTTTACCATCATACCTGTTCATTGTTCATTCATGTACAGATTCCATGAATTATCTTTTAAACACTTTGCAAATGACTTGTAAGCAGATCCAAAATTTGCGTAACACAGTATCTCAAAAAGGGTGCGATTTACCAATCTGCACGCAGAATGAACAATCATAATGCTTCCACTCATTTTTACAGAATTTTGAATTTTAAGAAACCAGAAGTGGAGGGCAGGGTTTACATTCTGCCGGTATGAGCTGTCCAGAAATAGACATCTATTCTCAATGCATTCGAAGTCAAATCTCAAATTTGGTTTCCATGTATTAATTTGTTTGTGAGTTATCCGGGGAACAAAGTTTCTACGTACATACATATATGTATACACATACACATATATTACATTGGACATCATCGCCAAAATTTAAAAATAGTTTTTCCTGAAGCCAATTGGTAAAGATCGGAAAAGATCTGGAATATTTTCCGACCGATTACAATATACATTCCCTTATACATTCCGTATAATTGGAATGTAAAAATCCAGCGATGTGACTCAAGTATTGTGTTTTTTTTTCTGTGCAGGGGTGTCTGCGTGTGGCGAATCGGCCTCTGCTCCGCACGCTTCTACTGTTCCTACTGGAACGAGAGCCCTCGCCCTTAGCGTGGGCTCCGGATGCCCTCGCAGGCCTCGCCCTTCGTCTCCTCGATGCCCTTTGTGGGGCCCTGAGAGCAGGGGCACATCGCTGTTTCTTCTTCCCGAAACTCAACGCCGTGCTACACGCATCAGCTGCACCTGGACACCCGACCTACACCGCTGGACATCCTCCGCAGGTGATACAATTTACCTCTTCGACTCGCTTGCATTCATTACACGGTCTCACACACAAAAATTGTATGTTCCTAACATCAAATCCTACGAATGTTTACGCTTTAAAAAATCCGAATCCGAATTCAGAATTTTTCACCCTAGCACATTTTCCATTGTTTATCGTACAATAATGTTCAAGTGTACTATAAATAATGGAAAATATGTATGTTCTTTGTAGCCTTGATGAAGGCAAAATAAACTGCCGAAACGTTGGCGTTGTAAAAGTAAGATTCTTTTCTGTTGTGACCACTCATCGAAGAAACGTCTGTTAATTAATATACTGGTCAAGATTAACATCAATATTTACGATGGTGTTTTTAAACTCGCGCCGCCACCGCGGTGCTGTGGTTTATTTAAAAATATTACAAACTTTTTAAAAAATATTGTAGACATGTCTTTTGTGCGTACTTAAATAAAACAAATAGTTCAACAGTAATATAATTACAAAATGAATACGGATTAGGCGTTGGTCGCCAGTCTTATCGTGTAAGGTTACTCATTACTCAAGTAAAATATCTCGTCTTGTGGTTCAGGTAGCAGCGTTACTGCTCATCACTAAGCCTTCCCGGGTTGAATTCCCGGTAGGGTCAGAAAAAAATGTATTAATGTTCCAGTTCATATAGCTGTGACTACTAAAAAGCGAATCGCCCTTCCTCTATCCACCTCCTTATAGTATCAATAACTCTTAATAAATAGTAATGAATTCTTACTAACTACTTCTACTACACCTCCACGTGGGCCAAGTTGTTGGTAAACCCAGCTATGCGGCATACCTACAAACAATAACCTTCCATCCCACTCCTACCTCATATCGCTCCATGTAGATAAGTTTCAATAGCACACTACATATCCCATTTACAAATACTACAATTAGAAAGTGAAATATACAATCTTATTCAGGAGGAAGATATGCTGTCCGATGCGCGTCTTATGGCGGAGTTCCTCAAGGCTCTACACGGAGAAGCAGCTGTTGATGCGTTACCAGCTGGACACGAGGTGGATGCTGACAGGTAATATCTATGGCACGATTTTATGGAAATAGAGTCATATTATGTTATGTTGAATAAAACCTTTTCAGATTGCTATTTATTTTATACTTAAATTACTTAAATATAAAATAAATTATCGGAGACGTAAAAAACTATTATGGTCACTAAATAATAGCCTATGAAATGAATAATAAAATAGTCCATTCTCCAAAATACCTATTTCTGTCATGTTTGTAATAATTTAATTATAGCTCATTCAATTACTTTCTGTTATCTTGTTAACACATGTTAACAGTTGCGGTCAAAAACTGGAAATTTACTTGACATTTCATTACTTTTGCTATATCAGCTGATGAAACATAAATCGAATATAAATATCAATAGTTATTTTTAAACATTTTAAGTACATTTAAATTCCCAATTTTTCACTTGGTTTTATTCGTAATATGTTAACACGTTTTACCGGACAATAATATAGAGCCATTTCAAAACAAGGACAATTTGTTGTAATCAATGTGGCGTACAAATCTAATTTTCCAGAGGAAAAACCAATCATTTACAATAACAAAGTTTATTAAACACGAATTCGTTTATGATAATAAAATGGCGAGCGAAAACATTTCCTTGACAATTTTATTGTACTAGTTATCATAGAACACATTTTTTTATTTATCGCAGCCTGATTTACGTAGATAGATGTGACATTGTAATTGGGTTGGACGCGTTTTTTGTATAAATTCCACAACACGATCGAATACATTATCGTAGCGCTGATTTCTTCTGCATAGCCAATCCCACAAATTGAAGGTTTACAAAACAAATGAGCGTGTGGCGCAATATGACACGCGAAACAACCGAACGACCAAAACTTCCTAAATTTCGTACTATGATTCAGCAATACTTTGTTGCGTGCGTAGCCCTGAACCTTTGGTGATGAATATACGCAAAACTGGAAAACGAAATAAAACGAAACCGCAAACTAAATAGAATCACTATACTACAGTAAATATTATTAGTGGATATTAAAATGTTTTTGGGTGACAATATATTTGAATCTTTATTAATTTTTATTTCATTCGCGAATAAGTTTATTATTCTAATAGTATTTGCTAAAATATTTGTTCTGAGTGAATTTGACAATTTGGCAAACGATAAAGTAAAAAATATCCCGTGTGTATCAAATTTTGAACAATATTACTCATTACTAATTCGTGTTTCGAATAATTAATTTTTGTAATAAACAAATTTTTGTTCCTAACAAACAAAAGGTTCTACAATATCAAAATAAATTTTTATATCTCAAGTATTGAAATGTATCCTTTCTAGTATAGTATATTTCAAACAGGACTGTGAAATATCGTCTAATCACTTCTTACCCAGTTTAGAACTAAGTCGTGCAATAAGTATTCCACAAAGTGTCATAGATATGCTACTAATAACTACATTGATAAATTATAAATACTTTGAAAAGATTGAATGGGAGAGGTTCTTTCTAGGAACAAATCAACAAAAAGAGCAGTGTTTAATGGACGATTTTAAACTGGTATATTCTCACTGCAAACAGGTGTACATAAATGTCTGCTGGAAATCCAGGCACTTTGTCGTGTACTTTGGAGCCATGACGCAAAGGAGGAAATGTTCACTTTGACTTCGCATTACGCACGTTACCTAGTCATTGTAGACACGACCGAACTGAAAACTGACAATGCTATTTATTCAAAATATTTGAAAATTCAACTCAAGCACAATTTCTATTTTCTACGGAATTATTACAGAAAACAATGTCTTAGTAATATAACATGAGAAAACAGAATCGAAGATCGCAAAGAATGTAGCAGAAATGTATTTGAAAATAAACAAGTTGAAAAAATTGCGACCTTGCAGTACTATTCAATAGAACAGAACATTCTGACTGTACAGTTTCATCATGAATAAAAGTGGCTTTTTATTTACCACTCATTATATTAAATAGTGTTTATTTAATTTTCGTGGAACACTTTAATATAATATTCACTTATTTCAGCGAGGTAAACTTGAATGTCACCTGGAACTGCAAAGAACCTGTTTCTTTACACATGAGCACTACCTTCTTTGACATATTAACATAGGCCAATCACTCAACAAATCCTTCACCGAGCCCTGTTTCTTACAGACTTGAAATTGATCTAAGAGAAATTTATTTCCCTAGATATATTTCCAAAATAAAAGTTACAAGTCATCCAATTCTATTTATGCCGGAATATTTATCACGTAATACCTATTCTATTTCGTGCCTCATCTTAAAAAAAAAACATGTAGATTGTAATTACTGACGTAAGAAATTTATCGCCTCACATTTTGTGTTCTCCTTGTGAAACCTCACTACTGCTGTTATATTTTAAAATCTGTTGTGTGATGCCTGTACAACTATGTACTACTCGTGGTCGCGATACAGAATGTACAGTCATATTCTGCATGTCAAGGTCTTAAGGAGCGAAGTATCCACGAGAAGTAACCATTCTTACTTTGCTTATTATATGTTCGGTATGCTGAAATGAAAATTATTTTCAATCTTGTCTAATGGTTTTAACCTGGCATTGTTTACTTTACAGAATAATTGTGTACAATGCCTCATTTTATACATTGCCTATAGTATACATGTCGTATACTAAAGGACGTAAAATTAACATCTAAATATTCTAAACTGTGATGTACTTTTTAACATTAGGGAGTCAGTCTTCTTATACAATACGTGTGTGAGACGAGAGACATTTTCACATTTTGTTTGGTCGGGTCAAGCACAATGCACAAATATTCTTTTCCATATTTTGTGGTACTTTGGTATCGAAAAAAAGTCTACTAGTTAGAGAACATATATTGTTGTATATCTTTTGGCGAGCCCTAAAGCTCAAAAACAAATGTATACTACCTATTTAATTATCATTGTGTGTAATTCTCACAAAAACTGAGTAACATTTTTGTTCTTTCAAAATTTAATTCGTAACCATTTTCGTAATAAGGTGACTTTGCATTTGTATTACCTTCCATTGACAAAGTTTTTTCTTTAGAATTTATAATAAACGCATTTTGTGATAAAAAATTTCTGAAAAAGATTCTACTGTTATATGACTACCTTCGATCGCTTTTTTATTACTAGCATATAAGCTGTGAATTTCGCCAAATTCAGTCGTTTTTTTGAACACACCGTTTCGATGTACTGAGTCATCGTGAGGCGTAACAAATAGTAACAAGAGACATAACAGAACAATTGAACATGTTATTAGAAGTAAAAACTTTCGAGTATTTACAATAGAATATTAAAACAGGCTTGTGAGTTTTATTAATTTTTAATACCATGTTAAATTGTTCTGTTGTTATAATTGTTGTTTCTTGTTATAATTTGTTTCATCTGACGACGACACTAACCTAGGGTCGAAACGTCGTGTGCTAAGAAAAGCACAAAATACATCGGATTCGTCCATCAAAACGTCGTAACTCCTAAATTATTTCTTTATCTTGATCCTATTTTATCTCTGCGTATGTCAAAAACTCCGGAACGATTTCAGGGTCCTGGCATCGGAGCGGTTAGAGGCCGCATTGCTCAGGAAGTGGCGTCATGTGCTCTCTGACCTGGCGCCGCCACCCACCACACGCTCCCGGCGACTGGGCTTCGCGTCTGTGGTGTCGGGGGCGGGAGGCGGGGGTGGTATTGGCGGCGGTGGAGCCCCGGCGGCAGCGGCAGCCGCTGCAGCACAATACACACCGCGCCAACTTGACTACATCGGCTGCCTGCTCAGAGAGGTTCTCGCGGTCAGGCAGCTCACGCTTCAGGTAGGTCCTGGAATATTCACGCTGATCACGAAATTTCGATCGACCTTCGCTGTTAGGTGAACAAGACTTATGTCAGGATTCATGTACAAAAAGAGTACTAAGGTAAACGATAAAATAGACGCTGTGGGTAACAAAATTTACGGGAAGAATTGTTTTCATACATTCCATTTCATGTTGAATTTCACCTTTATCTCTGTCATCAATAATTTATATAATGAAGTTCACAAACAATCCCTATGAAAGATGATAAAATTACCCATAAATATTGGTAAAAGTGCCTACTATGTCTCATTTTATAGCCAAGGTAGTTATTTTGGGTATAAAGTATTTAGCTTTTATACGTAAATACGGAAATTAATTCCGTATTTATATCTCTGGCCAAAAAAACAAAAAAACATTCTGTAAGCCGTTTGTAAAAATAAACTCGATTCATGTATGACGGACAATGATTTCGTTAAGTTCTGTGAGTAATTATTTTCTTCTGATAGTTATTTAAATCCAGTGTTGCAAGTAAACTTTCCATAGTTGCTCAAGAGCAAATTTGTTCGTTAAACAAACTAAACAACTTTTATCAACATTTCTAGAGGCCACTAAACATATTCGATTATCAAAGCATCAAAGTCGAGTAAATATGGTACACCGTTTCAAGTTTAATGCTAGTTCATAAAAGATTTCTGTTCTTATAAAACGTCATCTATGTCTTCTTACTTGAGGAAAATGCTTTCTGTCTACGAAATATTGTGAAGGTTTTCATGGTAACATGAAAGAGCGTATGAGAATGTTTTATTCATAGGTCCCTTTCCTTGGGCGTAACCAGATGGTCATGCGCGTTCATGAATATGGTCATTGCAATTCTGAAGTTGATAATACGTCTTAGGATCGACCAGAGAGATGTGGATGGATGTTTCACAATTTAGTTTTTAATTAAACTAAACAATTAACGATACATAAAACAATTAATTTCCATCTCACAAATTTAAAAGGAAGCAAGTATCAGAAATATTTAATTGATTTTTATTTTAATTTTTTAAATACAAAGTATACGTTATGCTTTGTTGTAAAGGATTTTGATTTTAACTTCTGAACGGTAATAATTTCTTCAGAAAATTCCTTAATAATATACTGAAGTGTTCTTAGAATGGAAGATTGGGAAGTGGAAATTGAAAGTTCAGTTTGAATTCGTGTTATTCATTCCAAATAAATATTTTTGGTTCATTCATGGGAAATGATTGCGTTCTCAAAATGAATACTTGAAATGTTGTTGAAAATATCGCATCAAGGTTTCTATTGAAACGTGTGTTTGAATACGCTGTAGCGAAGAGGAAATACGTTCCATAGAAATAATCTACAAATACCAGACACATGAGTTATGTTAGTGTAAGAGCAAATGTTTGGAGTCTGCAATTTGTTTTTGACGTGTCGGACCAGTAGTGGATGAGAACTATAGATGAACTACTAGTACACAAATACTACCAAAATATAGCATTGGTAAGCATATTTGTAATACTTCGATTTCTCTCAATGCAAATTGTTCGTGAATAAGAAACTGAATTCAATGTTGTTTTTTCAAATTTCCTGCAATATCAATTATTAGATTTTTCTTCACAAGTGTTGTGATATGATGGCCTACATAAAACATAGTTAATTGCAAAGAAAAAATTTACTATAATACCATATAGGTGTAGTCAACCAATGTTATACTCTCTATTCAGAATTAATGGAATTATCCTAAATTATGATTTCTCTAATCTTTATTAGGAACTTTGCTATGTTTCTGTCAGTCATGATATGTACGTCATCTCGATAGTCGTTTACCAAAGTCCCAGTGGTAATCATTTTTGTTTTGTCTGTTCCTATGTATTTAGGTGAAAGATCAAACCTTGTTCTAATTCTCCCCACTACGAAAATTACAAACTCACCCAGTTAGTATTTCAGTAAGTACCAGCTTTTTCCAGGATGTCAAACGTCCGGGGCATATTACTGGTCTCAAAATCCTCCTTTCTAGAACCACGCAGACGTGGAGAACCACAGGAACTCTCTGGGACTTGCAGTGGGAACTTCGTCCTTTTTACGTTCGGTCTCGGCAAGTTTGTGTGCATTGTGGGTAATCCCCTTCATAATCCAAACAACCCCAGTTGGGAGGATGGTAATTGACATTGACAACTCTGTGTGTTCACGCAGTGGAAAATTAAAACTGCATTGCGTGGTAAGACACGAGAAAAAGAGTAAGTTAATTCAAAATGTTAAAATGTGCTAATTCCTTTCACCTTCTCTTTTTATAAAATACTTTTTTTCGTTGAATATACAGAATCCCTGGAATAAAATCATTAGTTTCGTAGTATGAGAAACATTTGTGTTTTTTAAGAAAAGAATTCTGCGTATAAAACAATAACTGCACATAAACAAGTACAATTCATGAGAAAATATGTTGAAGAAAAGGGTTGTCAACGCGGCTGTGAAGGAAGTATCCACGCTTGTCTTTTTATTTCTTTTGAGCAATTTGTTTAAATGATGCATATTTGAAGATAATATCTCCAAGGGTGTAATCGAAGAACATGATATGAGAATAATGAAGTTCTATGATAATAAAATATAACAAAAAATTGTAATAGCTGGAACATAGTATTTATATAAATAAATTAAAACAAAATGAGTCTCAAACACCGTACCCCTTTATTTATGTCACAATGCATTATTTAATGTTTTGAGAAAGTCATTTTATTTCTAACTAAAAAATATCTGTGCACAGTTTAACGAGACATTGCTAAGATATTCCAGTAAAATAAAACAATTTCCTGTAATTTCAGCATAAAATAAAAGCATTTCCATATTTATGCGATCGTTATAGATGATCGTAGCGTTTCGTATCATATTGCAATTACTTTTTGTATAAAAATATATGTTAAATACCATTACATTCGTAAATATTTGTTTTCAAATGTACTAATACGATTGTAAAATTTGGGTACGATTCCTGGTTACCCGTCATTTTTTCCTGCCAATGTACGCTTGATAAAACAATTTTATTGATAAATTTCTTAAATTTTATCCACGATGGTTAAAATTTCCTCTAAATATGAATTTAAGCTAGTAGTGCAAAACCATTGCACATACTTTCTCATATACGTTTCTGCATCTGCTGCATAGAGTGACAAAAAATATTGCAGATGTGTTATGTAAATGTAATTTCGTTGTAGACAGAAATTGGTGTATTTTCGTACCTGCAGCGCGTTTGTTGTCCTCTTATGTATTTTATTCTTATCGTATCTTTCTTTTCAGTTTACGAAAACTATATTCTACGTCTGCTTGGTCAATTTACACTGCTAAATATTATTCAAGCTTCTTGAAACTAAATTAATGTGTAAGTGAAGCAGAGAGAAATTATTTTACTGCGTCTATAGCAAAGTTTCAAGCGAAATACCACTAATGCGTATGTAATGCATGCTAATTGTACTTTACGTACAAAAAGATTTAAGCAAAATCGTTGGAGCCATTTTCAGAAACATTTAAAAGAGTACATTGACCTTCATCTAAAGAATCATTTGTTTAAAGTAAAAAAATTAGAGCACGTACATCGACCGAAGTAAATTCTAACGTAAATACGAAATGCGAATTAGATTGATTCATCCGTTTACTCAGAATCGCTGCGCACAGACGGACAGACAGACAGACGGACGTTATGTCAAAATCCACTTTTTCTGAATCAGGGGTAACCAAAACGGATATTTCCGCCGAAATCTCGCTTTCGAATTTTTTCAGAATTACAAAACTTTCTATATACCAAGTATATGGGAAAGTAAAAAAGCTGTGCGGGGATATGTCGCGAAACTTGTCACAGAGTTATGGCAAAGCCTCACCCTGCATTGAAGAACCTTTCCTGATTTATCAGGCAACACGTAGTAGACTTTACTTATTCGTTGGTGAAGTGCGAGTTGCACGTAGGACTTGTTGACAGTGCGTAAGAACCGACGTGTGACTTCACAGGCGTGACAGCACGACCTTCCCTTCCGCAAACGACGTTCTACAGTCAATTTATGTTCTGTGTTTCCATATTGCGGTTGAGATGGAGTTCAGATCATCCAAACACTTACAGAGGCGATAATACGATGATTATTGGTAAACAAAAACTCGACTGTCTCATTATTCGCTATTATCCTTTTTCTTCCATATTTTCCCTAGCAGTCCTCCTACATTTGTTTAATGTTCTCTTTTCTTTAATTTTTGATACTTGTAACTAACTGAAATAATGGTGGCTAACAATCATTTAATGTGAATCGAAAAAAAAAAATTGAGGGAAAATATATTTTTTAAAGACATAGAGAATAATTAGTGATAAATTTCGGGGTAGTATTGTCATATAACGTAAATATTATTAATAGTACTATTTATTATACTTTTCTACTCCCCTTCCGCATTGCGTTAATTGAAAACGAGTACTTACAACAGGAACACTATATTATGATAAGAACACTCCATTACACTATTTATCAAATTTATGTATTATATTGTATCGTTTCAGAGATTCTGATTCATTTACATTTGTTAATACATATATTTACATACAATTTAATTCCCTTTCATTACATTTCGAAGTATTATGTAACCAATACGTGATTTATAAATATAAATTTTTGTTTAATTTATGACACCATTGTTCATAAATCTCTTACTAGCTGAACTTTCAAAGGGTCCAATTTTGCTTGCAATATGAATGATATTTCATGTCGTTTCACATTAATTATTATTTAAAATGTTAATTAAAAATTTATTGCTTGCGTTAGAAGTACTACAGAGTTAGAGCGATATAATTACTTTTAATAATAGTTTACTATTCTTTTGTTATTTAAAAAATAATATATTGTAATATAGTGAATGGTGTCTAATTTCGCGAGTACTCTTTATCTTAGGATTCTTTTTAAGACCCTGAACTGCGTGTATCTTCACGAATGTAGCTCTATAGATAATAATTAAGCTATTTTTTTTTTACGTTTTCTTGGAAATGGTCAACGAATAACTCACTGTATTCTTCTTTTGAAAAAATGACAGGATGAAATATAATAACTCATTAAATGCATATACTAACAGCATCTTGAGAACAGGTCCAAGAAAATATCGGCGAAACCTTCCGCGACAATTTTTACATTAGATTTTGACTTTTTAAAAAGTGAAGCAAGTTTATACCTTGTTATTTTTTAAGCTTTCGTTCTATTTTAAATCAGCAATATTGTCGTTATATAAATAAATGTAAATTAATGACCATTGTTTCCGTTTGCAACAACCCGTGTTTACTACAACAAATTTTCCTCCGTGCGCGACTAATACTGTTTTTGTGTGTTTTTGTGTGAGCATTCTAAATGTTTTTAAGTTTAAATGCTAAACGACATCGTTATCACGACAGCACATCGTAAGATATCTAAACTACATGTAATTGAAACGCAATATACAGAGTGTTAACCTTTGAAACGTATCACAATAATGGTGAATTGTCTATCTGGTGAAACAGGAGGCGATAACTAATATAAAATCAAAACAGATATATACCATTATCAAAATCGTCCTATAAGATGATTTCCAAAGATAATATGAATTAAACCTATCTCACTTATGTTGCATTTGGTCAAAAAAAAAGTGTGTCCCTCTCAACTTTCCAATTGTAATTCATAACATAAAGACCATAGCTCTAAACACGCTGCATTGCAATAAAAATATAAGAAAACAGGAAAAAACTTCCAGAAAAGAAACGGAGGTAATATACATTATATTATCAAACGCTATAATACATTTAAATATTAATCGCTTAAAATATTTGATCCCTCCAAACCTTACATATTAAACTCCTGAACATCACATCAGCACATTGAAGTATAGATTGCATGAATTATCTTCTCTTTGCAATCGCCTTATAGGCTGATCTAATAAAGGCGCCTACAAGATAACTCACATTTGGGTAATAAATTTTCGCTGCATCTTAAAAAGCGGTGCGACGTATAAAAATTCGGATTAGCGATATGTATGCCGAATTAATAAAAAGAATCAAAGTGCTTATATTACTATTTTCAAAATTTTTAATTTAAAAATCCGGAAATGGAGCGCGGTGTGTAAATGAAGTCGATATGAGCTGTCCAAAAATAGGCTTCTATTCCCAATGCACTCTACTTCCAATCTCAAACTGGGTTTCGATGCATCAATTTGTTCGTGAGTTATCGGGTGAACAAAATTCTTAACACACATACGACATCGGACATCATCGCCAAAATTTGAGAATAATCTTTCTCGAAGCCAATTTCTAGAGATCCGAAGAGATCTCGAATTTTCTTTCGACCGATTGCACTACTTCCTTTATACATTCCGAATAACTGGAAAGTAAAAAATGATTGATCCGTCCTCTTGCACGAGTTTTCCTATGTTTTGGTCTATTTTGTGTTCGTACATCTTTACGAAGAAATTATAAGGTAATTTTGTCGTTCAACCCTTCTCTAGCATGACGAAGGAGAGAAGTGACACCTCGAATCGGTTACATCACGTCTCACTTGCTCGCGGTAATCCCCATTATCACAGATGCGGCGATGACGACAGTCTATATGAGGGATGACCAAAGTAGTAATGCCACGGTGACAATGAGCACATGACGACTATCAGGTTGGACTGTTTAGGCTACAAATGCATTCCGAACTTTTATGAGAAAAAGACTCAGACACTGCGATTTTATGACTTTGCTTGCGAAATGCTTTCTTACGGGAACTCGAACAGGTCAGCATTGTGAACGAACGTCTTACCTATTTTATTAGATAATATTCTGTACATATTATAACAAGTATCTAACAATTTTTGTAACTAACTATAATCAGTTTATAATTTTTTCATATATCAGTTTCATAAATAGAGAAAATAAAAATCATTACTTCCAAAATACCTCCTGTAACCTCATTAATTAATTCTAGCGGCCTAGCGGCTCATTTCGTTGGACACCGTTAGCCTCCTTGTGTCTTTCCCTCTAACGCTACCCCTCCCGAGTCCCCATTCCCGCTCTGTCCACACCACCGTGATTAATCTGTTTGCTCGAGGGGCTACACGCCACCTTCCGTCGGTATGCACTTCGCCATTCCATCGTCACGAAAGCAGCGACGTGGAGAAATGACGAAACAAAGACAGTAGACGGTGTGTTGGAAATGTGGCGCTATCTACGCTCACTCATGTTACTTTACTCAAAGAAAATTTAATGTAATAAAAACGTAAATTTAATGTAATGAAAATTTAGTGTAATGAACGGGAACGCAGTGTGTATTAGTTTATTGTCCTCAACAAACGCATAGGCAGTTTGTAACTGTTCTATCGACAATAAATTATTTATTTTTTTATTGCCAGCCTAACTGGCTTTAGGTTGGTACAGGGCTCGTACACAGTGTAGAAAATTTTTATACTTCGCCATCGTCCATATGAGTAATGGTAAGTATACCTCACGTTATATTGGCAGGATATTCGAATTTCTTTAAATTTAAATCTATCACCAACACCGGCCATCTATTCAATTCACTTGTACTTACAGCGCTACCCTGTTCTTTCTGTATCGAGCGCGAGGAACGAATATTACCTTGTGTCTTAAAATCCAAGAAGTTAGCAATTCGTGTTAAGTAGCCATATTGCATTATTTTCGGTCAAGTTACATAAAATTGAGTATAACTGTGGAATCCTATGCGTAGAAATCCTATCCTATGTTAGCTTTGCCAACTGAAAACTATTGCATATTTCACGCCAGTAGATTTTGTGGTGGTACTTTTAAATTTTCGTTTCTTGACGTCAGTATTTAAATTAAATATAAACTAGACTAAGAACTACCAACAGGAATATAATGATAATTTTGAAAGAAAAAACTGAAGACACTGTTACATGGATGCAACATTTTATATTCCTTACAATTTAACCGTGTTCTGTTCGTCGCACAGAACTAGAGCCATCTGTGTCCGATATATATAACGACAGAAAAACGTAATAAAAATTACGCTGTAGTCAAAACTCCAACAACATGGTTACCACACGAAAAATTGTTGTACCATTAACCAATTATGATAATATACAAACAAATTCAAATAGTTAGTGGAAACAAATTTCTTGAACAATATGAACATTCGATGCTAGGAAATATTCTCATTCCCTTCATTATTTGGATAATCAAATAGTTAAACTGAAATACGTTAATAATATTTTAATTTAATGATATTGGATTCATGATAAGAGGTCATATTGGAAATTGATTTAAATTCTAATGACATTTTTCCGGTATATACAAGTCTATAGACAATTTATTTGTCTATAGACACTTCATCTGGTTCATTTCATTTCGATTATCATTATTAACTGAACAGAAAATTACGTTTATGGCATTAAACAAACTTGGTGAAACGCAGGCGGATGTTAAAAACTCAACCGTTGTACTTCTTTCACCGTATTAAGGGAAAAGATATGACATTATTGGGTGAATTTTTCTATAAATTTGCAAAAAATGCTATCATGAAATAAGTTCGTCAGAGTCCCTTGTAAATAGGATAAACAAATATTATTATGCCGTTTATATTATCTTTCAAAACTCCATAACCAAACACCCGAATTCCATGATTATTTTTGTAAATATAAGACTATTCTTCGAAAAGTAGTCTATACAGCTAAAGTTATGGAAAACGACAAGTAGGAAATAAAATCGAACAACCGGACGAAAGCCATGTGGAATATAGTTAAAAATTACACATGATCTTCTGAAAGTCGCGAAGAAAATATTTCTCTACTAAACGATGGCAAAATCGTATCAAGTCCTCAGGACATCGCAAATTTGTTTAATTCTTACTTCTCAGAAGTAGATAAAATAACGAACTCAATACACTCTAATCAATGTCCTCCAATTCTATCCACCCACGTATCCAATTTTAAGTTCACTTCCGAAACTAGTGAAGTCATGAGAATCATCAGCTCATTAAATAACAAATTTTCAACAGGCATAGATGATATACCTAAGTTTATTGTTAAATTTCCGTCCCACGCTATAATAAATCCACTCATAAATATTTTAAATAGTTCTTTATGGGAAGGGATGTTTTATAAAATATTTAAGAAAGCTAAAGTGAAACCTTTACACAAGAAAGGAAACAAACTTAATATTGGAAATTACCGACCAATATCTCTACTACCCACTTTCTCAAAAATCCTAGAAAAATTGCTCTATAAGCGTCTTCTAGATTTTTTATCAAAAAATAAAATTCTCTCAGATGATCAACACGGTTTTAGGAAATCCTTTTTCACTAAAAGCGTCATATTTTCTTTCTTAAACGATGTTATCGCATCTCTTGACCATGGCGAAAATCCTCAGGGTGTTTTTCTTTATTTATTCAAAGCATTCGATGTGTCTTTCAGAAAAAAAGCCACTTATTTGCGGAATACCCCAAATTTCAATTCTTTATACTCTTTTTATTGCATATGAACGACATGTCATTATCCACATGATATTGCAAAATGGTTCTTTTTGCTAATGACACTAATTTACTATGTAAACAGGCCAACGCTCAAAACGTTTTGTCTAACTTTTCGACTTGGTTCCATGCAAATCGTCTNTGTCTATGTCATTTCACAATAGTATCACAAAATCTTTACCCCAGGTTTCTCTTTCTTTAAACAGAACACAATTAAAAACTGTTACGAATACAAAATTCTTAGGTCTCCATGTTCAAGACAACCTCAAATGGAATTGTCGTGTTGACAATCTTAATTCCCAATTAAGCAAATTGTGTTACACATTCCGAACCTTAGTAAACGTAGGTAGTCCACGTATTTCTCGTTTCGTATATTTTGCAAACTTTTACTCCCATTTACGTTACGGCATCACCTTCTGGGGCAATTCCGGTCAGAGCATTGAAACGTTTCTGAATTCAGAAGAGGATTGTTCGGATNATTTGTAAATCTCACCCCCGAAACTCTTGTAAACCTTTATTCAAGGAATTAAATATCTTAACACATCCCTGCATTTATATTTATGAAACGGTCGTGTTTGTTAAGACCGAATTACTGAAGTTCACCCTTTCTTTATACGAAACAGTCTCGTTCACGAACACAATACTCGCAATAGTAATAATATTCATCGGTCTAGAGTGTCAACCACTCTTTGCCGAAAAGGACCATATCATTCGGGAATCGTTCTATATAATTCCCTACCCAAAAATATAAAAGATATTATGAAACTGAATCTCTTCAAATCCGTGGTTATAAACTACCTCCTGCACCTGTGCTTCTACAACGTAAAATAATTTATTGATTTTAATAAATGTTAAATTTGTCTTGTACTTTATCACGCCATTGCAGTAGTACCTTCAAAATAACTTACAACAATTTCAAAAACTATTTTCTTGCATTATTGTTATGTTTTATGATTCATATTACTTTAGTTTTATGTGTTCTCAACTTTGGCACTGTTGTGTACATTAATTCTGTAGCCCCATCCNTTATACAGGTTCTCTAGGCTTTGTCTAGGGGCGTATTTATTGTAACAATAAATCGTGAATTTAGTGTTATTTCAATTCTTATGATTTTTAAACACTATACTCAAAATTATCTATAGTTCGATAATAATTTGCACATGTAAAATTTTGTGTGTGTGTTAAATTGCAAACATATTGACATTTTATTAGTATTATAAATCGTATCTAACTTTTTATCTTATCTAGGATTTTTTTGCATAAATTTTTGAATCCACCTGTGCTATAGGGCCCTTGATCGGAATTGATGGGTTGGTTTCTTGCTTGTTTCCTGAGAGTAAATTATTTTATTGTCTTCCACGTGGTCATACACAGTTTGTACTACTTTTTTGACAATAAATTTATTATTATTTATTATTGTTATTATTATGTTACACTTTACTTCAAACTAACAATACTAAGTGCCCCACTACTAAAAGGAACTAGGTATTTAGTTATATCCACATTTTGAATAATGGTACATTAGAACAAATGATAATGGGAATAATGGCACATTTTTTTCTTGCCTATTTCGTTGGTAATATTGAATAAAATATTCATTTTACTTAATTTGTCGAGTGTAAGAGAGAGTTTAGAAAGTTACTATATTTTTCTAAGAAAATGATTTTTATGAAAATTATATGAATATAATTGTGAAAAAATACTGTACCTGCAACAATTAAAGTAATAAACAAGAGATAACGGATCCATTAATATAATTTATGAGTACTTTAAATGTCATTTATGTTTTGTGGATGCTTCTAATGCTCTGCGGTATATTGTCAAGATAGCACTAGTAATGTAATGCAATGTCCCTTAAATCGCATAGAAAGAATGAGGTAAAATAAGATATTCTTCCGTAAATATATTTGGGTCTAGAACCATGAACTTCATAACCGATTATCTAGCATTTTTGTAGTTTTCTAAAAAACTGAAAATTATACCGTAATTGTATTTAGGTGATACCTTTGTGTAATGGTATACATACTAAAAAATACCATGTTGTAAAATCGTTGTGATTAATTATTATTATTAGACAAATGCGAATTTTGGAAATTAGACCTCACCAACCTCCCTTGTGTGAATTCTGGCGGAACGTAGAAATGTTTTAAAGGGTGAATTTACTTCCTCGTTTTGTTAGTCTTACTCTCTCATTGAATATAAGCTGCTCAAAGGTTTCCCTTATACTGTACAAAAAGGATCGCCAATTTATGGTCCAAGAGCCATGTCCGATCCGCCGTCTCTTTCTGTGTGATACGCAAGCCAAGAGTGAATTTTATAACATCAACGTCACATCGTTATCCCCTCTTAGAGGTGTTGGATCAGTCACCTTAATGACCGGACCTATCACTTTGTAATTACCATGTGTTTGGTCCCTTAAAGAATGCATTGAAAGTTGAGCGCTTCATCTCAAGCGGTGCATGATGCCGCGTAAGGTTGGTTGCGTTGTTAAGCGTTGTCCTTCTCCATGGAAGATAAAGAAAAACTAGTACCACACTGAGACAACTGCCTGAACAATAGGAGTAATGTAGACTCCCTCTGTAAGTCTTATGACTATGCTTTTCGATNAGGGCCCTTGATCGGAATTGATGGGATGGTCCCTTGCTTGCTTCCGGAGAGTAAATTAGTTTTTTTTCCCTCCACGTGGTCATACGCAGTTTGTACTGTTTTTTGACAATAAATTTATTCATATATAAATCTACATATATAAAGCATCTGCAATATGCCTTACGTCAACGTTTGACGACATGGAATGTTCAATGCCTTCCTACGTGAGTAAGGTTCCCTAAGAAACCTCAAACATATCTCCAGAACTGTCGCTGCGTGAATTGTTGGGTAACGCGCACTTGATTGCATTAACACCTGTCGCACCCTCATCATCCCCCAATTGATATCGATCGAGTGAAACAGCGGACGGAGAAATCTTTGATAATGTGAATATGAGCTCACAGAGGGTGACTTAATTGATGTGATTATCATCATCCTGTTTCTCTATTTTAATGACAACTATGTTTGATGATCAATGAACAAATAAATGAAAAAGAGTATATATTAATGGAAGAGCTTCTATATTTCAAGACTATCATAAAAATTAAAATATTTAAATCAGTGTTCTCTACAGTCTTTTCCTCTTTTTGAGGGTTGTATTATCCATTTTAATAAAATTTGGCGCACGACCGTACGATAAAAATACAGTATGTATATTATATTTCCAAAATAATAAAGAGTTTCAAATTTCTTCTACATAACAAATAGGGGGTGTAGTTTCCCCTTTAAGCGAAATAATAATAGAGAAAAGAAAAACCTAGTTGTGGATTTCAGTATCACTTCCTGCAAATTTTGAAGTGGGACTTACAAGTGGTTTGATTAATAATAATATATTTAAAGAACACAGCATTTTTTGAATTACCAGATTCACTTCCAGTAAACAAATTGTGACTAAATAAAAATATAGGTTAAAGGTTAAGGTCGAAAGGAAAAATAACTAAATTTCCCGTTCAATATGAAACTCTTTCCGAAACTGAAATTGATTGAAATGTAGGTTGAAACACATGAAAATATTATGAAATGAATTAAATATTTTTACTCCATAAACCTTGGTTTAAACATTGTGATATTGTCAAAAATGAATTATTGTGGTAAAACAATAATGCGACCGAAGTATTTAACAATATGGATATACTCGGTTTTGTCGTGTAGTCATATGCTGTTTTTAATCTTTTTTCTGGAAAATACGGATTTATTGGAAGTCAGAATTATTTAGTCAGATATTTAAGATTTATGAAAATGTGCGGAAGAAAGTTGAGTGTGTGGCGTTTCTAGGAGACCTCAGTGAAACAGTAGCTCTCGAATACACGATTAAGAAACTAGATAGGATACACTATACATGCAAGAAAGTATATGCTTCGAAACACCTTAGTTCAACTTACACTTTACAACGCAATATTCAGACCATCAATCGTCAATGCCTCAGTGCCTATCTTTATACAAAAATCTCCACCAAAATCCCTCGAATTAAGAGGTAGGCAATTCCTGCGAATGATAATGGGACCAAGGGTATTGTGAGATGGAAGACGACAGTACAAACCAAAACCATGACCTCTACCAACAAGAAATTATCACTGATGCCATCACAAGAAGACTTGTTTTCTGTGTCAACGTATACTNCTGATGCCATCACAAGAAGACTGGTTTTCTGTGTCAACGTATACTGAATGAACCCACTGAGGCTGTCAAATAAGATCTTCAAAAGTTTCTAGAAAGGGTAAAGCCACTGGATCCCTGTGGGTCAAACCAACATGGAAGATCTGGCATAACTTAATATTGAGCAAGACCCAATAGCTGACAGGACAAACTGCCGTTTAGCGATTGAAACAAGACTCTTCCTAACATCCCTTACAGGTATTAAACATAGTGAAACCAGGAAGCGGTTTGAGGAAAGGAAGATAGCGTTCAGCAGAAACTGGACAAACAGCAAAGACCAAGGTACCAACAAGAAAACAGCATTAAAACACTTCACCAAGGGCACCAGAGGTGCCAGACTACAACACAGGTAATACACAAGCACTGTGTGAGCTAGAAAGAAATTGTTCTCAAGCAATATACGTACGGCTAGAATGATCTTATTCAAAAGCTTGTTTATCAGGGACGTCCTAATTAAATCGAAAATCGTTAAAAGTACGTGGTATTGGATGAATACAGAACATCAAAGTCTGTATTTTGTTCTCGAAAAGTCTTCGGAATACTCAGTATAAACGGGGAAAATATCTTCCCCAAAATGCGACATTTTTTTTGTTTAACGTTTCTTAACTGAGGGCAAAATCAGGGCACACAATGGACTTTTCAGAGATTTGCTTACTGCGAGAGCGTGCAATGCGCTGCATAAACACTGTAGAAGTAGTCAACCGAGTGTTCGAAGTAGTACCCATTGTTCAGTGAAGGTCATAGTGCATGGTTTTTGTTCGTGTTAATAATGAAAAATAATGAAATAGGTGTCTCAACCAACCCATATTGTATTGTTAATTATGTCATAGGTTTAAAAATTCATACGAATACCTACTAGATGAGAAACAAAACATCACTTTAAAAAAGAGTAGAGATACCCGTATGATATAATGAATATTGAATTATGACTTCTCTGACTGTATGCTCTGTTTTTTCCACCTGACACACGTCATCAGTATTACGATGGAAATGATAAAGTGTTTGGTTGAAATCATATTCAATATCATCAAACCCACAACCCTTGACACAGGGGTTCGCCACCTACAGTAGCAGTCATAAAATTTAAAAAAAGAGTTCTATGTGACATTAAAAACAAAACCACAATTTGCAGCAGATACATTAATTCAAAGGGTCCAATCTCTATTATTTCAAATCAATAGCTCGGTTATAAATATACCGTTTTAACGAACATGTTCCATTCACATCCTGACCGATCTCTTGCCGGTTTGTTGAGTGGAGCGGGTGATTGATCCATTCTTTCGATGGCATCGGCTTCGGACCATCGCCGGCAGGATTTAGCGCATATATTTAACAGCAGCATTCAATACATCGATGTCGATACTCGATAACACTACCGCCTTCTGCTCATTCCCAGGGGGTTATATTAAAATCCGTTCACCGGAGTTCTGTGTTCGGGTTATTTCTTCTCCACCCTTAATAGAAAAAAAAAGAATTATTGGAACTTCCATATATTGAATAACCGATTAAGTTACTATTTGCGTGTGAAATATTTCACGTGAAGCTGTAGTTCTGTGCAGTAAGAAGTATTAATGACATTTAACACGATCAGTGGAAGCGTAATGGTAGCACCTTGCTTCTCTGGGTACTAGATAATGGTGTTTTGTCGACGTAAAACTTACAGTTTCCCCAGTATACACTCCAATAGGATCTGTCCCAGAAGATATGCACGAGTTTGATATACCAAAATTCAACTTATTTTCATTCCCTTCATCGATTGCACACATTTTATAATCACTGTCTGAACTTATTTCAGGAGGAGCAAAGAAGTATTGTTTTTGTATACAAACTGAAGTAGAAACCCATCTCAGACGAATACATATTTAATATCACGGAAAGAAAGTATTATCACGCTCATTATCACACTTTTTAAGTACATATCCGCATAAAAATGCCTATATATTATTTTCTAAATCGCTAGATAAATAAATATCTATCAGACGTATTTTAATTCGTGAAGTCCTTCACCAAAGTTACGACAAAAATTTACACCTAATATTTGTATAAAGATAATTCGAAAAAATCCAGGAAACGTTTGAAATTAAAGTAATAATTATAGGTTGTTTGCCTAACAGTTCGTTTTAATTACTGCGCACAGACAACAGACCAACAGTGGGAGTTTGAAAATTAAATCTTTGTCAATATAAGGAGTATTTCGTTATTGAAGCACACATTTCTCCCAAATTATAGGAACTGATTCTTTGAAAGGAGCCTTTCCTTTCCGTTTACTCGTAGTTGAGGAAATAACGCCCAATTCTTAAATTTAATATGCGCATATAATTTTGTATAGACAAATATATAATTATGTGCGTGTATTTTAATTAATTGATAGGGGTAGCGCTTAAATATTTGACAAAGAAACAAATTATTATAAAAATTGACTTATCACAATATAAATATCTACATTTATTCATGTTCTGTATTCACGATATAGTTGATTTCAAATTCTGTTCTTATTTTGCAATGTTTCATAATTGTTACACCCGAGGAATGGCCAAATAAGAGGTTGAAACGTTCTGAGCTGAAAAAAATAATTCACCTTAATATTGTGGCCAGTTCATCTAAACGTTGTATAATATATTTAATAAATCTACTATTTCCTATCATTGGCATTGTTTCTAAAAAAAATACAAACAAACAAATTACCGAAACGACGCGAATATTGTGCGTTGATCCTGACTGCATAGTGAGAGAGCTGCTGTGTTATGATTGCGGAACACGTTTGTGAAAGCATTGCTCCAGAGTTCGATCTGCAACCACGTCACGGAAATATGCGTTGACGTCAGACGGAAAGTATGTTCAATACGTGTATAATTCTAGAGCCTTTTAGAAGAACAAAATGACCAGATGGAAAGTTTTTGAAGTGAACTGATGAACAGTTCTCGTAGTCACAAAGAACTAAGTGGGATTAGTTCAGGTTGTTCTGCCAATAGATAATTAAATCTTTAGAACGTCTAAAATTTGAATAAATGGAAGAAATAATAAACGCTGATATTAATTTTAGTATTTAAAACACATTTTACTGGCCATTTAAGCAATATATAGAGTACTTTTTGGGTGAGAAAAGAATTTGTCAAAAATAATTTACTTTCTGAATAGTATAAACATATTATCTTTTTAATGTAGAAAAAACTTATATTCATTTTTAAATTATTTTTTATAGATGGCACAGACTATTCTGAAGAGATATTTAAATTTTTGTTCAGGGATTTCCTCCGAATCATGATTATTATCTACGTCGTGCACATACAGGCTAATTGGCCAAATATAAGCTAATGACAGATAGTACTATTCACGAAGGAAGGCAAGCAAAATCCCAGTTTACGTTAATTTCTTCAACAAAGGAATATTTTGTCACAAATTAGATTGTCTTTCCTAGTTATTATTATTCATGAAACTAACACACAAAGTAACTTCCAATTAAACAAAGAAGATAGGTCTTATTCATGATTTGACTAAAATTACTCGGTGGAACAACCTAAATTGGTATTTTATTTATGTTACTTCTTAACTACGAAGTACAGAAAACAGTTCCCCGTCGCGTCTATCAGTGTGTAAACAATTTTCTCAGCTTGTACTGAACGGACTTTAATCCAAATTTATATATTATATTATATATAATAGACGTAATAACTATAACATAAACAGTCCGCGACAGTGACAGCGAAAGAACAGGGAAAGAAATGCCTATGTACGACGATTAAACCGAATTATCGAATTAAATATATCTGAAAACAGCATGTTTAAGTACGTGAACTAAGACAGAAAGTTTCTAAAAAATAGGACTTTTTCAAATTGAATTTTTTACTTAAAAAATATAAAATATATAACGATAAATCGCTATATTTGGATGAATTGTTTAAATTTTACAAAGTGTTTCAAAACTCACGCCACCGTCATTTCCATGTAGTGTGTACACATGTTTTAATTTCCTGTATGCTAAGATATATAAACTTAAACAGATGAGATAAGTCGCTAGTAAATTATGATTTTAGAATCAAATGTTACAACAGATAAAATATTGGGGGTGAATGAGGCATTTATTGCAATTTAATTTTTTTCATTATTGAGTTACATAATTTAAACATTACTCAGAAAAAATAACTATTATCCAAATATTTTTAATAAAACGGTTATTTTAAGTCTTTTTTTGAAACGAAACTAGGATTTTTTTAGGGTTTAGTTTCTACATTTTAAATAATATAACCTATTATACCCTAGGTGTCCGGTTATTGGTTAAAGATTTTCTGTAAACACAATATTTGTTCATGAAGAGGTTGGTGTGTGTGATGCAAATATTTACAAAACCAATACTTATCGATTATTGATTTATTGGTTATGCATTCTTTGAATGTTGTATTGATTTTGTGAACACCTATGCATGCTCTACCGTCTTACGGATGAATTAAGTGAATGACCTACTAACACATTCGTTCAATAAATGTAGACACATTTTACCAAAAAACAATTATCACACAAAGTTTTATGAATATACATTTGTAAAGGTAACGAAATAATTTAAAAAACCAACTATAGTTGACTATTTTTCAATTTAAAAAAACAAACTTTTACTCATTCTTCCACTAATGCTAATTTTCTAAACAATTTATAATAAAATATATTGATAACTATTTAGAGTCATTTATATTGTATGTGTCTTTATGTCTGTTTACTACAATATATTATTGTAACTAACTAATAGAAAACAATGGTATATGTTTAAAGTCGAGTGGTAAGAGTGGAACTTCTTCTGTAATATAAATAAGAAACGCTTCATTCTTATATATAGTGACTAGCTGAGTGCCCGCGGCTTTGCTCGCCTGAATTTTGTAATGTCTGCAATTTTATTCTTCCCCATGTCCCGTGTACTTTGGTATCTACTGAGAATGTTATCCATTAATGTCTGGTTTACTAGTATTGGTGTGTATAATCAATCCCTTATATTCACTGATATAATTAAGAAAAAGTATTTTTATTTTAATCTCCCACAGAGATATTCTAGAATTAATTCAAGAACTAATAAGTATTAAAATTTAGCTTATTACTTGGAGTTGCCTTATTTCCACTTATTTCGATCTTCTTAAANAAATTCTACACACAATTCCTTATAGTTCTATCACGTAAATATGGATCACCTGAATAACAGTGCTAACTGAGCTGGCCCTAAGCTGACTTCTCTTCTCCTAGAGCATATTCAAAACAGTCTTGCGTGCACGTGCAACAGAAGCAGTGGACACAGATAAATTACACATTGTGGATTTAGGATCTATGAAAAATTACGCGCTCGGAGACACATGATTTCTCTGCCTTTGGGTCTCTAACCGGCACGAACTGCAAATTTATTCCCCTGTATTTTCACACCTAAAAATGTTTCACTCCAGTAAAACAGCTATGGTGTGCAGTAGTTTCAATTCTGTAATTCCTATCTATGCCTTACTGAAAATGACTAATGTATTGAAATGTTTTTATTTTCTGTCTGTAGAACCAGAGCTTGCCGTATTGGCTCCAAGGAGCCCTACCTTCCCCAAGTGCCATCGTGCAAGATGATCCAGTCGAGGATCTCATCTATCTGTTGACGGTCATCTTGGAACAAGCGAAAGAACAAGCATTGGGTGATGGAGGCGGCAGCCACTGCGGCATGGCGGCGGGTCTGTCACGTGGACGGAGGCGAGCAGCGGTGACGACGGGTGCGGGGCGAAAACCGTCAGCGGGGAGGCTGGGCGCCAAGGGCGACGCAGCGGGGAGATTCCGTGCGGCGTACGATCACGCGGTCACGTTGTTGGTGGACAGCGTACGGAGAGACATCGAGACGTCCAATGCGAACCTCAATGACGACGCAGTTTTGGTGAGTTCAAACAGGAGCATTCATCCAGCCTTCACGTCACTCATGGATCATGTATTGCAGGGATTGATAGCAAGGACATCCGACATCCATGTCATTACATCCGTTGTACCGGTCGTGTTTCAATTGCGCTTGAAAATGCCTCAGTTACCCAGAGTACCCAAGAAGACCCTAGAACGGTTTCCTCAATAGCGCTGAGACCGAGGCAGTTAGTCAGAAGAAGTATCTGTGAACATTCACCCTCACGCCAAAGCCACGGTCTGTGGCAGTGTGGAGCGAATACTATTGTACTACATTACAATAAAAATTAAAGATTCGTTTTGAATTAGAGTTTTTCCGCAATTGGGTGGTACTCCATAAGTTAAGGGAGAATAGAAGGAACCGAAACTGACTCGCCACTGAACCACGTACAAGAACGATATGATTTATCCATTTAATCCTTTCTGTTTAGTTGTTTATTACTTGTCAAAGATTCTGATATGTATATAATTTATATGCACGTTAAGAGTTCCAAAGTTTTTAAAGAGCTGTCAACGCGTAAAAAAGTGTAATATCCAAAGCTCGTAAACCTTAGCAAATATTTAGAAATTTAAGTTATAAGCCTAAGAAATTAACCGCATAGAACAGCATGAAGAGATTCCAGATAGTAAAATATATTAAGGCATGGTGTACATATGAAACATTCGATTCTAAACCCTCTCACCACAGGTCCCGGATGAAGTGGGGTTAATTACATGGAAAGAGGAGTTATGATTAATAATATTTGAAATGTTACATGTACGTGCTTCCGCATATTCTCGCATGTTTGTACCACAGTATAAAAGCTTTACCGTATATTTAAAATAAAAGATGCTCTAACATTATATTGTTATTACCGGAAATGTCTGTACTATCCAGATAACAGCACTTTTACTTACTGTGGAATGCCATTTAGGTTATTGCTGTGTATTTCGGAGTCATTTATTCAACTTTTTTCCCCCAAATTTGAAAAGTAATTTGGAAAACTAAAAGTATTTAAAAATAGTTGTTCAAACTGATACTTTCGGAGAAGAAATTCTCTCGCTACAAACTGTCGTCGTCCACTCCGAGAAGGGAGTTGAAAAGGAATATGGACATGGTTTAAAGCTTTTTATTGGAAGTAGTTGTTTCCGGAGATTGATTCAAATTACTGGACTAGTTAATTAAGGGCAAGCAATGAATCTTTAAGGATACATAAATGATTCATTTTCACTTATTTTCTCGAGTGGAGGTAAAAAATAGCATGTATCAAAATATGAACATGCATCCAAATTTAGAAAACGAGATAAAAACATTTTTGTAAATGCATGATTACTTAAAAATGGTCTTGACAAAATATAAATAATATGAATTATTTCCCATTTATATTGTAATACTGATAATTTTTAACGAATGAGAACATTAAAAATTCACATAATTTTTTTTTCAATTATCCTCTTGTTAATTCACAGTACATACATGTACATTTTTATAAAATATTCGAATGTACACTCTTTTGCAAAATTAGCACGTACTTCTCACTGAAATTCTAGAAATAATACATTTGTTGATATTACACCAAAAATTGCACCGACCAATGCTTTTGTGCTGCAGGTGCGCCATGCGCTGAAGTGGCTGTATCGTGCCTTGGATCACGACAAGCGCCATCTCGCACCTGTGCTGCGTCCCTACCTCCATCGTCTCTTTGCTATGTCTCACGAGAATGGCTGGCACCTGGAGGAATGGAGACGAAGACACGCCTCTGCGGAAGCGGATGAGGTACTCGTTAAGTGCTTGAGGCGTTAAGATGCTTATAGCGATGTCAACAGAAGAAGTGATGGATTTTAACATTTACATTCGTAGCGAAGTATTCATTCAACTTTCCTTCCTCTCCAAAAATATTTTTTTTCGAAATTATGTTTCTGTGTATGAAAATAATTATCCGAGACGTAAATTTAGGTAAACAATCAAACACTCCAGCATTGTTTCCCAGATAAAAGGACACTAACATCCGGAATTCCTCAAGGTTCAACTTTAGACTGTATACAAATCTTGTTGTACATAATCGAAATGTCATCCAGTACATAATATTGAAAAATAGTTACTTTTACTGATGACACTTATTTCATATCAAGGTTCTCAATGTTTTATATAACATTTCCTCTTGGTTTCACGAATATCGTTCTTTGTAAACTTTCTACAACGTTTCACAATAATATGACTAAATGTCTCAATTGGGAATCGCTACCGATAAACGGAATCCAAGAAAACACAAAATTCTTAGGTCTTTATATACGAGAAAATTTCGAATAAAGACGTTACATTGATACTCTAACTCCTGAATAAATTACTTCAAGTCAGTTTTTTCAGCTGAGTATATATTGTAAATGTTTATTCCCATTGACGATATGGAGTTTTTTGGGACCACACAACTCGAGCATCGAAACATACAGAAATAAAAATGAAAATTTCGAATACGATGTAAATCTCATACCAGAAATTCATGTAAACCATTATTACAGAAATGGGATATCCTGTTTCGTCAAGTACGACCTTTGACTCCTTCAGGTCATCTCTCACTATACAGCGAATAATCACACATTTAAAAAAAACACGTCATATAATACTTTATAAATAAGACTCTTGAAATGTAACAAAAATAAATCTTAAATATCCATATGGTCATGAAATTATTTTTCTTCCGCAATGTTTATGTTAAATTCTGTAGCGATCGTTTAACTCGAGTGCACTCCACTCTCTGCTACTACATTGACAAAATAGACGTGGTTTTCATGAACAATCCTTTTTTGTCGTAGATCCGAGCCCTGGGCGCATTTTGTCGCCTGGTGGTGCGTGGTGAGATCTCGGCGACAGAAGGCGTGTTGGATGCTGAAGCGAAGGGATGGAGCTGGGCCGAAGACGTGGTGCAAGCAGCAGAGTTCCTCACGCAATGTGGTCGCGGCTCAGGCGTTGGTGAGGACACATTATTGTTTCTGACGTTCTCTTAGAAATTTATATATCTTGTAAAAACGTGTTTGACCGGGGCAAAACACGTCTCAGCTGACAGAACTACCAACGTTTCCGCCATCTTGCTGTGGCCTTTTTCAGGGTCAATGTCAGTTATATAGACTAAGTCGCTGTCGTACTCTGCCAGGCTCGGCTTTACCTAGTCCCGGACAAACAAGTTTATCTTGACTCCGGAAGCCGAAGTATTTACTTGTGGAAACTCACCAGCCCAAAAATTGACGATTACTGTAATGTTCATGTTTTGTATTCAATTGTTTTTAAAAGTATCTTTTATTTCATAACCAAAACAAAATTAATATAATTTTAATAGCCTTTCTGCGGCATTGTATGATATACTTTGTATATCTGTGGTATAGTTTGAGTCTATTAAATGAAGATGGGAATGACAAAATGGGTACTCACTTGAAGCTGAAGTTTCAGTAAAACAGACCTCTCGTGTTGGAGACCGGATGGTGAGTGTAGAATCTGCAGGTGTGTTTAGAAAGTTCTGCTCCTACCAAGAAAATTTTGGGAATAAGAATCCGCTTACACTTAATGTGCGGACGAGTAATAGTTGCTGTGAGATAATTAATTATATTTCGACCCAGGTGACGGATATTGGTGGGTGAGAGGTCAAAGTGATTGAGTATTTGTCAAAACTTAAATTAACTCATGAAATATTACTCTAAAATGATAAAATTTTGAATTCACAATAGTTTTTGGATAATATTTTCTAAATTATTTGATTATGGGACGGGACAAGACATAGATTGTGTATCATCGAGTGTAACAAAACTAGAACAATCGCAAAAAACTTCATCGTTTTTTGTCATAATATTTCGTATTTTAGTATTTCTTAAATTTTGTTTCATTCAATCAGTCATTTATTTTTTCACGTCGTTTCATCTCTGTGTCTCGTAATACGTCAGCACTATTTGTGTAATTTATCATCAGTATTACATGTGAAGCAAGTTGAGAAGCGCAGCTGTGTAGAGACCACACGGGTTCTCACTAGTCTCTGAAAGTGGAGCTTGATTTCCCAAGTGCGAAATGGGAATGTAACGCGGGTAGTGGAAGGCGAACAGTTAGCACAGAGTTATTGTCTGTGTACAGAACTAAAGACCGTACTGCCGTTCCAGACCAGTTTTAACTGCATGTACATAAAAAGGGGGGTTCAACTTACAACGTACATTGTGTGGTTTTGATTTTTTGGCATGTTATTTGAGCCATGACTTTAACTTAAAGCCCAAGTATAGAAAATCGTAATCAACAACTCAAAGACAAAATTGAAATTTTCGAAACTTTTGTTCACCAAGGTCGAAAACTTTTATGTAAAGGTACTATTTCAAAAAATACAACTACTCGAGCTTTTGCAATGTAAAATGTTTATTTTTAATGATCTATTCCATTAATGAAATTTATTCTATAACTTATTATATACGTAATTATATATTGATAAATAGTTTCATAGAAATGAAAGTAATCCTAAACAACACTACATTCTACGCCTAAATACAAAGTTTCAAAACATTACGAATGTTTTTCTCCAGGAGTTTGTTTTTCATCTAATTTCAGTGTACTGTGTCTGCCTTCATCGCCCTGGTTTTCAGTCAATAATGAGTACGCATTGCATTGCGATTTAGTATTGGCGAGCTTCTTTCTATGTTCATTTTATGTATTGTTTAGCATGCATGGTTTGATTCACAATTGTTTAACAAAGGAAACTTTGTATATCCTACAATTCAGCTTTCTATTGTAACCCGTCCACTCAATTTTACTAAGATTTTCAAATGGGAATTGAAAAATGATTATGTTCGCAAAAAGTTTGCGCGAGTGAAGTCACAGAAATCGTGTAGTATTTTACTATAAACTAGCCGACCTCGTCTGGTTTGGCATGGGCGGTTTCATTTTTGTAAAACAAAATTTAACCTTCGTTACAATTCTGATACTAAAATAACACTTTTAGACACAAAACCAAGTTGTTTTACGTGCAAACACGTTACAAACCTTCAAAAATTTCCAATAATTTGGTATGTTTAGCAAAAATTTAAAGAAAAAAATCACCTTAATAATGAATTATTCATCCCTTTAAAATCGGAATTTCGAAAAGGTTTTTTCCAAAATTTCCAAAACTTTTGAATGTATTTCATGTAAACAACGACACTTTAGAATAATAGGATAATTGTAATATGTCAGAACTTTTGCGGGCGTGTGCAGAACACCTTGCCATAGTTTCATCACAATCGGATGAATGGTGTAGGAACACATAAAGAACAAAAAACATAAACATTCATTTTCATTAATTTTTAGATATTTCAGTACTTTAATACTCGTATAGTACTCGAACTTAAAATATTGTTTTACTTATATGGAAAAGAAATTTATATAACACTATCCTTAATCTATTTGGCAGGTCTCCTTCAAATTTGCGAAGCTAATTCATGCATAAGTTAATTTTGTATCAGTGTCGGATTTTCCAATAGACACTTCTAGACACTGAACTGGAGCCCTCGATTACAAAGGACTCCATAAAAATTGAAACGGATGCAGACGGAGCGTTTAATTTCGCAATAGGAAAGATAGAAATCTCGCAAAGAGATACAGTTCGTCAAAAAACTCTTAAAAATGTTAGATTTATTGTCAAATTAATTTTATATCCTCCGTAAATTAAATATGGACGAGGTAATTGATGAGTTAGTTCATCAACCAAAAGTGCAGAAAAAAAAACCTTTTTGAATAACGTCACCATGAAAGAATATTTAATTTCATTTAAGTTGATGTTTTGTGTTTGTTTATTTAACCAAAATAAAGTAATAAAAATATTAACAATTACCAAAAAATTCATCGTAGTTTCTTTTCGTGAGAGGTAGCCTTTTAAGAGGAGGGATTACAGCTCAATCTCGGGGGGGGGGAGATTAAAAGACACATTCCTGCGACCCCCAACTTCTTTAAAACGGCACTGCTTTGTATTTCATTGAGTGAAATGAAGATGTTTCTTCCATCTTCAAAGCGTGAGTGTAATTTAAATTATTTTTTCCCATAAATTAATGCAGGTTATTCCTATAAATGCATTTACCTACCAATAATCAGTTTTCTGTCCCCAAAACATTTCAATTTTAGTGAATGAATTCTATTTTTCTATATCATATTGTTTTTTGGACGTTTTGTGTGCGTCTATTTTTTAAGTTTTTAGCGCTCTGTTTCCCATAAAGTGAATGTATTTACGTAAAATAATATTTGTTATTCATTCATTTTACCTGGCACTGCGTCAAAAGAAAGTTTAACGAAACGTAATGTTAAACAAGAAATTTTATTTTAAAAAAGCACACATTAGTTCCTCAGTGCTCCAATGACATTTACGGCCGTTTCGCGCATCAAACCCAGACTGACGTGTCATAAAAGTTTATGAGAGTTCTAAAGAGCACTCTTGGAGCTATGAAGTGGAGTACCAGAGCTTTCATCTTATAAACCGTTCAGTACTTGCCAAGGGAGGCATGTTGACATGTAAGAAGTACGACAACTACACGAACTTAAGGAGGCGTTATAAAATATATACGAAAAGCAAATAAATTTTATTTACGTACGTACAATACTTTATCACGAATAGAAATACGAAATTAAGAGTGAAATGGGAAATTTGTGTTTTCTATTTGTTTGTTTTTTCCTCAATTACATGAGTGAAAATAAGAGATTAAGGATGCACACCAATGCTATCAAACCTCCAACATTAATGAATATCATTTTCACTGAATATCAATGGGTGAAAGAGTAATGTTGCAGACATATTACAAAATTCACGAGAGCAAAGCCACGGGAACCCAGCTGGTATGCATATATTTTCTAAACTAGTGTTTTGGCCTTTCCGTTGTTTAACTTAAATTCATCAGTAGTTTTCAAAAAGTTAACTCTTAAGTTATCGAGACACGATGTTCGTGCATAAGAAAAACTATCCCTTTACAATTTAAATTCAATTGGGATGATTCAACGGTACGAGTATGAATTATTTATTTTAGTGTATTTACTATAGTGTAAACTAAATCAGTAATAGATATTATGTATAATTATTAAACAACACCAAAAAAGCTATTTTGTAGTTTCATTAGTTGTAAGCTCTACCTTATAGATTATTTAACGATCTTGCAACACATTTTGTAACTATTTTGTCAGTTTATCCAACTTGATTCATAGTAGTATTTATAAATAAAATCAAAATGTATTAACTGATGAGTTCATCATGAACAAAGTGATGATGTGTAGGAATAAAAGTATTCCCAGAGATAAGGAGTTGGAAATGTGCAGGTACCGAAGATGATGACCTGCCTGGACTACAACTAGTCTTCACTCCAGCTCCAGGGAAGGTCGTGCGTCACAGCGTTTACCTGCCTGACTTACGTGGATCCCATTTTCCTCATAGGTAATGATGCTAATGATGAATTCTAGCCATTGAGATCATCCAGTAAAAAAGAAAACACGTCTGAAATCACCTGTACGTGGTTTCCAGAGAAAATTACTTTATTGCTTGTTTAACCATTTTCATTTTGCGTCAGTCACGTAGATATTCAATCCGCAGTAAACCGAAACTGTTTCGTCCAGAATGTGACTTTTATGTATTTTTTAGTCTATTTTTATTGTCTATTAACGTTTTAATACAACAAGTGGTCTTTCTACTTTTAAAATTAAATACCGAAGTAAACATCAGCCTAATTTTTATATGACGAGGATATTTTTCTTGTGTGGTAAATTGACGTTTTTCCATTTTTAATCTTTGTTTCCTTAAGGGTAATTAAAGGAAGTCTGCGGAATATTCAACGAGTGGATACTGAGTAGAACAGTTTAATTTTGTTGCAACAAAGATATTTTACTATTTTGTAAATTATTGAACATGTTTTGAATATTGATTCAATTAAAAAGACTTAATACATACGAAGTACATTTTGTATTTCGTGCATGACAGAAAACTTTCCTGTGATTTTCAACTATAAGTTAATGGTAATTTTTGGACATTAATAATAATTTAGTTCAAATGTTAAAAGAAAATTAAAAATTGAATTTCTATTGAAAATAATATCCACACACATTCGTCATTTTCTACGTTGCGCCTACGTCCAATGCATTTTGGTGCATACTGCTCTTGTATGGTTTTTATTTCTACAATTATATCGATTACGAGTTATTCCCAACATTTTTACATCTTGTGTTTCTTTTTAACATTGTGTTGTTCCCTTTTTATTTGTTTCGATTCCTCGTGTTCTTTATGGAAGTTCCCAACCCTAACTTTATTCGACTCCTACGTTGATAATACGGATCCATAAAGATGTACATAGATCGTATAAAATTTGATATTTTTGGACATGGATTGTCCCTATATTTCATCTGCGTTTTCAAAGCGTGTTGGCATGGAGCTACGAGTTCATATCCCAAAGGAGAAGATTTGGTTCGTGCGTAAGGTGTTTTCACCCTTCATTTCTTTGAATCACCCCGTCATTCATCATCCTTAAAGTTTTATTACGTAGAGAGGAGCGTTCGGCCGTAAAAAAAGCGAAAACAATATCGTTAATCACAGCTGACGTAATATGTGGAGTAAGGCAGCGACGATAGTGATTTAAGATGAAAGTATCTTGGATTTACCAATGTAGGTATATTAAAGAATACAAAATAACGGTTCTCACATTTATTTATTTTTGATCCATTAATCAAAGCTGTTATTCGTATCTGTTAACTTGTCACGGTGACCAAAAATATTTAGATTTTTGACCCGACACATGAACGAAAAAAAGGAATGTATTTTGAATACCGTGTAATTCGAATTCTTTCATCATAGCGTACAGGTTAACTCTTAATATATGATCTTCTGTAAAACTGAATGATGCTCACAGTAACAGAGTTAAAGGTCCATGAAAGCCTTGTATGAAAAAATCTGTTAAGTCTTAAATTAATAGAAGTGAATGGATAGATTTTAAAAATATATTTCATACACAAAAATAGAGTATTGAGTAAAAAAACACCAGTGATTATTTCTGCTTCCTTTCTGAACGGCACGAAAGTATAATACTGTTTTAATATGCAATTAATAAGTAATTTTGTGGCACGCACAAAAGCATTAGAAACAGTACTTCAGTTATAACAAATTATTTGTTATAAATGATAAATTAATCGTGTGGATTAACTCTTCTTTTTAGACCTTTTTAGTGCAAAAATTTATTCGTTAGCTCCTCAATTATTACAATATTTCTTGCTTCGCTTTCTCGTCTTAGAGATCTATTTCCACTGACTCGTCTATTCTCCGGCGAATTCTCTTTGAGCGTTTAGACCGTCGTAGAAATGATGCCACAAGGAAGTGGCACCATTTATTTATAACGATCCTTGCGTGTAGCTCCGTTATATAACGATGTACTCCTCTGTCGTAGCGTTCCTTACCAAGAATGTGCAACTTAGTTTTCGCCTTACTACCTGACAAAGTAGCGTTACGTTTGAGGGACTTCCTTATGTCTATTTCGTAATCAGAAGAATGATAGAAAAGTATGTTTCTAATATACCATCGTACTACCATATGGTCAGGTGTATTACAATATGATCATGCATCAGGTCTCACTCCAACCTATGGCCTAAGCTGATTAGTTCTGCTCCATATAGAAAAAAAAACTGTCTGTAGCTATTAGTTTTCCAGTTCTTAGGTATTAAACATACAAACAAAATCCAGATTTTACATATTAGTTTGATACTAGTTAGATATTAGTTAAAGTCGCGTCTTAATGTAGCTCATATTTTGGGTCAGTTGATAGTCTTACTTCTGCAAAATTGAGAGAGGTATGAGTAATATCCTCCTGTCCCGTTGGTGTGCCATAGGTTTGAAGTAAATGCAGCTCACTAACATTTTTTATACTGATACATGTGAGAACGAACTGTATCACCCCGGTATTTTACTTTAGGACGAAATGCTATCGAGTACAGGAGTCATTGACATATACATCTGATTAACATGTACACGCTATCCTGAGAACACCCAAAAATAAGTAAGATAGGGAAAATTTGCTGTAAAACACGTCCATTGCAATGTAGTCTCCCCACAATCAATCCGCACAAATAGAAAAGTCGGAAACAAACATTATAGAAGAGTTTTTCACGATGTTACAGAGAAGAGTTGGGGAATGGATGCGGTCGCCGTACAACAGGAGGTCGAGGTTGCCGTAGTGCTGCAAGTACTCTTAAGAGAGCTACTCTACGCCGCGCAACCGCTACACTGCCTGCTCTTGTACACCCACCGACAGCCCCGTCTCCGGATCTCGTACACGGTGAGTCAGCCAATACACATTTACCCAGCCCTCGCTTATCTGAAATATCCGGTTAACCGCATCAGGTTTATTATAAAAATGAACATTAGCTGCGAGTGCGTGACCGTGATTCTTCTGCTTTGCATATCTTTTTAAAAGCTGCTTCTTAACTTCTCGTGTTAGTGTGCTTCGACCAAATCTTGCAACTGAATTTTCAACCAGTTTCCCCCAACCGCTCAAGCTCAAATTTGGCACACATATGTAAATTACATCACAATGCAATATTATGATGTATATCCAAAATTTAAAAAAATTAAAATTAATTTTTTAAAATGACAATTGTATTCTGAGAAAACTGGTGACAGATTATGTCCGGAAAACGTCCGCTGAAATACAAATAAGAATAACGAATTTCATAACCTACGACTTTTCGTTATATCGGCAAAGATATATCTTATGCTACCGGAAGATATATCAGACGGACGTTATTACATTTATGCTATTAATTAATGTAAACGAAAGTTTGTGTTTAAAAGGTATATTTTAGTATTACATACATATGAACAAGCAAGATTGATTATTACGACTTAAAAATTAACAAACTCTAATGCTAAAAAGTATAAAATAAAATAATAAATAAAATAAAATTTTAAAAACAAGCTTTTATTTAAGCGAGTACTAAAACGATAAAATACGTTTGGGCTTTAATTAATATAATGCAATACAAAATGCTAGTACTTCCTACATATTTCATGTTAGTAGAACCTAATAAAAATAAACATATTTACTATATCGCTTAATGCGACCTAATATTTTCTGTTGACTTATTAATCTTCAGAAACCTTGACACGCTAATTGTGAAGAAAATACATACTTTGTCAAGTACTTACATACTTACTTACCAATCAATCACTGTCCCACGAACTCAATTGTTATCTACTTTTATGAACATTTCGCTTTTTGAAGACAAATAATTCAACCTGAATTTTTAAAATGAAAGAATGAACTCGTCGTCGTCATAAAATTTTGACCTTGTGAGACTAAATTTGAATGAAACTTATTTGTGGGACTAAATTTGAAAAGTTTTTGAATTATTTATTTAATTACTAAAATACTAGGTAATTAAAATACTAGGGGAGGGATGTAAATTAATTTCCATATAATTTCTGATGGAATCCATGTATCAAAAAATATATAGTATCAAAATACGTATCAAAAAATGAATAAACATCGTCTTGTTTTTTTGGAGAACTAGACAAATTATTCAACGAAAACTATACTAAAACTAGAGATGATTTTCAAATAGTGTTTCAATATGAACGGTGTAACTAATGATTTGCATGTTTTAAGAATAGATAACATTATGAAAGTTTCATGAATAGTTATGTATATGTCACTAACTTAATAGTTATGTATGCCTCATACTGACTTAAATCAAACATCTAAATCGGTGTAATTAATTTTGAGATTCGTAAATCACAAAAATACTTCCTCCTCTTTCGTTTTTTCACATACTTCACGTAGCATAACGCAGAAGACGAAGTTCGTCTGTTTAAAGTACAGCACAATAACCATAGAAAACTGAATAAGAAAAGAGTGAAAAGTAATTAATTTCAAAAGATATTTCTGTAAATAACCGAGGGTAGTTAAGTGATATCTAGATCACGACTTACTCATCTTTTAGGCAGAAAATATCGAACAGANAAAAGAGTGAAAAGTAATTAATTTCAAAAGATATTTCTGTAAATAACCGAGGGTAGTTAAGTGATATCTAGATCACGACTTACTCATCATTTAGGCAGAAAATATAGAACAGAAAAAAGACGAGATATTAGTGAGCATTATGATGTTATCAATGCGTTTTTTGAAAGCACGTTTTCCCCAAGGACTGCCATACAGATCCCTACCGATTCATGCCTGTTTGTCAATCTTTAGAACCTTCAATTTTTCTCCTCTTTTGTTCTTTCCTTCTCTCGGTTACCGCTGTGAATTGAAGGATTGATGCTCCAGTCTCGTTTCGAATGCTGGGATAAAGGGTCTTCCCAGGTCATTTACTTCTCCGGAAAGGGTGCTTCTCTAAACATCTTCTTTGTCTCACTAAAGGTTCTTCTTAGTCAGTGAATGGTGGTACTCTTTCATCAGAGTTCCGCCACAAAACAACACGGATCTGAATAGCGAGGAAATAAAATAAATTCGGAGTTTACTATATGGTATTTTTGAAGCGGAAATGATAGTTAAGTCAAAAACTAGCGATTTGCACTCCTGATTATCAACTCCTTATTTATTTCACTTCATTATCACGAAATAAATACGGAATATACGATTCTTTCAATACCACCATTCAACATTAGTAATTGGGTCTAGCGTACCTTAATTTCAATAGTTTTAGATGAGTGATTCGAGGGATGGGGTTTTGTTAGACTTACAATCGAGAGATTCTTTTCAAATAAAAATTGACACTTTTATTGTTGAATAGAACACATCACATGATGAATCCAAATCATAAATCGCACGATGAATCCAATATTTACAATCCCTATCCAGTTTGTGTGAAACATGCACATCGAGAGAATAAATTCATGTAACGTTCATTGACCATGGAACAAAATTTTTGAAATACTATGTACTATTTTAATAAATGAATTGAGTGTACTTTTTGAAATAAACCGAATAACCTAAATTTCAGTGACAAGTGGTGATACAATATATTTGAAGGTAATTCAAAAAATTCTTTATTTGAAACTTCAATGGAAAAACACAGAAAATTAAAGCAAAATATAAGTTTTCTCCAGTTATCATCCCCCAAACAAAGGCCAAATATAGTAGACAGCAATTTCTTATGACACTACGAAAAAATGAGTAACATATTGCAATGTAAACTGAATCGAAGAGTTGTACTAAAAGTTATTGAAATAATCTAATGATACGCGAGGAAAATAATGTGAGCTGTCTAATTCTGAATCCCAGAAATCAGGCGATCGACTTGAAGTGAGAATATTAAGGTATAACTATTGCTCTCTTCCGGTTGAGTTTTGTGCTCGGTTGAAGAATGTTTTATTTCCGTCGCCAATTCAAAACACTTATCACCACATCACACTACACAACAACTCAAGTATACCTAGCAGATTCCTTTTATCCCAATCACGCCATTGGACAGAACATATTTAATGGACAGAAAACTGCCTATTAAAATTAATATTTCATATAAAGTTGTGTTAACTCAGCAACGGAAATACTTCATCTAGGTGAAGAATTGTTAATTAAGTATTTGTTAACTAATAAGGAACGTAACATAAAGAATTGAAAACTAAAAGTATGCTAAGAACAAGAACGTAACGTAAACAAGTTAACTAATTTCTGGACACGGTTCTAATATATACGTTGTTCAACAGTGGAGAGTGGAGTTTAAACAGTGGAATAACTTCAATGTCGAAACTAGTTGAATTCAATCAGCGTCGCCTGGGGGGTTGAATTGTATTGGTCTATTCCCGTCCACTCCGCACAAATTTACGTAGTTGGATACATAGATATCTCCACAGAATCTCCCCCACCCTTGGCGACGCCTATGTGCAGTGAACACGTCTAGTGACTTCACAAACGTGACACTCTGTGCGCAAGTTTGATGAAGATCCTTCTCATGGAACAGATTTACATACTCTGAGTAAACATTCAGAAATTCATCTTTGTAATCTCGAACTGAGTAACGGGGGAATTTCTATTACTAGCAAGAAGCAATACTCTATATAGTGTGTCATTTATTTCTTTATTTCATAGGTTTTAAATCTAGGATCTCAAACGACATAATTTTTCGAAAACAATACAATAGAGTTATAGAAATAAAAAAAATGCCTTAAAAATTCTAATTTGCTATTAATATGTTTCATACTATACTTTTTGTTCATTTGTTTAACATTGTAACCACACACCACAAGCCCAGATGCAGTGTGGGTTTTTGGAAGAAGTGGGATTCACAGTGGAGAGGAGCAGTAGAGATGAGTCGACTGCCGATCCCCACATAAACACCACAATTCATATGGTAGTTTTTCCACTGCCACCAGTCCAGTTTCCCGGACAATTAAACACACGTGTAATAACAATAATTAATAACTTAATATAAATTAAAATGAAATCTGAGTATTTACAAACTTGGACAAACTCTCAAAATACAATTATAAAGTTGTCATTAGACAGTTAATGCCATCAGAAAGCATTGAATACACACACATAAATTCAGTTGTTGACTATTATTTCGGAATAACCCTCCTAGGTTATCCGAACCTAAAAAATTACAAACTGCTTTCTCGAATAACGAACTGTTACAAGTTACGTCACTCGCAACTAGTAGCAAATGTATCTAGATTATCGCAACAATTTATTACAGTAGTCTGACGACCAATACTAGCCAAGTTACATCTCAAGTATCCTGCGGACTCAATCCACACATAAAAGTCCCCGAGGATCCTCAATCTTTCCAATATATACAGAAGAGGTGGTCACGTGACCGGCAGGCAACCACGCCTTGTCGCTGCCACAACGAGCACCCCAGCCTCTTGTTCATCCCTCAGTCGGTACAGGGTGACCTCACAGCGAGGGCGCGCCGCCGTCGGCCCAGAACAGGTACCGAACGCGTCCTTTCTTAAGTCTGTCATTGTCTCTGCATCCGGCGAAAGTACTCTATTCACAACATATTAACATTCTTCAATGGACCTGCCCTGGTCAAGTCAACTTCCACAGAAATAGCATAATTCAGCCAACATTCCTTAAGGGGCCTCGCCCCGTTTCATATGGCGTACAAATGCACTTTCAAAGAAATAGTATAAGACAAAGGGAAAGGCAAGCACTGGTCACACGCTTCTGCCGACCTCTTCAAGGGCATTCTTATCCACTTCCTAGAAGGTAAAGGGGAACGGTCCACAATAACACAATAAATGAAGAGGCTTAGTGTTGTCACACGCCATCTTTCCTCCTAGGCGGCATCTGGCTAAGCACCTCAATGGCTCAGTGAAAGACGTAAAAATAAAAATTCACGAACCTATAAACTGTCTTGGTTTTAATGTTACAAACATTTTATTTAATCAACTCGCACTTGGGAGATTTCTATTCTATGACTCCCATTTGGGGCTCCGCCCAAACGTACTCGTTTCTCACAAAACACTTTTTTTGGAGCTTCGCCTTAAAGACATCAAGCGCAGGCATCCCAGGCATCAATAACAATGTGCCGGTTATATTCATAAGTCATTCATTTGATGTGGATTTAACAAGGTGATTTCGTATTTTTAACGTCGTATAGTGTAATGTGTGTAATAAAATGGTGATTTTGAGTTATAAGAAATATCTCACCAAGTAACCCATTACACTTGGTGTGTATTAAACACTCTAAAAGTGCGCCACAAAACGAAGTGCATTCCGTTTTATTATTATTTTTCTCCATACCATAGCCGACTATTACTTCCAAGCCGTGCAGTAAGTCTGCTTGACAACTCTGCATTGTCTGATCGCGGTGCGATTGTCTTGGAAACTGTGAGTCTTTTTATTTTAAGGACAGTGAGTTATAATTACTCCTTCATAATTGTAGTCGACTATGAAACTGTTAAGATTGCTGAAGAAACCGCAGATGCGGTTTCGAAACACTATCTCTGAGCTGGTCTCCGTTGGAGTGGGTCGCAAAGAGGTGATTTTGCGCGACGACATATAGATGTCACACGACGGTGCAACTCTGAAAAACTGCGGCGCCCCATGCGGCAATGTATTAAAGCTCTCATTTGCATATTATCATCCCCACGCGTGTAGTAGAACGCAAACGAATGTGGAGGGGAGGTTCCCAGGGTGAATGATGTCTACATGTTGGAAACTACCCTAATGCAACCGACCAGGGATCCGACGTATTACAGAGTGATTCATCAGGAACACTCCGTGTTATTGATCTCCATCAAAAATCCCATTTAAAAATTGTTATTGTTACCATGGAAAGGTCTTCTCTTAAATCAACTTATATTTTCATTTTAAGTAACCAATTCACCGATTAATGCACAATTGAGAAGGGAAAACGAAATATTTTCAAGAATATCATCTGAGACATGAAACCAGCATAAACGTGCGCAGTGGGAATCAGTATATTCCCTCACAGTTCGTATAGTTTACTTTATTTTAGATCATACTGCAAAATTATCATTACACTTCATCACATTTCTCTTATCACCTAGCACATCTATTGATAACCTTGATAAAACTTCACAGAATTTCTGAAAGATCATCACAAATTAATATACAGTGAAATCGAACATACTGAAAAGAAAGATGACACCAGAGAATCGTGTATTGAGTAAAGATAATGATCCAAATGGGGGCAAACTATCTTCCTTAAGATCACTTATTTTTTGTATTATTTGTTCATCCTTTTCGTTTTCACATTTCGTGATTTTATTTTCATTATATTTTGTTCCACTTTGCAATGATTAAAACAAGAAACATAATCGATTATCTCGGTCGATTCTCAGTTATTAACACTATCAATACTCCGACCAACTCGCAGTGACCCTCCTCAGGGTCAATAAGCCTCTGGAGAGAGTCGTTGCCAATGGCCAACCTGTTGGTAGTTTCAATTACTGACTGTGAGACGCGGAGTGTATGAAGAAGAGATCGTAGAGGAGTGAGATCAGGAGATTACGAACACGCATTGTTCGATCACGTTCTTCGGGGAGCAAAGAGATGATCATTTTATCGCGATTCGGCAATAATCGATATCTTCTTCACTATACGATAGATTTTCGTTCATTAAACTTCACAAACACATCTATGAATAATTTGGTATTTCTGTAGAAATTAAATGTTTTATTGTGGTACATTCGGAGTAAGAAACGACGGGTGGATCAAATCATGTAAATAAATAATCCATAAATGTTTCTTACAAACACTCATTTTATTTACATACGCATTATTATTGTTTTTATGAAATTACGCTATAAATTTATGAGTTTTGGAAAGTAATTATCGAAAAGAAGGAAAACCAAAGGTAAACTGAAAGTTAGAAAGGATATTAACAAGATTTTGTTTAATTCGACGAAGTACGATAATACTTCATATATATTTCCTTTCAAGAAATGTGAAGCAGATAGAGATTCTTAAAGAAAATGAGGGAAAGGCATGTGGTTCATTCAAGGTCAAATCTACCTCGGAGTGTTGTATAGAGATCCCATAACGCACGAAGTGTAATAAGATTTTTTTCTGGTCACTGATTCGTCTAGTCAATACTCATGTGTTGTTTTATGGCCTTAAATATTACAAAATTAATATATAAATATAAAAACAAAATATAAAAAAATAAATTAGTTTATTGTCCTCCACGCAGTTTGTATTGTTTTTTTGGCAATAAATTTATTATTATCATTATTATTTATAATATTAAATCACATAGCTGTTTGTGAGATTCGGTATTGTTTTAACAGTTTTCAACGCGCGTTTTAGATAATATACCTAGCACAGCTCTAATAATTAAATAAAATTTTAGTTTCATATACAATTATTATTATTTTTTTATTACATTTCTTGTCAGATTTTTGAGTCTTCGGCAGCA
>NNCF01127535.1:1722025-1735821 GCA_002313205.1 Laupala kohalensis | reverse complement strand
TAACCGAAAGAAAGGCAAGAGTTGAATATATTAGTGAGAAGGAGGACAGCGTTGTGAGGAAGATGGCGAAGATAGACACCACGGAGCTTATCGGAGCCACCCACCTTCTTGGTGTTGACGCTCTTCAGTGCGGCCTTCACCTCCCAGATTCCTAAGGTCCACTCATCGTCTGGGGTGATGGGAGAAAACTGGGGCAGAATGGTTGTCAAAGGAGAGGAGTGGGGCGTAATGATTGGAGGCGAGAAGCGGGTTTCTAAGATATCGCCGAAGATCTCAACTTTTCTGGCCGGGTCGTAGGTGGGAGTGGGCGTACCAGGAATGAGGAGAGGGGTGATGGCAGTGGAAGGGTTTCGGAGGGTCCTCTGGATCTTCCACATGTCGTCGGAAGAGGAAACGTTGGCCCGGGAGAGATAGTCTTGCCATTGCTGAGCATGAAAGTCACGGAGTCTGTCTCGTAATGTTCGTCTCATGTGGAGGAAATGGGCCTTGTCAGCAGGATCCCTGGTGCGGTAGAATTGCCGTTGTGCATGGCGTCGTTCCCGCACCAGAGCAAGAATATCTGGGGGAGTGTCAGGGTGAGAGGCAGTAGTAGGTGTAAAGGTACTGTATTATCGGAAGCTAGTCAGTATGTGGTTCGTAACGTGCGAGATGGCATGGTCAATGTCGTCGGGTGAGGTAAGTGGAAGATGGGAATCCACCTTCCGGCTAAGCCGGGAGGTGTACCCTCTCCAGTCCGTCTTGATAGTCGGGGGAGGTTTGAAATCGTGAAGGAAAGGGCCGAGATACGAGGAGAAAACTATGGGGAGATGGTCCGAGGTTAGGTCGAACCGGGGGTGTGGAGTGGTGATTTGGATATTGGAGGAGTGAAGGACAATGTCGAGGATGTCGTGGGGAACATTGTCATCTAGATGGGTAGATCCAGAGGGAGGAGGGAGGATGAGATTGGGATGTTGTGCTAGGTAGATTGCCAGATTCCTACCACCGGCGTTACAAACTGTGCAATTCCAGTCGGTATGCTTGCAGTTGAGATCTCCGGCGATGACGATGCAGTTACCCAGACCCAGGAGAGAGTCAAGGTCCGCACTGTCGAGAGTCTTTTTAGGCCTCCGGTACGCAGACACCAGAATGACTGGGCCCCTTGGAGTGCCCAATTCCAAGACCGTGGCTTCAAGAGAATTAAGAGGAGGAGTTGGAAGACGAGTATGAGGAATCGATTTGCGAATAGCTGTACCGTCGTGGGGATTGAGATTTGGTATAGCGTAGGGTCTATCATCACGATAGATGTGATAGCCCGGAAGAGAAAATTTAAGAGAGCGAGTAAGCCATGTCTCCTGAAGGAGAAGGACATGGATAGAGAAGTCAGAGAGAAATTGCCGGATTTCAGCGGTCTTTAAGATGGAGATGCCGTGGCAGTTCCACGACGCAAAGGAGGTAATAGAGTTGGGGGCATTTATAAGAGGGGAGCAAGAACTTGTAAGGCGTTAAGAGCCTTGGAGAGGAAGGGGCCAGAGGCTGAAAGAATAGGAAGAATAAGTTTAATCGCGTCGAAAATAGCACGCAGATCAATATTTTTTAGAAATTGCAAGACCTCAGTTAAGGACTGAAGGTCTGAAGCTGTCACACTAGGAAGTAAAGATGAGATGTTGCCAAAAGAAGACGAAGCTGAAGGTGCTGAAGAAGCTGAAGGGCCAGTGGTCCCTTGCACGATGTTGGCAATGGACGCAAACAGCGGCCTCGGGGCTGGTGCAGCGGTCACGTTTTCTTTCGCTAAAGTGTTTGTCCTCCGAGCAGCCTGTACCGGCGCGTAGTTCTTGAGAGCGAGCGACCTGCTCAGCGCGACGTTTCTTCAGCTCCAGAAATGCCGGGCAACCCGACCAGGAGGCACAGTGGTCACCAGCACAATTGTTGCAGGTGAGTTGCGTAGGTCGTGGGGAGCACTGTGCTAGGCTGTGAGGGCCAGCGCTCAGGGGACAAACGACGTCACGTCCGCAGTGATTGCGGGTGTGAACCCAAGCCTGGCATCGAGTGCAGTGAGCGATCCACTCTTGCCTGTTGCACTCTTCGAGCGAAACCCGCACATTAGCCAAGTACCGGACGGTTTCTTTAAAATGTTGTACGGCGGAGTGCGCGAGCTCCACTACGTACAGTCCCAGATGAATCCTACCTTCGGACCCGTTTTTACGTTGGAGTTCCGATAGGTGGAATACCTGGAACCCCTGATTCAAAATATCTTCTCGAAGTGATTCGAGGTCTTCATTCGGCTGAAGGCCCCGAATCACTAGGCGGTGACGTCTCTCCTCTGTCACACGGTGAAAGAGGAATGAGGTGTTAGCGTCCTCATTCTTTAACGCTGTCAGCTTCCGGACCACCGCCTGGTGATCCTGGAAGTCGGCGACNCCCGTCAGTTTAGATTTGGAGCTGGCCTGCAAAACTCGCAGGAGCTCCCGGGTGTCGAGGACATTTTCTACGTAAATGTCCCCGCCCCGGCGGCCGTTGCCGGCGTAGCCTTGTTTCCGAGACTCGGTGTTGGTGGCAGGAGGGGTCAAAGTTTTGGAGGAAGTAGGAGCAGGAGTGGAAGCAACTTTCCCTACACTCTCAGTCGTTGACGCTGAACCGGATGTACTGGCTGCGGGAACGGAAGCAGCGACCGTGGGCCCTACAGATTCATTCTCCTCATTCACAGATTTATTCTCCTCATCAGTAGTAGCCGTTTCGGCGGTGGTAATAGCTGCGCTAATGGGCGCGAACCGGTTTTGTAAATTTAAGAGCCTACGTTCTTGAACGGGCTTGGGGCGAAAGATCTTATTCGCCTGTGTAAACCCCTCCTCGCACTCCATCTTATCATGGGGGTGGGGTGTCCGAAATAACCCGAGTAGTACACTTGGGCGCAGATTTTAAAGATAACAAATTGTCCGTGGACTTACCGGGCAGAGACAGAAAACTGGTGGCAGCAGGCTTGGTCGATGTCGTTGGACCAGACGCCCCCGAAAGTTGAATAGTGGAGGAGAGTTCACAGCTCTCGGACGATGTCATCAGTGAAGTTGTTGGATTGGTCTGCAAACGCTGCCTTCTGATTCCCAACAACTGCTTACGCAGCGATCTCACTGCTGTCAGGCGTCGGTTGGCCGGCGACCACTTCGCCGCCGCGGTGGTAGATGGCTTCTCCGTTGAAACGCTGTCCACACTACCCGTGCTCGTCGGCGCTTCTACGGGTACGACCCGAAGAAAGCCGTCGATAACCGACGGATCAATTATTGTCGCTATCGCGATATTTAAGTAAAAAAAATTAAATCTAACCCGACAACTATCACACCCGCAACGCAAAAGCGCACACACTGGACTTACTGCATCAGAAGATGCAGCAAGAAAAGCAGGCAACGCCTATGCGCAACGAGGAGAATGCAACCCGCACGACACGGGTTGCCTCGGCCGCGTGTTGCAGTAAAAACTGCAACTAAACGCGCAAGTTCTATCCCGAAGGTTCAAACTGCGCGCCGGGGGACCACGTGGTCCTAGAAGGAACGATCGCTAAAACACCCGACGACACCGAACAGCACCGAAAGCGCGGGAAACGCGGAGCGATCCACACACTGATACTACGAGTGACAGAGTGAGATGTGCCACGGTACTAGATAGAGGCAACACGGACAATGTGACCAGGGTCGCATAGCTTAGTGGCTTATATTATATGCGAGTAGCGTACTTATTGTTTTGTAATAAATTAGTGTTCATCACCTGTCGTATTCTCGTTTCGCCCCTTCCGCTGATATAACAATGAGAGTATGATTTTATCTAACGGTACTTCTCATCAACAGTTGGTAACAAACTTATCTCAAAAGGCCATTGAAAATAATAAGTGTTTAAAGAATAATTTAATTCACACTTGTGCATGTGCAACTGAATATAAAATATTATTTTAAAAGATGTTATTTACTTTTAGTTATTTACATTGTTTTAAATAACTATAGTAAGTCTAAAAGTAACAGACTGTCTGAAACGCAACAATTGAAAAAAAGAAAAATTTACACTTTTAAATGTTATTTAATTCCACTCAATATCGAGCAATTTTATTTTTCCGTTATTCCCTTTCATCTTTTACAATTTTGATGTATGTTAGTTTGAGATTATATTTTCTTTAGTATAAAGTTATCTTACAATTAAAAGAATTTTTACACTAATTTACAATAAATTNTGTCATCTCCTTCCGACAGTAGCTCGTCATAGCGCTGCTGCGCCTGTCTCTTATACACATCTAGATGTGTATAAGAGACAGAGCCTGGGCAGTGTCGCCACATTTTGTTCTCAGACCTGTTTAGAGACGGTCATGACCCACTGGTCCGCTGTAGTGACCCCGAAACTTAACTTTCTGCCAAGTTTTGAGTGTGGAGGATTTTTGTCCAGTTAAAATTTTTATTTAATGGTGTATATCATTTTATTTAAGGTTATTTAATTTATCGAATAATATAACAATAGCTCCAAGAAGTCAAATAATTTTACGATTTCCAGAGGACAAAAGAGAAAGGTAATCCTTCATTTGTTCTTCCCGTTGCCAACGCTCCGCCAGAGTGCTCTGCGTGTCGTATCTCTCACGATCTGTGAATTCATTCTCATACATATGCTTCCTCTACTCAGTCTATTTTCTCGCTCCAAGGCTTCAGCGAAATGAAAGAGCGTCGTTTAATTAAAGACTGCGCCACCGCGTGATGAAAGCAAAAATGCTGGTGCAAGATAACCATATTTTCTGACCTGACTGTTACTCGCCGATGTCCACGAAATGATTGTGTTTTAACAATCGAAAGGAATGAACCAAATATTTACAACGGACAGTTTTTCTTGTTTAGTGTTTAATTGCATTTATACCCAGCAAACGCTTTCTAATGTTTTATTAATCTCCAACATTCATCTATATGTTTGTTTCTTTAGATAGTGTCTGTATCCATGGATCTCATCCACAGCCTGCTTTTCAAGTTACTCCATTAATAATTTCATAAAATTTTTAACTTCTCCTTTTTCATTAAAAAAATCACCAAGTTCAAGTGTCTTCATGTACTTTTTATTTTTCTTAAATATTTAGAATGTGCGTATTAAAATTTAAAGATTAATTATATTCGGGTGGGCGCACCAAAGAAACTCACTGTGGCGCTGCATCCAGGAATTGGTCATTCGAACCCGGAAATGTGTCCAAAAAAAGAAATTAAAACATTTCTCTTTTTTATTCTCAATAAAATATATTATGTCTGTAATATTTTAAAGTCTTTTTACATCTTCATTCGAGCTTTTAAAAATTCGACCATTAATCAGAGAAGAATACAAGATACATTGAATCGATGTTCCTGTGGAAGAACAGGACTTGAGGTGATGCAAGCAAAATCCAAAATACTGAAAACACTCTTTTTAATATGCAAATCAATAAAGATTAATACATGAAATCGCCGTTTCTGTATTTTGTGTGTTGTATGTATAAACTGCGTTCAACCTTTTGAATGGTGAGTACTTGAATCGAGGGAAGCGACGTCTGGCACATGCCGCACTTCACCGGTTTTTCAAATTGAGAATACAGAAGTTACACTGTTTATCAGATTACAAGATAAGATTTAGCAGAACTGAATTCGCAGTACCCGTACTGCCACATGCCTACCGGATGGTTAAAATAATTTCATCAATATTTTGTTTTTATTTATTGATGTTAGTTTTCCATTCTGAACAATTTTTCTTATATTTACGAGATTCAATTTGTTTTTACTATTTTTCTAAATTCTGGAGTTATTGTAGGAAATTCAATTTTCTCATTATTGAGCTTATTTTGGAAATAGTTTTAGATTTACATTGTAAGCTTCAGGATTTTCAATGTCAGTTTAATATTATGGTCTTTAGAATGCCATCAAGTCACTGTATGAATAAAACAGAAAGCAAACCGACCAATGTATTTGGGGACTACCAATTTTTATTTGAAATAAGCGAATTCTTCATGTACTACAAGAATTGGTCAGATTTAATAGAGGTGGGAATATACAGATTACTTGATGTTCAATTTATTGCAAGTATTATAAAAATAAATTGCTCATCACAAAGTAACAAAGTGCTCTAGAAAATGACAAAGTGACAAAATCTTTTATTGTTTGTTACTACAAGTATAAGAGAAAAGCGGCACGCGCTACATTGCATTAAAATAAAAATAATCTATTCATTAGGAGGTGCAAACCCTGAAGTGACTACATTAAATGTAGAGCTATAAAATTTTAAAAAAAATGATTGAGTTCAGTTGCGGAGAGAATTTCAATTTTTTAAAATTCCATTCATTGGGCGTCCAGGGAGGCGAGATGGTGAGAAATCGTTCTGTGGAAACATCAACGAATATTTTTTAAATGTCGTTAATTTGTTGCTCATAATGTTGCCAACACCCCACAACTACCAAGAATATTTTTATCTACTGTTATTCTATTTGTCAATCACACATTTTCATAGTGTGAAATGGTAGGAAAATATCAAATAAAACTCTTGGTTGGGTGGGTTTAGATAGATTAATAAAGTTAAAACTAATCTTAATATTATTTTGATTATTTTTAAAAATAATTGTAGTCCAATAAAGGATTAAAATGTTTTGTGGAGAAAAATCTAGGGATTGATGGGTAAAATTCGCAAAGGAGAGAAAGCTGAGGACAAAACCCAGACCAATTTGATTTATCTAATATTTTCTAATGCATAAAACATCTCATTTATATTATCTCATTTAATTTCGTTGAGTAAGTGAGATGTAATAAACAAGAGAAATAGATTGTTCGTATTTACAAGGAACGCAAATGAAGACTCGCTTTTAAACGAAATCTCCGGAGGCGGTAAACAGGGGAAGCACAAAACAACGCCGTAACATGAATCGAGGTGCTCTGAGTGAGTGACTCAGATGTCGGACATAAAGACTGCAGGCAACTTTGCGCGCTAACTGGAACACTGACTTCGCCAACCATCCCTTTCCGCTTCCGTACCCTAGCACCTAACAGTGAACGGCGCATACGTCTCCTCACCTCCCCTGTTCAGTGATGCACTTCTTGCCTCGTCCACATCGGCGTCGACGACTCAAACCACCCTCCAAATTCTCACATCCCTTTGCAGCAGTGGTGTGAAAAGAATGAACACGCTGACCAAGTTGCGATCCTCCGCGTGCTCAGAGATCTTAATCGGGATAACCGCTTCTGTTATCGGATATTCATTTAATTCATTTTATTACAATGTTAGCCTAGTATATCGGCCATAAGACCATTACCTTGGTTGAGTATCGTTGTATGCATCTCTCTCTCTTTCTTTGATTTTGTCTCTCTGTTTTTAACCTTGTCTATGAATGTCTCACCACTTTATGGTTCATAACATATTATCCAGTTCTCTGTTGTTTCTCTTTAATCCCTGTATTCTTAGCCCGATGGCTCACATTTGGTTGTCACACATTCGGCCATCGCAGCGACGTTTCCAGCCCTAACCTCGTACAGGTAGTGGAACTATCGTAAATTACACACTTCCCGTATTGTCAGAATTTGATGCACATATTCTTGGCATTCTTCATAGACTTCCTGGTGCTTGATATCGCATAGTAGCAAGGAGTTAACAAATCCATTTTCTGGTGATCATGCGTTCCATCGTTTCTTGCACTATAAAACTAACGAATTTGTTGCAGTGTCAAAGATAATTTCTAAGGAGAAAGACAAATATTTGAGTTTACATTATATATAGAAAATCAGTACAATGATAAACAATATGATAACAGGGAAATGAAAAATTATAATACACAAAAATATTAAAAAACTGTTAAACTTTTATTAACGATTTTTCGTAGAATACTTGGTGGTGGTGGTGATGATGATATCGTGTCAGAATTGCTTCTGAAGTAGAGGACTTCTAACAGCATTTGCTGCTTCGGAGACACCGCGTTGAGTCTCCCACGTGCCCTGGTCGTTGCACACGACCACCGCCTGTTTTGGGACGGCATGACGGGGATGACAAGAATGACATGCGAATGAGGTGAAATGATGATGAGTGAAAGTTGTGGTGGAATGTATACTTGGTAATACCATTTAATACTACTATTCTTTGTTACCAAATGTTTCTTTCATGGTTAACTTTTGTGTACGACCTCTGCATTTATCACATAGAAAATCAGAGGTACATTCGCTCCGCAATCAACCGTACGATTTCTTTCATCCCTTCATGATAGCCTACTGGCAAACCCTGGAATAAGCCTGCGAGCACGGCGTTCTCTAGCTAAACACGCAGTGTCATGTTGTTCACACGTGCTGCTGTTGACATCCCTGCTTTACTGTATTTATTTTCCCATATTCACCAACCGTTGAAGATCATCATCTTTCTCTTTCTGCAAAATTCATTTAGCTCCATCTTAGTATTATGCGATTCATCTCTTTCTTCCACCCGCTTCTGCCTTCTCTGCCAACTCTCTTCTCCCGTCCATCCGTATTTCAAACCACTCAAACTATTGTTTCTTGCTACCGCCCTAATGTCGTCTACACAATATACGTTTTTCCCTGCCAACTCTATCTTGTTGCACATCTTCCTTCAAGATTCATCAAAATACCCGACACATCTCTTCTTTCGTATCATATCTAGTGTCTGTCCATTTTCCGTTACTGCTACTCATAACTCGTCCTTCGCATCATTGCCTTCTTCTATTCCTCTTCCACAATTCATACTGTTTCTCCAAAGAGCTGTTTCTAAATTTTGGGAGGTCCAGGGTTCTTTGCCCATTGGTAGTTCATAAGAAACTTTAGTTCTTTATTCTGAATTTTTCTTTTCCAATTTTCCTTTTGGGTATTTTTGGGTATATGATAGTAAAATCAAAATAATAAAAGAGTTCGTTTCCACATTTAATGTTTAATAATGTGAAATGTTGAAGTATATTTTATATAAGTTTTATATGTTGAAAATATTTACGTGAGAGAAAGAATATTTTTCATATATTTATAGAAAATAATAACACTAACTTTTGAACATTATGAATATATAAGATTTTTTAACATTTTGGGTGCCCTTATAATCTTTGGGCCATGGGTGAAATAGTTATAATGACACTGTGTGCATTGCGAACAACTATTACATCCAGAGCAAACTTTTGTTTTTACTTCCATTTCTTTTGCCCTCCTCCATCCACGTGCTTCATCCATTTCATAACTTAATTTTTTTCTTCTTCTCGTGATGTATCTCTGTTGTTTTTCCACTTTGACCGCTTCCATTTCCATCATCTACTCTTCCACACTCCCCTCCCCGCCGACGCATCAGTTCATACCATTCACGTCTCTCCTCTTTCTTTCCACCTCTTTCTTTCTTTCTCATCGAGACGGAGTTTCATCGTCAGTTGTTCCATGTCGTGTCATCTCCTTCCGACAGTAGCTCGTCATAGCGCTGCTGCGCCGTGCTCACGATGTAGACAATCTTCGTCGAAGGAGGTTGCACGAGATTGGCCGCGTCGCGACAGCAGACGAGCGCTAGAGACCTTATTCGAGAGAGAACCGTCAGACATGTCCACAACTTTAGAGCACGTAATTTCTCATAATAGCTACATTTGTTATGCAAAAATTCTCATAGCCCTTTTGGGATCAGCGGTCACTTGTTACTCACCTCTTACTGGTGGAGTGAGGAGAAAGGGAGAGAGATTTGACACAATCATGAGATCATCTACAGCAGATTGAAATCACTACGAGAAACTGCGCGTAGTATTTTCCGGAAATATGAGAAATTTTGCTTTATATTTTTCTATTGGCGGTTCTCTTTTAATTAAGGTCTTTAACGAACCCTCTGCGAAGCTGCCACTGCCGCCGCTGCAGAGGCAAACATCTGAAGTGCCGCGAGGCAACATAGAAGTTACCTTTCTCTTTCGAGCGCTGATTTTCCTCGAGTTGCACGATGAACTTTGAGAAAAGCACTTGCCACCTTCTACAAGGAATGACACTACGGAGATAGGTTCATGAAGAGGGTGTTCTACATCTCGCGGAAAGTGCGAGTGTTTCATGCGTGAGTTTTGCTCGCGTGAATAATAAACAGAAGGATACCCCATGACGTAACGGTTAAGATTATGCAGGTCACACACACAAAATTGGTCTGTTTCAAAGACTAGACCTATGAACAATTTGGTATTTTGACGCGCTGAACCCAAACCCTAATTCAGAATACCTCTATCCTCCCCCAGTTTTTTTTAAATCGCCGAATAACCACTTTTGCACGTATTAAAAATGAAATATTGAAAAACTAAAGAATTGACGCTCACGCTTTTAAATTAAGACTTACATAATCATCATTCCGTTGTGATAAAAAAAAAATCAGGTAGGATGCTGGACCTACCGTATTTTCTTCTTTTAAACGATTAAAAAGGCTGATGATAAGTTCTTAAATGATTTACTTCTTTACAGTATTTCACAATTCCAATTTTTCACGCAGAATATCTTCTTATGGTGATTTTTCGTGATCTGATTATTAATAAGGAAACTAGATATCTTGAATAAACAAACAGCCTTAATATCAAAATATTCTTCATACATAGCGTTAAGGTATGTATTGGATTATCTGCAAGATGAGTACTTTTTAATATTTCATCAACACAATAATAGTATTTACAGTATGAAAACTTTTTTTAGATGTTTCGTTATCATCATATGAAACATAAATAAATGTGTCAACCACTATGGAAAACCTTTTTATATTAATAACACGTCACGGAAACATTATTCTAACCGTCTTTTCCCACATTATTTTGCTTCTGAAAGTATCATTTATTAGAATTCGTACTGTCATAAAAAATCACTTTAAAATGGAATCGTACTATTTTGTCCGTGGATATGTATAAACTACTATTATTATTTTAAAAATATCAAAATATTATCATAATGATTATAATGAGTAGTATTATAGGGAATTTATAGAAAATTTTACTTCATCATACTTTCTCTAAAATGAAGACATTTATTCTTAGTAGTATTAAATTTTTAAATCATGTTTCCGATTTTATATGAAAAATGTATAAATGACGCAGTTCATATTTCTTAAATAATCACTGCTTAAAAGAGTGTTTTTTTTTAAGTTTGCTGAAATAATTTTTTTCATATTTAGAAGTAATTTTACAATGTTACATTATTGACGCTTCGCTTTATTTTTCTCCTGGATTTTCTTGATGATACGCTAGTAATTGTATTACTTTTATTTCATCTCAAATAATATTGAGTTGATTCATTTCGTGTGAAATTTTTTATCAATAATTATTTTTTTCAACTGGTGTTATTCTGAGACAGAATTGCGTTTCAAGGGTATTTCTCGCTCGAGCAGGTTCATACGTTTACTCCTTTGCCGTCCACGCCGCGTATTTCTATAATTTATCTACATCAATAGCAAAGATGATTTCTATCATTGCTTTCAAAACATATTAGAGAATATATTATAATAAATAAATACATTTTATTGTAAAATATAGCATTTACAAACTGCTTATAACCACGCAGGGGTAACAAGCAAGGGATCATCTCATCACTTCAGATTCATCAAGCAAGGGATCATCCATCAAGGGCTCAAAGGAAAAGGTAGATTTAATCTTTCTAAAAGAAGTTATTTAACAAACAAGTGCTGTTAACCATGAATCTTCAAAATTGTTGCTATTAAATGTAGTAAAAATTTGAGATTAATACGGACAAATGTACTTACATATTAATGCGCGTCTACCTGAAGGAAAATTTGAGAAAAAATGATAGAAAATTATTTTCATATAATCCAAACTATCGCCTTTTTAAATAATATTTTACACAAATATCCCCTTTACGTAACAAATATTTTAATAGATAACAAAATCGTCCGTGATATGTGTGTGATATCATATCTACCACGAGAATTGGGTTCGTCTGTTGGAAACATTCCCAGCATCCGTAATTTGAAATGGAGTGTACGAAATCATTTTCATAGTTGACAAGGCAAGGATTAGATGCAGGGATATGCGAGGGCATGCTGGGAGGACGTTGTAGGGATGGCGAGACGCTTGGAAACAGAGGACGTGAGCGGAATGCTGGACTTCGTCTTCGCCCACCCATCCTCTATCCTCACCCTCCTTCTCTCACCCCACCACAGCGCACCCTGCGACTTCCAGCGACTCCATCCGCCCAGCTAATCGAGGTTCCGCAGTTAAAATGTGGACCTGGCATTCGAAGGGAATTTTGTACGAGAGACTTTTAGTTCGTTTGTACTAGAGTTAAAGAACAGTTTCAGAGTGCACCGAAAGAAAAACAGAGAATTTGTAATTGGGAAACACGCGTATAATATTAATTACCTTCATTTATTCATTAAAAAACGCCTTTGAATAAAAATAATATTGAAATATACTCAATTACACATTCCCTAAACTTTGTGTCCAAATGTATTTGTCTGAATGTAGATGTATTTTTGTGAAATAAAATAAAATAACATTTTGAATGACTGAAAATAGTCCCTACCATTTACAAAAATATAGAAAAATATTGAATTGTCAAGTTTTTCTCCGCACAGAAGGAGATTAAAAATATATATTGAAATTTCTCATGGTTTCATGTTTCACATTTTCTTTTTAAATATTACAATATTTAAATATTATTTTTAACGCTTATCCACCGTGATGAGGAAATTTTCCCCGGAAAAGATGTTTCTTGACTCGTGAGCCCTAACAAATTACGAGAGGTGGGCATCGGGTGGGGTCGGTCGGGTTTTCAATAGAAACGAAAATAAACTGAACCGATCTAATCGAATCGCTTTCGGGGCGGTCGCGTTGAGTCGGTATTAGTTCAGATTGAAAAACTAAAATAAGTAACTAAGTTTGATAATCACATGTAAAGGGAAATAGTGCTGTTTTAAACTGAAAAATAAATTAAAATGAAATTATGTAAGTAAAATCATGTAACTCATTTTATTAAAAAAATTAAAACCGAAATTGATATAAATATTTAATGCTTTATCGTGTGTAAAGTTGTGTTAGTTTATTGAGTAAAACATGAATAAATTTTAAATGAAAGCCACCGAGCATGTCGTGTGTGAACCACCTTCCTATCTCGTACTACTGCTGACGCGCCGTTCGCTGTCAAACCTCCCTCTCAAGATGTTTACTGAACTATAGATGTTTCACTATGACAGACTGCGCAGATACTCCACAACTGAACCGTCGCCACAGCTCTATCGTCGCGGCGCACGTGTGTAGTCACCAATAAAAAGTACCGTGAATCAAATCAATTATTTTTAAATCAATCATTATCAATTGTATCATACACCGCTCTGAAACGTATTTTCATTAGAAATAAAAAACATTCAGTAAATTTCTGGACCTTAATGATAGAACACAAACAAAATTTGCTCGGTACACTGAAGGCGGGTGAGCCGATCCATCCAACTTACCAAACGTGAGTAATCTCAAACTGTCCTTCTTGTCCCGTTCAGCTTTTCCTCTCAAGTTCCAAGACGCTTTCCTAGAAGCTACCACTTGGCTAATGGGTTGATACACAGAGCAGTAATTGAACGGCGCAGAACGACGTCCGAGGTCCTTGGTCCAACAACCGCGGTCGCCCTCATTGACAGGGCTGCCCCGTTTCTACTAACACTCATCACCGAGAACAATGGACGATTCCGCTCAAACATGGACTTAGCTCTCGTAGACGAAAGAAGAGCTGATTGGCACTAGTTCGGACGAAATATCTTTTTCCCCGTGTACAATGGTTAATCTTATCTTCTTCAATATAAATTGAAATGCAAGTTATATATACTCGAGGCAAATATCACGAAACACACACACACACACA
>NNCF01127535.1:1685067-1719245 GCA_002313205.1 Laupala kohalensis | reverse complement strand
GCCTTAGGGCCCTTGACCGGAATTGATGGGATGGCCCCTTGTTTGCTTCCGGAGAGTAAATTAGTTTATTGTCCTCCACGTGGTCATACGCAGTTTGTACTGTTTTTTGACAATAAATTTATTATTATAAACTTGTTTGTTCGGGACAAAGCGCCTCACAGTTGACAGAACTACCGACGTTTCGGTCATCTTTGGACATTTTAAGAATGGTAGGACAAACAAATTGGACGTGGCCTTCCATGCGATCGAAGCAGAACATGATTCTTACTTTGATGATTATCGCATTTTTACCAAGGAGGAGTGTTGGTGGCCTACACGAATCAAAGAAGCCATAGAGATTGTCAGAACTCCCAACAATCTTAACGTTGATAATGACTTGATCTTGAGTTGGGCACGAACGCCCTCCGAGCACTCCACCTTGCACGGGTACCAATCGCAGTGAGACCTAAGTTCGGCCCACTTTGTCCCCATATGCCTCGCGCTGATTGGCCTGCGTTTAGCCAAACAGAAAGAAGCCTCCTAATATCAGTTCCGCACTCATACAACCGACGCGTGACCAGTTCTACCTCACAGAGTATGACAACGACTTAGGTCTGTATGACGCTGACATAGCCGTGAAAAAGGCCACAGCAAAATGGCCGAAACCTTGAACTTCCTATCTACTGAGACGCCGTTTGTCCCGAAGAAACAAACATACAGAATGTCTCAGAGCTCCACGTCAAAAATTGGAGGAATGATAAAGCATTAATAGAAACAAAAAGTTGTTAGGACACACAGGTCCAAAATTGTCTCCCGGAGGAGATAAATTCACTGAAATAACTGTTTTGTATTATATTAAATATATGTTTGTTGGTATTCTGTTAATATCGTGGCACGTACCGAACTACTCTTATTCTCATCATAGGAGTGTGATGAAATGTTAAATCCGCACCTGCCGTAGGGGCCTTGATCGGAATTCATGGGATGGTCCCTTGCATACTTCCGGAGTGTGAATTAGTTTATTGTCCTCCAAGCGTTCATACGCAATTTGTAAAAGCTTTTTGATAATAAATTTATTACTATTGTTTTCATTATGTATCGACTTCACAGCTCTAATAGTGTTTTACCTGGCTGAAAATTCTAATCCATGTTACTACACGCTCTCTAATAATTTAGATACCCTTTCTTAATATGTGGGCTGTGTTAAAAACAGGTATCTCTTGGATTTCCCATTCTGTTGGTTTATCTGTTATTATTATTATTATTATTATTACTATTATTATTATTATTATCATCATTATTATTACTAAAGGTATCAATTAATATACCATATCCGTGTTTTAAGCAATCCTGGCCCATTGTGGAGTGCGTGGGCGTGCACACCACGTTCGTGTGAGGGGCAGTCGTGCCAGTGTGCGTGTGAGCTCGTGTCGTTCCCTACCGGCGCGGCTCACTTCGCCTCTCAATAAAGTTAATTGGCTGGCACAAGGTGCGAGTTACTTGCTCGCCACGGATTTGCGTTGCCAGGGTAACCGCATCGTATGAAACGACGTGACATCGGGATCTCGAGGATTTCAGGGAACTTGGTTTACGGCGAGGGATGACTTTGACTCATCTGTGACGTTATTATCTCAATTTCTGCGATATTGAGAATAATTCGATGAATCATTCATGGATTAAAAGTTTTCTTTGATCAATATTACTTTCATTGTTTCATCAAATAATATTGTTGAATATCATTGATACTCATGACCTCCAACACCCGAATTTCGACATGCTCTTGTATATGAAAGATTTTTTAAAAATTCTTATGTTTTGTTCCAAATATCTTTTAACGTATACAACAGTACTTTTACCATTACTTTTATTTTTCACCTAAAGCAAGTTTTCTCTCCTACAGCGAGTTATTTGGCTTGAGACAGTTGAGTGACTTAAGTTTCGAGCGAAATAATCCAAAAAGGTGTGGGTAATATAAGATTATATACAAAAACATCATACAACATCAAGTACATTTCATACAAATGTGCGAGACAATTCTACTCGAATTCAAGGAATAAGCATATGGGTCTCTCTTTCTCTGAAGAAAAAAATCTGCGGAGATAAAAATTTATTTTCTATTTCCTAGGGTAAGATATGTGTTCTCGACTCAATTCCATGTGGAGTCAAACGCCGATATTGTTCTTCATAATGCTTCTCGTAATTACTAAGCATCAAGTATTTTATTAAAAAAATCCACGACCAAATTGAAATCATGTTCCCCTGTTGAAATCCTTTGTTCGACGCAGAAACCTAGTCAAGGGACGATATTGACCAAGAAGACTAACAAGCAATAAAGTCATCAACTGGCAAAGGGAAATAGCTATTTATGAATTATTTTAGAAGGTCAAATTTGGAAAAAATTGAAAACACTTGTGAGAATGTTATACATAAAAAACTCCTCCGACCACTACCAACGACAAGTACTTTGCCGACCGATACGAGATAAAATTTTATAAATCTTGCATCAGACAGTTAATGAAGAACGTCTCCTTTGTATGGACTACCACAATGACTAAAACAACACATAAATCATTAAGAGTAACCGAAAACCATGCGTTACGACTGAGAACAAGACCTCAAGTCCCGACAAACTGTACTGGAACTTTCGAGTAAACTCCAGATTGAAGATGTACTAGGCTGTGTCAATAGACTAGCATCAAACAAAATGTAGTTCGCATTCGTACACTTTGACTATCCACTCACCTTCAAAAGTTTCTGATCCTACCTGTACTCTCACACAGTAACACAGAGTGTTGTTATCGTCAGACAGACTAACACCACAGGACTGAGAGAATGTAAAGATGAATATCGACGAAATTGGACTCGATATATTATCGTGACAGAAGCTACCCTCCTCACTGTTTCAGTGCGCAAGTGACCAAACAGTAAGAGACGAAACATCTGGAACTGTGCTAGCAAGTGACGCATCCGGTAAGCGAAAAAAAGTATGAGTGAAAGTAGTGACAGCCCTTCTTCACCACATCATCCTTGTGAGGAGCAATCCCTTTTCTAGTTTTAATCTTACTAGAATTGACATAACTTTTTTTTTCAACGTACACCTTTTTTTTCAACCCCTCTTAACCGACCTCGAATCAACTGGTCTATCGCGTGAAACAGTTTTCTTCTAACGTATAATAGCTACCAGGCAGTGACTCAAAAATAAGATTGTTTGGTGGACTATTGCTGGAAAGTTCCTGTAAAGTCTGATGGGGAGACGCGACGTTGAGCGTGCGTCTAATTTTCCATGCATCAANTTTGTACTTATGTCTAATTTTCCATGCATCAATTTTTTCGTGTTCATGCATGTATGTACAATAAAATAAGTTGCAACGACGTCTCATTTTTTTATTCGTGATTTTTCACGGGAACCTCGGATTAACTCGCCAGGGTTCTCAGTCCCAACGGACAGGTTAGGAGTAGTTCTACTGTACCTAAGACATTCAAAGAAGGGGAAACACATTTTAAACAATTTTTGTTGTTGTTGTTGTTGGCTCTTAGATGTATTTGTATGGTGATTAGAATGCTACTGATTGCAGATGATCTCTCATCGCGCCTTCATTGTTTGGGAGGCGTGAGCGGAGGCAGCGGCGTCGGTTCTGCGTCGTGTGGCGCTGGCGCACTACCTCACAACTTCCTCAGGGACCACAATCCGTTGGTGCAAGCGGTAGAAACTCAGCGGCGCTACGGCCAGCAGCGTGGGTTGGGTGACGTCATCACGGCCCTCGTCACGCTGCACAAGTTCTCGGTGAGGGAGAAGCTACTTCTCTTTGACGTTTACAGGGAGTGCAAAACTGTATTCGTAACATTCATATACAATTTATGTGTTTGTAATAAAATGGAAAGTTTTACAATTTTATTACGGAATTTGTAATACATAATTTCAATTTACGATAATTTAAAAATACAGTTTATAAATAAATAAATGAAATAGATAACAAAATAATATAAAATAATAAATAATGTCTTATTTTATGCGCAGTTTAATATCGAATACAAATATCAAATTATAAATTTTATAAATATTTAAATAAAGAGATAAGATTGTCAAATTTTTCGGTTCATTAAGTGGCGAAGAGCGTAACCCCGGAGTTGCCAAGCGGTGTGCTCATTAGGGGAGAAGGGACAGACCAAGTTCGAGTAAGTATCCTAAACAAGCAGACGCCATTTTCGTTTGCAAATTGTATAACCCGAAAAAACGAATGGAGGGAACTTGAAAGTATAGTTTTATGATTAGTTCTTGGACTTAAAATTGTTCTCATAAAACAGGCCTCATTCAAATAGACCACATCATTTTATATACTTTTATAATTCTTAGGGTGATGATTTTATACGAATTTATATTTGGTACCACGAAGCGAAATTATTCCAAACGCTAACAACTGCAGTATCTATGGCTGGATTATATTCACACACGGACTCTGGTATCTATAATTTTAATGCTATAGTAGATGTTCGTTTTGTTTTGTTTGAATCTGTAGATGTTGATAATTTGTAATTGTTTTATTAGAACAATGCAGGTGCTCCAATTACAACAGGAAGACGATAAAAAACTTGACATGGAGCACGATTTCAAATAGAGGAAATGGACGCTGCCTGAGTTTGTGTATTCATTTATATTATCGCTTCATGGCAGATTGTGTTACAAATTTATTGAAAAATGATAACACGTGTTCTACTTCAATAATTAACTAATTAAAATGTAATAGAGTGGAACACATTTTGTTCCCATGGATGCCGATCCACTAACAATTACGAGAACATTTTAATCTTTTACGGAATCGTCTAAACAATTAATGTAACCAGAACGATCTGAAACGCAAAATAGTCACAGAATTATTTATCGTTGTATTACCAAAAGTACTTTGCTCATTTGCAACACATGATATACTTTATATAAATACTTCGTGATTTATTATATTTATTTACTATGTAAATGAAGTGAGATTGATTGATGATAACTTTGGAAGAAACTGTTAACGCATCTTTTGCATTATGAGGACAATTGTAAATAAGGATCTTTCATGACCTGGTATCTATTCATACTCAAACCTTGAGTTGCTATGAAATTCCACTCTATTCGGAAGGTTAAACGAAATACAAGATACAAGTACTTCAAAAACGTTTAATTCCCGATGCTCCCCGGTTTTTTTGCACAATGATCAGAGATTGAAGCACATGATATCAAATGTTAACCATATTTTATTGAATACAGATTAAAAATCAGTATTCACAAGAAAACAAAAAAAACAACAAATTATCATACAAATTAAAACAAATTCAAAATTTAACAATGTTAAGATCAGAATTAAGTGCTGGAGACGGCGCAGTCACCTCGTAAATAGGCACTTGGAACACCATCGAAGAGAAAGGAGCAAATCTTGATTCTCTAACTGGAGCAAGAAACTATTCTCCGTTTTAGAGACTCTTGGCTCCCCACGACTTCAACAAAAAGTTCTCATGCAAACAAAGCAAGAAGTCGTTCTCATGCAACTCGAAGTAACACTTCAATCTAGAAAATTACGGAAAATGAAGATTACCGTGAACTTCGTCAGTAAGTTTTAAACTACCTTTTCATTCAGGGTATTAGGGACTTGAAAAAGGTTAAAGCAAACGTTAAATGGAAGAGAAAGTGTAGAGCGCGAAAGGTTAAGGTCTGTGGAAAGGACACGAGGAGGAAATTTGGCGAGGTTAGGGAGAAGGCGGAAAATAAAATATCAGGATGGTACCAAGGAAAGTAAAGTGGATAGAGAAAATTACAAAAATTGGAATGATATTATGAAGTAATGAGGAAAACAGATGATTTAAAATGGGATCAATAAGATCCTCAGAATTTAGGAAAGGAGATAACAAATTTAAAAAATATCGCGTATGTGAATTTACTTTTATTTTATTTGAAAAATGGGGTAGGAATGTTTTATAATATACTTCCTTTTAAGACGATATGTAAATGAAGAAAATATAATTCATTTTATTTGGAACTTCTTGCTAGAGCGCGCTAGAAAAGCATAACCTAGAGAAACACCTACGTCTAGTTGAATCAGAGATACGTTTACATTAACCTGATAAAAAGCCAGAGTAATGTTTCTGTACAATATAAACAACTCAATATAAACCTTAAGTACTCGATAACGTGAGCCATTCACCTAATGTCATATAAATCGTGAAGTTTGCTGATTTGAATTATAAATGTTCAAATGTAAAATCGTTATAAAGCAAGAACATCAAATTTACGAAGTGGGAAAAGCGCTAAATGTTTCTAGTATCAATATCTTGTCTGCCGGCTCGTATTTCGTAATTTAACCTAAAGATAAGAATCATAAAAAATCACATTTATATGCACAAACTAAGTCCACGATGATAAACATACAAGAAATCGATGTCGGAAAGCCACAGGAAGCAGGAAAATAATCTGCAAAATATACAAAATCCTAACCCTGCTGATGATAGAGACAACTAACTGTGAATCCCTGATTCGTGCAATATCATGGGCTTCGAAAGAAAAGTGTTCTCTTCATTCCGTTAGTAAAGCTGTATTACAAACAATTCGAATCCAGTCATTAATATTTTATTTTCATTATTGTTTTAAACATTACAGAATAGTTTCTTCAATAATTTGTAAATATGTATATTTTGTTCAATTTTATTTGTAACATGTCATTTAGGGATACAGAAGTATTGAGTTATAAAGTAAACATCGTCGAAATTAATTATATTACTCAACACACTTATTCAATTCCGGATTAAAATATTTACAAAAAGGACTTTAATTATCACAGTCTAAAACTATTATTTTTAATTACCAGCATTCGAATCGTACTAACAATTTTTACATATTTTTAATATCTTGTACGCGAGAGTAACAGCCGTTGTGTGAATATGGAGCCGGTCTCATTGAAAAATACATGCTAAAAGGTTGCTGTGATCATTCCCAACATCCACAGACTGAACTCGACGTATGACAAGACCTAAATAACTTCTCTGAAACCATCAACAATACATCTTGCTTCTTACATGCAGTAAAATTATATTTTAATAATTGAAATTTAGTCAGTTGTGATGAGACAAAAGCTCTATTTTCTAGGCCTCTAAAATGGGGTAAAAGACTAAAACCCTCTCTTGCCGAACCAAATGTGAATAAGATACAAAATCCTTAAACTGTACCAAGTTTATTCCGTGTCATGGTCCTCCAGTGCATCAATTTAGTTCAATGGTTTTAAATCAGTTTTAAACCATAGCTAAAATACTTTGTACATACCACTTTAGAACAAGAAAGTTTCTTGTAAAACAATTTTATAAATACAACAATCACGGTGGGGAGCGTAAAATACAATAAAAGAAACGTCCTCAAAAGAGGAGAAGTCATAAATGTACATGAAACGCAGTGAGAAACAAGGGAAGAGAAAAGGAATGATAGAGGAGTCCAAAGACCGTGTGACAGTCGAGGAGCAAATGTCGGCATTGCGAGATTGCTGACTCTTCCTCTCGGTTTAAACACGTGGGTGTTTTACTGGTGTCAGCAGAATATTAGTGATTATACATTCGAATGTTGCACCTACATGAACCGGTTTGTAGAAACCGGCAGTAATTGATATGCCGATAGATCTCTAATCTTTGGCCGAAGAAACAGTGCCTGAAGTTAATTTTTATGCGGGCTATAGCGGACATTGTGTGGGTGTCATGGCATACCGTCTCGAATGCGTGGAGCTACACTAGACCACCTCCAGTCCCCGCTTTCGCTCTATTGCTTACATCTCGACACTTTTTTTTCGTTGCGGAGACTGTAAATGTGCATTGTAGACAATAGACATTTTGAATAGAAAGTGAAATTTATTGAAGCTTCGAATAAATCCCAAGAATTGTGTGAAAACAGGGACACCTACACTCTTCTTTATGTATTGTGCAAAAACTGTTGGCTGGCGATCCGTGTTCTACTTTGTGTTCTACCTCGACCCAGCTCGCTAACACGCGTTCGATAAACCACTGCATCCGGAGGCGTTGCGAATGAGAGGGTGGGGTCGAGAGGACAGGTCCACGAGAGGCAGCGAAACCCTCGGCACAGTACGATCACCGCCAAACCGATTGGCACATAATGAACGTGGTGTGTCGAATTCGTGAAGTCGCGAGCTCGAGATTGCGTCAAGGGGCGTATCTCAGCTGTATTTAATTGACAGTTGCCAATGCTTTCAGGCTTCATGCAGGAGTAGTTCACTTTTAACAGGGTGTAGGGTCAGTCTAATGCTCTCATTAATGTACGAAGTAGAATACTAATCAACAAGTCTTCAGGAAGAGGGTTGCCAAGACTTCTCTGCGGTGAATTAGAAACACGCACAAAAAATTGTTAAAGGAAATAAAAGGTAAAATCATATAACTGCTTTAATGAACAAAGCGGATATATAACGAATTATTCATGTAATAAGTTTATTTCGTTAGTAGTAACTAGATAGACAGATCTACGTCTGGTATTGCTTTCTGTTAGTAATCTAAGTCGCTATTGTGAATGTTAGAAAGTACGAACATATTCGATAACTTCATCTCAAATTATCAATTCAAAGAATAGCATCTTTCAGTTCAGTATTCGATTGTGATTTGTTCTCGTAACTATCGCTAAGAATGTAGAATTAAAATCTTTACCAAGGTCGTTAGATATGATCGATCATGGGGAAAGATAAATATTAAATGATCGAGCAAGATGGACGTGAATAGAAACAAATGGAGATTATAGATCGTGGAAATGGAGACTGAACTGAAAGTGTCGTAGGACTAAGATGATGATTCGTGATAACGTTCGAACTAACACAAGGTTATTGTGTTGTGTCTGGGACGCATTTTCTCATATAAATAAAGCACTATGTAGTTAGTCACTTACTCAGAACTAGGTTTCGGTCGTTTTCACTTTGATCCCATGGGAATTGCAACAACAACAAAAGTAAATAAATGAGCGACAGACCGTGCGGGATCCTTCGTCGAAAATTTTCTTCGCCAAGGGTTATGTGTCGAAGGTATCGGTTATAGAGAAGACAATCTACTACGCAGTTGCCAGACTCTGACTGAACGAAATGTTTGAAGTAAAAGAAAAAGATGTTTCGACGCGATGTTGTGAAGTTAGATAGCTGTCAAGGAAGAAGCAATTGGCTATTGTGACTCGTTTGAGTCATTCCAGCACTCAGCGGTATCTATTATGAAGCAAAAAGTCAATCCGATCGCAGTCCTTGTAGTCCAGTAATAATGTACGCAAAAAGAGTACAAATGGTCATCTACTTTTGATTCTTTGACATGTTGTTTTTGCTAGGGCCAAAATTTAAAACTCAAGTTTTCGATCTCGGTGCGCCAGTTCAAATGTGGAAACGTCTCTCAGGTCTTCATCCGACTGCTTAGACACAAATTATGTGAAAGAGTAATAGTGAAACGTTAATTTTTCTATTGTTATACTTCCAATCTAGAAAATACGTCTACTAATTCATTTGGCTATTTCTCGTAGACTATTCGTACTACAGAAAAGTAACTACTGATTTTATAGAAAGTTTTGTACGTAAATTTAATACTTTCAATTTTTTCCTTGAAAATTTGATTGTAGGAGTTTTCGTTTAAAGATCATTTTAGCAATGTATGATGTAAATTGACAACTTTCACAATTTTTTTTGAAGTCATTATTTAAAAAGCTATGTTCCTTTAACTATTTCACCGAGAAAGCTCGTTTTATAATCATTTTAAGGTCGTTTTTTTTTTAAATTTACTCTAATATAGAAAAGGTGATTATAATTTTCTCATTTGGGAGACATTTCAATCAAGCATGGGTAAAGTCGAAAATTTAGACATTTTTCCGTGCTAAGTATGCAGGGAGGAGCGCGGATGTTAAATACTTGGGTTTTCAGGTAGGACCCTTTCCACAAATTACATTCCAAAAAAATCACACGAATTTTTTGCAATGTAAAATGTTTATTTTCACTGGACTAGAGAGAAACTTCGCTTCTAGAACGACTGTACCCAAGGAGACTATTCAGAAGGTAGAACTACCGGTGTGGGGGCATATTTGAGAAATGTCATCGGCTGCAGTATACTCTAAATCGTCAGAGTCATGTGGCAGGGATTATCAAAATTTATTTAAGTAAGAAGTCATCTCGTTATGAAGCAAGCATCCACGTTCACGATTGTTTCAGCTTAATTATAGATTTCGGTACTTTAATATTTTCATTGTTTAATAAGAACGATAAATTAAATATGTCATGCATACATACATTTTTGAATACTTTATCAAATATGTTCTTTGTAATAAAAAAGTAATTATTTTGTCGGAAAGTTGTTTTGAATTTTGTGTCATGAAAGTTAAACACTAAAATTTCGCAATATTGCTTGCTAATTTTTTGTGGTCTCGACTGTTTTTCTTTTCGTTTTACCCGATTGTTCTATTTGTCTAGCAAATGCAATATCTAACCAACGTTCCTCCCGGCGTTTTCCCAATCGTTACCACGAATTGCGCCAATTTTCTTTCATTACTCCTAAGCCATTTAAATATGTATTTCTATTATCACGTTCTTCCTAGTGAATTTCTGAAGGGACTCTAAATGGAATGCAAATCCTCATAGGAACACACAAAGGAAACAGTAAAAGTAAGTATACCTCTACTCACGTATAACGATTTTCGATGAGAAGCAGTTTGGATGGTAATTTGATAATACAATTACTCGTTCGTATTTTTAAATTAACTTTATCTCTTATATGTACAATGAGATCTTAGCGCAAAATTAATACTTTACAAAAATAGTGTAATATTTTTGAAGAATTTAAGTGGATCAAATTTTGTGGTATTTATTACACCCCAAATAAAAAGTATATTTATAATATTATACGGAGATTAAAAAATATTACGCTTTTTCGGGAGTTGTAGAGAGGTGAAAAAACCGTCAACATGTACTCTGATAGATGTCTGTATTATCGGTTTGGCATCAGTAAATGAACTGATGTACCGTATTTTCTTGTAAATGAACACGCGATTTTAACATACTGGGAGGTTAGCATACATATCACACGCTCTGTGACAAAACACCGGAGGTCCAAATCCTTGGCTGCCACGATCGCTTGATTTAATTCCTCTCGACTTTGCCCTTCGAGGTCACATGTGGAGCATGAAAATTTTTTTATTTAGATAAAGTTAAGAATATACTATAAGATATCCATGGTATACACTCTGGGTCTGGAAACAGGATATCCTACGAGAGTATTATGAACACTGAGAGGACAGGTTTGGAGTAAGGATATTTCTCCAAACATTTGGATATAACATCCCAACCTTTGAATGTGACATATGAACACTGGTATGTGACATTACAACATCTACAGCGTCAAACTCAAGTTCGTTTACGTAAGATTAAAAAGAATGAGTAATAGAAAACCGTGATTTCAGTCACATTCCATTGTTCTTTCCCCATTCCTATCGTGAGGGAAAGGTAATTATACTGTAGTTCACTGACTGCGATGACGCAGTTTAAATTTTCCATTTTTAACAAAAAAAATAACATAACTATTTTTAATAAATTTACGACCTTTCTTTAGACAATTTTTATCTATTAAAAATAATTACTGACGATAGCGAAAACATAAAATTACGATATAACCATCTTTCAGGTACATCCCCTCCAGTGCTTTGCTAGAGCTTTGCGTCTCAGACGGCAGAAGGTCGAGTGTATCTCTGAACCAGATTCCAATCTGCTCTGCTCCTAAGAGATGTTTCCCGCCCTTCTCTCCCCGCTCACCGCCCCGCTTCACCCCTCGTGAACCCAACCGTCTTGAAGCACGAACCCCGCACATCTGTGGTTGCTCCTTCGCTTCTCTACGCGTCCTCTGAGCACGTTCGCTATCCTCAGTCCTCGCTCTCCACGTGGAAGATGTATCGACAACTCGCGCCTGGACGGTCACTCAGGAACGCGGGACATTGGACACAAACGGGAACACTAGGTGCACGGGTTACTTGTGATTTCCAGCGGTATATCGATCTATTTGAAATAGGATCTTGCAAGGGTAAATAATTTCATTACATTTGACTATTACATTGTTACAATGGAATTCTTTCCATGGTGGCAACCACGAAATCTTCAGTGGAACAAAAATGTGAAGACGGGAAATTTTTCCAAGAGTTGCACATGTTTTCCGAACGTCTGAGCAGTTGGCACCCCTACTTTGTTATAAAACAAAGTAAATTGTTCTACAATTTTGTAGGCTAATGAATAATTTTCCACACTAACTTCAATTTTTTGTTCATACATCAATTGTCTTTTAGAAAGAATGGATGTGCAAACTTCAATACAAAAACATCACATACTCAACTAGTCTAATGTAAAGTTTATTTGGATGTTTTTCTGCTATGCAAATCTACATCATTATCGGGATATTTTTGAAACTTGGTGAAATTGTGTTGAACGGCTTAGAAAAGATTCCTAGATTATGAAAAAAAAATCCCCATCACTTGTCAAAGGAAATTGACTCGTTTTTTTTGTGGTAGACCTTAGCAGTTTATTGAGAATGTGTGTCGCCAGAGGAGATGGGGAGGATTGTCGCTGTGGAGAAATAATTCTGTGCAATTAGTGATTTAAAACTTTACCATTTTATGAAAATAAAAATTTCATATAATTATCATATACTTCTTTCTAAAGACATTTAAATGAATAAATACATTTTTATGTATTGTGTATGAATCTTGATATTTATCTACCGATATTTTTTGTTAGTATAAAAGTTTGTGAAAGTCAGTGATATTCGGGAAGAGGGCAGTGTAACTTTCAGGGTTTCGTTGAGTATATCCAGCTTGTGCATTATGAAAAATTGCCTCAAATCACTTCCCTACGTGACCTATTACCACTCTAACAACTTCGCTAGTAATGTTATTTGGTACAATTTGTTTTTGAGTTATTGACAGAGGTATAAATATTATATCACTTTTCTATAAAACAATAATTATCTTCTAGTAAATTTCATGTTTACGAAGACATGTAGGACCCATGGACAAAAAAATCACAAATATGGCAATCGCTCTTAATCTTAATGACATGTAAAATTAAGATTTTGCACGTGTGTATTTTTGTTTTTTCCTTTTATATCTATGAACTTAAAAGCTACAAGGTGTATAATCTACAGTTTTTACATATGAAGGGAAAAAATAGAATAACACAAAGGATTGATGGAATCCTGATGCGTTTTTTTTTTCAGAAAATTTTCATGACACTTTAAAGAAAGCTACTTTGGTGGCAACCTATGGTATTAAAGTTTCTGCGTGTAAGTCTTTTTTAGCAACACGTGCCTTGTGCACCAGCAATTTGAATGGAAACTATTTTTAATATTTATCCAGCGCACGAAGATTGAAACTCACTACTTCTTCGTTCATATCCTTGTCCTATGCTTTTACTTTGTCATTAAGATGGCAGGAGTAACATTAGATTTGTAATGAATCAATAAGAATTGCACTCAAATATATTTCTAACTGACAGAACTACCATGCGTTGACCGCGATTTGTAAAAAATCTTAAAACTATAATTGTTGGACATACTACTATTAAAACACCTATCAAGATCTCTGGGTTTTTCGACCCGGTGTTCCCCAAGGATCTTAAATAATATCCTAAATTCATATCTTAGTTTTATTTCTCTACTTTCGCGGTATTATATTTTCACTTTTATTCCTTTCAAAAATTAAAAACCACAAAGAAAATCTAAATAAATAAATAGAATTTAGTTGATTTGATTAAACATTAATTTATTGAAACGACATACGCGTCATCTATTGTAGAATAGTTGTACTATGTCAGAAACTTTTGCGGGCACAAATATGTATAGGGAGAGAGAGATGCAAAATTTTTTATCACATTTATGAAGAATGTTTGAATTAATAATTCTTTTTTTATATATTGCCACTTGTGGACACATCAAAACCGGACAACTAGCCTGTTAATAAAAAAAATTGAATCAAGACGAATACAAATTCGTGTGTCTAAGTCCGCGGTCGCAATACCAACCCGTCTCATTGCTTGGACAGCGCATAATTCTGGGTGAAGACGAGGTCCTCGCACCGCCTGCCATTCCTCAGCAGCAGTCGTCTGTCGAAATCCCTCGGAGGATGAGGAAGAAGGGGAGAGGAGAAGGTAATTCCCGACAGCAGCCGCTATGAGGGCAAAGCTGTCGACTGCGACCCAAAGGGACTAATGGAGGAGGATGGGTCGCCAGCACTACGCTTGGAAATGCGGCTTCGGTTTATTTCCACGATATCTCTACCTTTCGCCGCATTTGAAGAGACGCAAGGCGCATTTTTTGTACTGCCACTCGTCAAAAGTTTCACAATATCTTTTTTCTAAAAGATAACGTTTGGTCAAGATCCCTTTTCATCCATCGTACTTAAGCAATTACCAAAAATAAGATGCCTTTAAAAATACTTTTAAACTAGTACTTTTTTATTTAAAGTAAAATTAAATCGTATGACCTCAATAGTTGCGCTAGTGGAGACTAACCCTCCTGTCTTTTTAAGAGGAGCTCCAGCAAACAAACGTCTTAGCAGTATTTAATTCACCTTTTAACTCCATTATGTTTTGTGAGTAAATACAAGATGCAAGTATCTACAATGAACATACCTTAATAGTTAATAATAATAAGAATAGAAGAAATCGTTGGGATAGTTCAGTACTTACGAAACGTTCTAGTAAGCATGCAATTAGGATATATTTTCACCATAGAAGTCAAGCTGTAGCTTCTGAATTACAGTGGGTGCATGTTCAAGACAGTTGCAGAACGAGGCGAACTGTTGTTGCGAAGCATAAAACTTTAAACTTATATTTATACTGAAACACCAGTGCGTGAACGAAATTTAATAGTTAAGTTAATTGTTTATTACATTGTTATTGTGACAAAATATAATATTTCTTGTTAGAGAACTTATATATTTATACGTATTTCATATCATTATACTTATACATTTTCTATATGCTTAAATAAATCTTCCCTTTACAGTAATCATATAACTACAAATTTACTTCAAATTATTTGAGCTAACATCGCATTTGAAGAGACATTTATCTCATTGTTTAGATCTTCCACACTGACAAATACAATTAAAAATATAGCTGTAGATTTCTTCGTAATAATTTACTGAATACATACAACTAGGCTTTTAAATATTTCTCACTCAAACTTCAACTTCATAAGAAGAAGTCTAAACTTAGTGAAACGATGACCACGACATACTTCACAGAACCTCCTTACTCTTCCATCCTCGTACAAGGAGACCGTGCTGTGGTTTTTCTCCAAAGATGGAATTCTTCTCAACCTGCCTCTGCTCATACCCATTGCAATTCCCAGCACTCGTCTCCCCACCTTGAACGACCAACTCATAAATTTTAAATTCTCTCTTCATCCTGTTCCTCTTTGATGCTATTACGAAAAATTTCTGAGCGCCGCAATCGACTCACTGGGTCTCGTTTATTAGGTGGAATGTTTGATCACCACTTTGTACACCAAATACATGAAGTTCTGATCATGTGCTTTATTTATTCAAACTGATACTGAACAGTATTAATATTACTAATTATATTATAAATAAACAATATATATTAATGATAATTCTTATGAGGATTTTAAAATGTACTGGGGCAGGTCAATCACAACAGATCGATCTATAAATTGCAAACGTCCCGATTTTGTGATCATAGACAAAATGCGTGAGGAAACATAGGAACTGGACGTTGCTGTGCCTCTAAGTAACAACTTACAGAAAAAGTATGTTGTACTAATATGTTGCTTGGCAGAAGAACTTAAAGAAAAGTGGCACCAGGGGAAGTTTCCATCAATCCAATTGACTTATCGGCGACCGATGTAGTACCAAGAAGGCTCGAGGAACAATTAGGAAAACTTCATATTTTACATCTACTTGAAGCTACACAATGATCCGTAACTCTCGATGTATGTCATATTAACACAGGGTATTTATCGCAATAACACACGGACCTAGTTCCCTTGGTTGCGTAAACCCGAACCTAGGAAATGTTTCCTGCAATAACTAAGAAATCGAGAAAATCATAATAATTTCAGCAACTGGAGTCATTGGCAAAACACTAAAAGGTAATCTTGGTAGATCACCATTAAAAGTGTAGTTCCGGAAATGAAGAAATCTGTACTACTGCAAACCTGCCACCACAAGGAAACTGGAGTCATTGGCAAAACACTAAAAGGTAATCTTGGTAGATCACCATTAAAAGTGTAGTTCCGTAAATGAAGAAATCTGTAATACTGCAAACCTGCCACCACAAGGAAATTCCTTAGACTGGACTAAATTTTACTTCCGTCTTTGTGTACAAGCCTTGTCTCAACTACCTGTTATAAATTGAGAAAGTACGATTTTACAACAACATATAATAATACAGTGGTATTTGTTTGTTATACAAGACCGGTTGGTTAGAAATATATAAATATATAGAGATAATGAAAATACAGAAAACAAAAATTACTCAAATATTTGCAAAAAGCGTTTCGGCTTCCAACTTCGTCAGTCACTTAAATAATTGATATCTACGAGACCGACAGTGAAAGTCGAAACTGTCTCCACAAATACGAGAATAATTTTTTGTGTTTTATTATGTTTTTTCATTATTTTTAAAACTTTCATTTATAGAAGACAGTAGCGTTGCATTGTTTTCAAGATTTCCGTAAATATATAGAAAAACAAGAAAAATGTCAGAAGCAAGAAAAGTGTCGTATATTACATCAGAAACTATATGACATGTAGCATGCTACAAAATATTGCTTGGAAGACTTTCACACCTTAGAAGCATTCTTGGTTTCATTCAGTAAGTTCATCCAAAACGCTAGTATTTAGTTGATTGTGCACACTCTTATAATACAATTTCCTATTTGACTGATGGTAATCAGAGAGAGTTTTGAAGAGCAAATCACACGAAATTGTTTTATCAATCAATATAAACAAATACAACTGATAAATGATATATCTGTAAGGAGTCACCAAAATCATTACTCTTTTTAGGAGGATTGAAATATGAACCATGTCCGCTTAGTAACCACCACACCTGAAATCTCAATTGAAGTCTCAGAAAATTATATCTACCAAGATATACTTACGTATCTCTAGAAAAATGTATAGTTGAATAACGACTCGCATGAAGGCTGAGAAAAACAAAGGCTAGGGCATGAAGAGATTCTTGGCAAACAGGAGCATGCCTTCGTTTCTTGCTGCGTTTTTGGAGAAAAGAAAATACTAATTGGAATATTTTTTTTTTACAAAGTGAAGAGGAAGGGAAATTTGGCCCGTATATTTCTATCAACGAGCATTAGCTGAGAAAAATTAATAACTAATAATAATCTGGAGTGAATGTGTTTGTTCAGAATCGTCCGTCGCGGCATATCTTATCTTGAGAATGAATGGTGAATTATAGGTCAAGTAACAAAGAAATTACATGACCTATTCGAGTTTCTAACGACATGAATACAAACATAAATTAAGTAATAAGAGCTAATGAAATTACACATACAGCATGAATTTAATAAAGACACCGTGAAGTAATAAAACAAATACTGGTATATACTACACCCAAAAAGCAGAGAATTTCATTTCGCAGTGAGCATGTACGTAGCGACCATATTACGAGAGAAAGGCTCCGAAATGAGGATTTGTTTCGCGCAGAGCCATTCTTGGTAGTAGCATAGAGGGGAGGCGGACGTGAGTACTGCCTTTGCTCATGAATGCTTCAATGCTTTATGAGCGCTTTGCTCAAGTTAGACTCCTCGAATGAGCTTCTTCATTCAACTCGCTTTTATCCCGGAAATGAAGTTTGGCTGAGCAAGGCTTCAGGCGTTCCTTTGAAGTTAATTGTTTTAAGAGCGCGTTCTTGGGAAACTGCTTTATCAATTATTGTGATTCCGAAACCAGTTCATTCAGCATTCAGAAGGAATGATTGTAGGAAGAAGTGTTTAATCAACCAGGAAGGATGTCGTTATGACACATACAACAAAAATATTTGGGCGACCAAAATTGAATTAAAATTACGTACATTACTAATTCAACAAATTTTTAACGTTTCAATGTCAATATTGTTCATTGGTAGTTACGTCATTCACGCGACAAAAAATTATTTCACGCAATTAATTACGCATTGAAAACGGAACGACATGAGCGGTGATGTAGTTGTCGTGGTGACGTAGACATGCGTGAGCTGTGACGGAGACGAAGAGTAGGTAATCATGTCATTTTGATTTAGGTGAAGATACAATTAATATACGAACAATTCAGAGCATATTCTCACTCCCATCAAATGCTTTCTGAGCTTCCGTGAGGACTACGGGTAATTCAGCCCCTTAAAATTATTGCGAGTTAATAGTAAGTCCCTACCTCTAATATATAAAGTGGGGAAGCAATTGCAAATTTAAATTGTAAAATGCTGTACAGTACTAGAATCATATAATGTTGAGCGCAAGTTCGCCGAGCGTTGTAATTTTCTATTGATAATAAACAAAAATATTAATGAAATTAAGGGTTTCTGAGGTAGGTTATCAGCCCCTACTCGCTCCGGTACTATGTCAGTTCGTTACCAGACATTCTGCGGCAACCCAATACCTTTCCTTCCCAATTCCTTCAGCTTAATCATATGGCTCTGAGAATAAGCTGGCCCCTAAAAGAACGTAGTCATATCGGGAATAAGACATATTTCCTTCAGCTCGATTTTTTATAAGAAATTTCAAGGATAAATTCCCAGATTTCTCTCGGTACATGTTGAATTGAAAAAATGATGTGAAATTAACATGATATATTTCAATATTCACATCAAGGAAGAAGTTTTGCATTTCCACGTTGAATTGTTTTAAACGTAACCTTTGATAGGTCGTGTATTTATTATTATTATTATTATTATTATTATTTTATTTCATGTTTCTTCCACTAACCACTGACTTGAGTTCGGGAATTGGGACATAGCAAAGGTAGGTTGCCACGAAACTGTACCTACATTTTTCTGAAGAAAGTGAGGGAAACCCGTACTGAAAACCTCGTCTAGTTCGACCGAGCGAGGACTCTAGCACTAGACCACGGCAGTCGACACTTTTACGTTTAAAAATACTAACACATGAGGATTGTTTCTCATACCAATGCTCTAATGTAAGATTTATTGGCTTGTTTCTTGCCAAATCTGCATTGATGGATAATAATAGAATTGACTAATATAACTGTATGATAACCAGTGTTCATAGAAAGGAGAGAATTTATTTACGTAATTTTAAAAGATAAAAAAAAATTTCTGCAATTGGATTCAAAATTTAAAAAATTAACCTAATATTTTATTTGTCCAACTATGCAAACAAGGTAGTGATTATTATAATTATTTCGTTGTTATTGTCCTGGTGTGAGACACTGCTGGTTTTGTTATATGTTTGTTCATTCTTAATTTATTTATTTCCATCCTTTTGTTTTCCTTTTGTGTCAGTCGTTTTAGGAAAACACCTTTGTTTACGCAGTCTCTCATGGCACACAGTCTCCTTTCATGTTACTTTGAAAAAGATAACAATTACATCAGTGTTATTGTTTATATTGTAGTTGGAGTAATGAATGTCACTCAAATTGTTCAAATTATGTCAGTTTAATTTCTTGGAAATTCTCTTACAATTTCAAAATATTACACTAAAATTATATGCGTCAGCTAAATTTACGAAATGAAAAGTGTAGATTAATTTTGCCGTAGAAAAACAAACTTCATTTCACTGAATTGCGTGTTTAAACTTCTTTTATACTTCCGCTCCCTAAAAAAAATAATGTGACTTTTTGAATTAATGAAAGAATGTGTGCGGAACGTGAAATTACTCCGCTCATGCGGCATTTGCAAAACATTATATTTTCAAGAATGAAGTGAATGAAATTGGTTTGAGGAATCAATTACAAATGACGATGTATCGCTATAAAACATCGTAACAATACTTTCGAAAACTGGAAGGAATTGAAACCAGATCTTAGTAAAATTTTGTTCAAACTTGTAAGAAATTATCCGTAATTATATATCGTATTTTATATTCAGCAGTTACAGTATTTCATATTATTGCACTGCATGTTATTTTTTCTCTGATAATATCATTGATAAAGAAATGTACCTATTCTTATATTCTACTATCATGAAATATATTATATCTGTGTCATTTAATACATTTTTGAGGTAAATAATATTATGGTGAACCATATTGAATCATGAATGATTTATTTCGTGTCATTTGGAAGAGACAATTGCGTTACTGTGGTCCATCAGGTCATTTGCTAAATATTGCGAACAATTCCTCTCTAGGGGATTAAACGTAGAGTCCTTATGAGGTAAGAGGCTTATGCCATCCGGACTAATAGCTCTAGGAGAGAATCGCTTGCAATGTGAGAGTTAAGTAAAGTGTAAGAGGAGACACTCAACTCGGATATTTACCTGAACTCATTACATTTTATTTTCTACACGTAAAACGAATTTTTTTCTACACAAAATTTCGAATCACTTCTAATATCTATAAAGAGTCGTCCAAGTTATTGAACGCAAAAATTACTTGTTTTCAAGACCCTCTCCTCCCATAACTCACCTGTAACGGTACCTCGTATCCCTCCTCCATAATTACGTAATAGCCCTAACACCCCCACCCTCGAGGAAAATTTTGTTTGTTACCTTAATTGTTATTTTGTCTCTCCTCTATGTTCTCACTGGACGGTGTCGGACAGGAACTACGGTGTCAAACTTTTAAGTTAAAACTACCCTATGCAATAAGACGTATCAAGCTCAGCGTTACGTAACACCAAGTCTCACACCCTCTCACTCCACCGTAACGCAACGGAACTACAACAACCCTCACCTCTCTCGCCACGGGGTACGTTCAGTAATTTATGGACTGTTCCAAAGTTTGCGTTTTAGAGTTCGAACTACGAATGAAAAGCATCCGAGTGTCGATATCAGTATGTGGTACAAAACTATATGTGACTAATTAAGTTAATAATTAATTTTGCTACGTACAGGTACAATAAAATAAATTACTGTTGTCAGGTTCTGCAAGAGGTATCAGCACTGCTTCCTGATGCTGACCGAGGTCCCGTACTCGACGCCATTCAGAAGATCGCTCGCGAAGCGAGACGTTCAAGAGCTAAAGGCAGAGCCAACACCCTGGGTGGAGGAGACCTCAATGGAGGGTAAATAATAATAATAATAATAATAATAATAATAATAATAGCAACAACTTCTGCGTATACGAACAGCAATGTTAATGACACAAAAACAAGCGAAGAAATGAAAAAATCCACTTGGTGGCTCTTGGTTAGAGTGCATGTTTTTCACGAGAACCCCGGGTTCCATATCCAATGAGGCCAAAATATATTTGTAGCTTTGTACTTCAACGTTATAGTTCTCATGTCTATAAGGCGGTGTGAAAAGATATTCCTCTGAGACAACTGATTTCGATCCGGTTATTTCGTTCTTGGCAATCTTGGTCGAAACGGGGATACAGAACAATACATCACTGGTGTCCAAAACAGATAAATATTCATAAAAATAACAAATTTAAATATCATTAAATTTCAATAATATCGGAGAAACAGCACACACACAAAAACGTAAATTTAGAAACATTTGAAGCCTTGAATATCGTAACCAACAAAGCATGATGTGGAAATATTCTTGAACAAAAGCAATAAATATTTGAAAAATGTTAAATAAAGATCTATGTTAAGTAAACAACCTATGATTTTTATAAAATGAAATACATAGATAATAAGGAGACAAACATAAAACTGAGAGTAGAAGTTTGTCCTAGACGCTAGAAAATACGTATTATTGTTCTCTATACGAAATGAATCTTCTCAGTGCTTGGAGCAGAAATATATTTTTTCATTATGACAAACTCGACTGATGAAATTTTCATAATCTAAATATTACCGTAAAACCTGGGGATTATAACTTTATTAAAAGGGTTAGAAATTTGATACGATATTACGATAAATTTGTTGAACATGTATTTATTCAAGAAAATTGTGTAATATGCCACGAATGGTGAGATTACAAAAAGAATACTTTGTATCAAAAAATGTTTATGTTCTCGAGAACCTTACGAAACAAATTTTAGTTATTGAAGAAGGTAATCCGTTGTATTTGGTAAAATACAAAAGCAAATTATCTAAATATACGCATCTGAACATGTAATCGAAACACTCTGAACGTCCGGATCAGCGGCATTTTACTTCTCTTTGTAAAGGCAGAAGCAAACTACAAAGAAAACAACAGGGATCTACGTACAAGGTCTACGTTCTAACTCAAAACGATTGCGGTCGGATGTAGTTTGTTTTGTATCAATTCATAGGTTCTGTTTGTAGATGGCTGTTGCTTACTATAAATGACGTTACAAACATTTCCATAAACAATTCAAGAGAAAACTGCGTCATAATTTGAAAAGTAAACTTAAAACGTTTTAAATGATTATAAAGAAAGTAAAACACCTTCATCAAGAACCTCATCCTACATAACTGCGAAATAAACCAATAAATTATGTATAATTAGCTTTTTTTAATAAAACTGTAACCATAGAGTTAAGAATACTGATTTTTACGAACCTTTCAAAATAAATTATTTACCTCGAAACTGAGAAAACTCAATCATTAGTCTGCGCTTTTCAAGGTTCGAAAAATGTGTTTTAATGAAACTTATTACTTATTTTTCTTTCAACGTTCACACTTCTACAAATAATTTCAGAATAAAAATTGCTCCACGTACTCTAAAAATTATTCTTAAAGATAAAACTATAGAGTAAATTCTCCACATTTGAGAGAACGCATTATTCTGACTCAATGAGCTACTGCATCCACGAACCCTCTTAATAAATAATTACCATTCTGCAATGCTGCTTTATTACACCTAACCTCCGAATTGCCTGGTTGCGTTGTATCATGCTCATATTTACTGTCCTCATATATCAACTATGCTATCGTGTCATCATAATAGCAGTGTACGAGGTAGTCACTACAGCAAATGTGTGCAAAGCAGATGCAGCAATGACTAATAGAGCCTTGGCATTTGGTTTAACCGTTGTTCGTTGACAGAGTGGGTCTAGATTAGTAGGGGAGATGTGATTCGTAGTATGAATGCGGTTACTTCAGAAATACTACCATGGAAGAATAATGGCTGTACTGGTTTGGACAGTATTGATTTTATTTGACTATAATATAATACGTGATTTTTAAATGAATAAAAATATTATTTTTGTCCCCCTTTAATATATATGTGATAATCATCATTATATATAGGGTGTCCCAAAATTAACGCAAGATTTGAATTTAATTAACGCAAGATTTGAATTTAATAGAAAACACAGTTTTTAGTATTTTGATTGTAATTTTTATATTGAATCATAAAGTACATAGGATATGGTTATATTATATATAACCCTATCCTATGTACTTTATGATTCAATATAAAAATTACAATCAAAATACTAGAAACTGTGTTTTCTATTAAATTCAAATCATAAAGTACATAGGATATGGTTATATTATATATAACCCTATCCTATGTACTTTATGATTCAATATAAAAATTACANATTAAATTCAAATCTTGCGTTAATTAAATTCAAATCTTGCGTTAATTTTGGGACACTCTTTACATATGTCCCAAAAAATCGTAGTTCGTCTTCTGCGTAACCGGACGGAGGATATCGCACATGTGATACATCATATTTCACCTTTTCATTTCCGAAATGACTTCATATAAAAATTACTTGCCACATTTATTTGAAAAGAATATACGTAACAAATGGCAGCTATGACGCGTCTGACCATACTGGTATAAACAATATTCGTAGGGTATTGGAATTGTTACGTGGTGCTCCATCATATACTATTCTTATCTCATCTGATATCCTGTATACATTGTTTAATGCTTAATATGAAAACGTGCGAGACTTGTCCACAGCTAGCAGATGTAGGTGGGGGGACTGCCATATAATGTAGGTAAATAAAAGAGTTTTCCTAAATAATACTTAATGTTCTTTATATCATACAGAAAACTAGTTTGGTGCAGTTAAATGTATTTCTCAGCGAAGATTGTAATTTGATTATCAACATTATGTCTTCTGACTTCTTTATTGTAGTAATTATTCTTCCTTCCACCTTTTTATTCCTTCTTCAATTTCACCTTTCTTCGTCTCAGTTATTATATTTCCTCCCACTGTCGTCATTTCGTGTAATATTGATTCATTGCAGTCTTTTCAACTCATTTTTACCGTTTTCTTACATGCTTAGGATCTTTATCCATTTGGATTAAACTTGCGAATTTAAAGTCAAAACCATAATATAAAGCTGACGAAACATCCAGATTAAATACCAGGAAATGATACGAACATCCCACGGCATCAGCGAGCGTTATAAAGGCATGAAGTCAAAAACCGTACGATATGTATTGATGATTGTAAAATTTTGCAAATAAATTTCAATATTCAATTGAACCACATTACTACCGATAGACAAAGACCACTACTCTCAGTGTCGTTATTGACTCCATATCAACATATAACAGTTTCATGAGAATTTTTTTGCTTCATATCTATCTAGGATATAGGTTTCACTTTCTAGGATATATATTATCTAGGTATGGATGAGAACGCAGAACCGATTCAATTACGTACGACCAAAAGCTCCACCAGATTAATTTTCCTCCGTTTTCAAAATATTCTGGAACCTCCTCTTTAAATTGGATTTGTGATTATGGTCCTATTATTAATATCTTGAAAATCTAAGTAACAGATCTTCTATATCGTGAAATTTGCTCATATACCTTTTTAAGTTATTTTGATTTTTTTTTTCATTTTGAATACCGTTCATTCCATTTGATTGTAATGTTTCCGTTTCTCAACTCAAAGAGATATTTCATAGTATTGATCTGTTCGTCGCCTTATGTTTGTGTGATAGTGAGATGACGATATTAATAATAAACTTTAATAATAAACTTTATTGTCAAAAACGCAGTTACAAACTGCGTATGACCACGTGGAGGATCATAAACTAATTTATTCTCCGGAAGCAAGCAAGGGCCGTAAGGCAATGGAGGATTTAACATTTCAACACACTCCTAACGAAAAATAGTTCGACACTTGTTAACAAATACTAACAAATATTGTATTTAATAAAACATAGGAAAGTCATTTCACAAGTACTTATTATTATCATACTATAAATTATTCGGAAAGTATTCTTGATAATTCGTAACTATTAAATAATACTAAATTCGCTAAAAATTATTTCAATTGATTCCGCCCCTAGGCAAAAACCTAGCGAGTCTAGTTTACCAATTGTGTCATTATCGATATGTTACGCAGGACAAACTAAAAGATGTCTCAAAACCAAGTGAACACCAAGTAATAATATTTCTTAATAATGTTATTTTTAATCATTTTTAGAGGATTAACACATGATGGATTAGAGAAATATTAAAATTGGACAAATAAATTAGTATTATCGTAAATACTCAACATCGGAAATGTTACATATAAAAAGTAAGTCACATAATCTGAATTCAAGATCTGACATAAAATATTTGTCCATTATTTACAACTGTTTAGTCATATTTGTTAATTGTTCAATGTTAATTTTATTTTTTTCTAATCAAACTGTCATGTTTCTTAAAGTTGTTTAATGTTTGTATAAATAAATAAACTTTATTGTAAAAATGTAGTTGCAAACTGCGTAGGACCACGTGGAGGATAAAGTAACACACTGGAAATGTTGTGTGAACATTAATTGAAAACAAATCTTGTGTCTATGAATCTATTGAATATTAAAATTGACGGCTTCCTCCTATTTTTGAAGTTAGTGATTCGGTGTTATATCTCGCCGTCTTGTATCCTTATTCCACATCCTTCCTTTCTAGCTACTACCGTCCACGCGCTGAGCTGAGCGTGTCCACTCTGAACAGCGGCGGCGGCGGTAGTGTTAGCGGCGGAGTGGTGAGCGCACAGCTGACGTTACAACGCGACACATCTGCTCGCAACTCGCCCCCCGCGCCGACGCTCCTGGGTTCGTGTCGCGCCGCCCGACGCCGCCTCGGGGGGGACGCGGCGCTCGTCCCCGCACCCACCGCACTGGCGTCGCCTCTGCGCTCCAATTACTTCACAGGAGGACACTTGGGGTGAGTTACGGAATAATCTATTGGATTACACCAAGGTTGTATTAGGTTAGGGATATTGCTAGGAGCGGGGAGTTTTTTACAAAAATAAATAAACCAAAAAAGCAATGTACGACCATGGAGGACAATAAACTAATTTACTCTCCGGAAACAACAAAGGAACCATCCCATCAATTGCGATCAAGGGACCTAAGGTAGTACTAGTTTTAACCCAAGGTTAGATTAGCTTAGGGGTGTTGCTAATGGGGTTTGTACAAAAATAAGTAAAAAACCAGTTATAAACTGCACATGACTATGTAACATAAACGAAATTACTCTCCGGAAAGAACAAAGGAACTATCCCATCAATTCCGACCAAGGGCATCAGGGCAGTGTTCGATTTATCATTTCTGCACCTCAACGCAAAATCGTTGTATGCTCCCCTCTGATATAAGAAAAAAATACATAGTTGCTTGTTATAATATTGACAGAATATCAATAAATAATATATAAAAACTTTATTAAAAATATGCCTTATTATCAAGTCTTTAAATTGTCCCGCAAATATTGATAATATATTGTAAATATGAAAATAACTCAAAATTCGAGGTAAGTTATAACACTTTTATTAGCGAGACTGTCGCCACTGAGCCTAGGGAAAATTTCTATAAAATCCACCTGTACCCGAAGAGAATTTTAACAGAGGAGGTTCATGCTGAATGTTGGAAAACGCTGGATGACTCACCGCACGCAATAAACGGCAGCGAACACACCGATATAACTTTACGACGATATCTCCCTCACAAATACATGAATATGAAGTTATCTAGTAGTCTAGGACTTGTAGTTTCTTGTGCGATATACTCATGAAACATGAGTGAAAGGGACAATTTTGTAGTCCAGTGGCTCAGCAGATTCAGAAAAGATTTTGAAGTCTTCTGGTTTCATCTACATAATATTGTAATTTTTGCGAAGACTCGTTTGTTAAAAATTTCTGAAGTGCTCAACACGTAAGTAAAAAAGTGAGTCTAGCACTATAAATAATATTGTACCAAATAATGAGAATTTGTTACATACTCATTTCGCCGTTCCACCGTCCAAACTACGTACGGATTTTATCGTCATCATAAATCTTATGAAATGCAATTAAAATACCTAACCAAGAGTATCTGACCTCGTGAGCATAAACATTCCGAACTTCAATCCGTCGCATTTTAAGTAATTTTATTGTGAACAACAGCGATCTACATGCAAGGACGGCGTCATAATTCAAAATTATGGCTGTCAAACACGAATCATTTTGAATCAATAAGCAGAACTTGTTTGTTGATGACTGTTGTTTACTATAACTTACATCACATATCACTGCCATTAACAATTCGAGGGAAAATTCATAATTTGAAAAATCGATTTTAATTCGAGTAATAAAGGATAACGGACCCAATATAACTGTCGCTGGAGGCACTCGTGGATGTTGTTTGCTCTATTATGGTAGAGGTATATCGAGTAGCGAGTTTCCTTGTCTCTATTGCACTTAATTTTCCTATTAAATTTATTTTTTATTTACTCCGAGTATCTTTATTACTTTTTATTCTCGTATATTTCCTTTGTTTTGAGAAAAATGAAATGTACTAATATTAATTGACGCCGCATAACTCAGGGAATTTCTTTACTAGAATCATCACGTACAGTTTTGCAAATTGAATTTTTTATACGACGTAAAAATATTAGACGATTTTTTACTAAAATGTGTTATCCGTTTAGCAATATGTGCTAATTTACAGAAGGAAAACATCGAGCAGAAAATATACATTTTGCAGTATGGAACCATTTGACACTGAATGAACGTGTTATGATGCAAATACAATGACTTACTATATCTCCTAAATAAGATATCTTCATAGATCTCGAACATTCTTTGAATTGCTTCTAGGTACAATTTTCATAATTTTTCATCTTACAATATAATTTAAGGAAATCTATTTTATTCTGTAAAAAGTATGAAAGTATAACAATGTAACATTTTCATAACTTTATTTTATTATCTTCTTAACTCCAAGGTATTTGAGATACTACTATTTTTTGAACAGAGGTGTCCACGACTCTTGTAAAAAAGCTTCTTTCCTCTTCGTAAGACCATTGTGTCGGGAAAGAATCGCCTTTGTAGCCGTTTCTCACAAGAAAAAAAGTTGCGGTCTTCGCCAGTTGGTCTGCGGAACATATATTTCACTTCCTTCTTCTAAAATCTCCAAAACCTTTGTTCTTTCCTACCCTCGGGACGAAAATTTTTAGGTAAAAATTCCCTTAAGAATGTAATATTATATTCACATTATTGTATTCCATATTGTGATGAAATGTAATTGAATCAATTAGTTTACTTTCTCGTGATACAAGTATAGACATTATTTAAAATAATGCAGGATATAATAAAAGGACGAGGAACTCCGAGTTGCGAGCTCGAGTCCTGCACAAGACCATCACGTACACGATATTCGTAAATGATCTAGCAACTCTGAAGTTATATTCAATGAGTCGGAATGAGTTCTTCGTAATAATTTATTATTTACAAAGAAAAGAAAATTTTCATCATGTATTTAACCAAGTGCCGATATTACGACGATTTTCAAGGAAAATTGTTAAATGTGACTGTTACTTGAAATGCGCTTAAAAACGAACAATTTTTACATTCTCATCTTAATAAAATATATAATTATATACTTAATAAAATATTTTACACACCTTTTAACTTAGAACTTTAAAAAATCTGATATTTATATTTTATGTAGAACCTTTGATTATTTTATGATTGACCTTCAAACTCAATAGCACATATGTTATGTATGAGAGAAGTTTTGAGATTTGTTGTAACGGAAAAAACAACTCAGAGACACTTTTTTCCTTCATCTTCGAACAAAGTGTATGCACTCATGAATTACCATGATCATGCAAAGGTCAGAATGATACTTCTTCATAGACGGAATCATAATTATACAACAAGCTGTTATTTTCAAAGTCTCGTGGCATGTGACTATAAGAACACTATTTACACTCATATACTGTACTTCAGACGTCTTATACCCATTTGGTCTTATGAGAGAGGTGCTTTTAGTAACACGCAACACTTGAAAATTGACTCCGAAAAATGTTTCATTAAGAAAACCACGAAAACCTTCTTAAAAAAAACAGTCAGTGACATGAAAGACTGGGTGAGAATCATCAGCACCCGAAGTTTATATTTAAGTTTATATTTTAGTCTGTGTATACAAATTCAATGGTTGTAGACAGCTATTATACTACCTAGATCAAATCAAAGCTTGAGAAACTGTGCTCGAACTGTGAAATCGATTCAGTTTACTGCTCTTTGAAATACATCAATGATTACAGTGTGAATTCGTCTTCTTTCAAATATTATTTTGAGATTCAAGTACATTTCTTTTTTAATTTTCAGTCCATGTTTCCAAAGTAATTGAGACAGGAAACTGTAAAATAATATTGTAGCTCGTACTCCGGTCAGGACGCTTAATGGAGAAGACAATGGGGGGGGGGATTTCGGAAAAAACTCCTTGCTTTACATCAAAAGATCGAAATATTAGTCACGGACTTCCAAGGTAGGGAATCAAACTCCTGAGATCAGACTGGTGTTTTAAAATCGTGAATCATTGACTTTTCGTGCTGCATCAGTAGTGAACAGGTACGTTTAGTGTTGAGAACCATTATTTAATGATGCTACTCAGCACCATACACTTTGAACAGAGTTGGTTTTGGTTGTCACATTCACAAACAATGATCCCATTTAATGTCAAACACTGTGTGAAACTTAGCTTCTCCACAATAATTTTATACGTATTAAGTAATAAATCTTCTTAGATCGAATGGAAACCGAGTAATATGGATTGTATTTCTAGAACAATTTGCCTGACGGAAATTATACCCATACTACTGTATTTATATAATTCGTTGTCCTCATGGTATAAATATTTCATTTACTATCATTTACTACTCAGAACAGATATTAACCAAGATAACCAAAGAAGGGAACGTAGGACGTAAGATTATGTGTATCTCCCCGTGGTGAAGACAGGGATGGGAATTTCACATCGGGACTCGGCAAAGAGAAACTAAAACGTGAAAAAAGAAAATCAAATACAAAACAGTATAATGACGACAGTTTGCAATACGATGCAAACAAAATATTAACAGTGTTGTAAACAGATTTCCATCGACTTATCGTCTGTCAGTATTCGCTTATGGAAGTGATTCTGTCCAACATATGAAATTCTTGAGATAGAAATCCGCGATTTGCAGCCAAGACAGGGACCATGGGGGAGACGGTATCATGTGTGCAAAAAGTAACGTTCCTCGTACAAAGGATAGATTTATCCGCAAGGGAAGTAGTCTTTCTCTCAAACACATCCCCCTCTTACATCACTTCGCTTGGAGAGGTAAAGGGGGCGTGGTCGGTGTGAGGGTGGCAGAATGACGAGTGGTCATGCAAGCTGAAGTCGTAATTCACCTCTGCTAATTGCCTCGCAGACAAATTTAGCGTGCTCGCCAAGGCTCCGTGTACCCTGGCACCCCACAACAACCTTTCTGCCCCTCTAGGTTTGCATTCGTGATTCTCCATCTATCATCTTTGTTTCAATCACAATTCCATTCCAGAAAACAAAGATGAATTCCCCAATATTGTACCTATAAGAATTAGAAAAAAATGTTCATTCTCCAAAAAGCATACTGCATATGATACAGAGATAATGTTCGCAACTTTGCAAATATAAATATTACTTTCATGAATAATATTCTTTCTACGCGTTATTTCAGAGATAATTTATTTTCACTATTTCAACAATGCACAGAAAACAAAAACAAAAAATATTTCGTTTCAAGTGTTACACTTCATATTTCTCCATTGTTTTTCTAAGTTATTTAGTTTATTCAATATTCTCATCCATCCTTAATAAACCAATACATTGTTTTTATTCATATTTTCAATAACGTTTCTTCTCTCAACTGGATCTCCTTCAGGTACATCAGGTACAAATTTACTCTGCACAGTTACCAGACAATTCTCAAAAAGAAATTAACATCATCAAACAATAAACAAATATGTTATTAAAACAACAGTAAACAATTTTTAATATTAGATACATTTTTGGAGTTCAATCTGAAATTTATACTACGTTGTAACATTTCCCTGTTATATCTTTTTTCGATAATTATTTTCTATGTTCAAAATTTTGAATTTCCCCCAATGCATCATGTGTCCACGCTCCAAACAATGATTCACAATAACATTATTTCCAGTATTATTAACGATATTTATTCTGTTCTTTAACCTAAGTTTTGAGACACCATTAAGTTCTTTCTATGTGAAATGCCATTTCGTAAGATTAATTAATTGTGAAGAACTGACATGTTACTAAGTGGTGTAAATTTATTTAATATATTCCCCATAAAGACTATCGAGAGTCATAAAATTGTGGTAAACAGAAATATAACAAAGTTTTCGAGCATAAAATTGAAATGATTGTATAAATAAAGACGTCAATTATTTAATTTATTATTGTTAACTTCCATTTTTTAATATTAAATTTTCCTTATCAAATTGGGTGTTTTCTTCCATGTGTTTAAAACCACGAGGGATAATGGCTGTTTTAAAAAGATGCAATAAATATTTTGGTTCTGACATTTTCTTTCACTTCTTTTTAATAAAAATGATCCATTGAATCTGGAGATCAGCGAAATTTCCAGAGTCAGTGTGACATTTGTCCTAAGGCTTTTTCTCTGTTCCTCTCGGAGCGTAAACGTGTGGAACAGAATAAATGGCACGTAGCACTACCATTGGCAACCATGTTGCAACGGTCCAACGCTTTCGTGATGGAGCGGTCACCGAGACTCGGACGGTGAGGACGCTCAACACGAAATGGGCGACACACAGACGAAAGTCGCTTTATTCTCGTGTGAGAAAATGAGCAATTTTCACTAATGAATACATTAATTTTAATTTTTTTTATTAACTAACTGATCTTACTCAGCGTCATCCAAGTTTGCTATTAGGTAAAAAAAAGTGACCAAAACGACCCCCATGAAAAGTTGAACCGAAATTTACTTTATTTTATTCATCGTTGATCAATAAGAATTTAAAAAAGTTTATCATTTTACTCTCAAGTTTTTATTAAAAAAGGCGTGTCACAAGACGAAAGATCCAACTTTGAGTAATATTAAATACAAATATGAGTATAATCATATTTCGCGTTTGAATGTATAAAATAACAAGAAAATCAAAGTTTTGTATGCCCACCAATTTTTTGTATTTAAAACAAATTAAAAACGTCTTGTTAAAAGAAACAGACAATGTATAGTTTTCATTACTGCGATATGTTTTATTTCATAAACTTGCGGCGGGTTACGTCGAGAATCTTCAGGAACTGATTTTTTAACGTAGGTTGAAGAAAAAGAAATATACAGTCGCCCATGTTTTTTTTCTCTATCGTTTATCGCAGAACATGATCAGCTAAACATTCTTCCCAAAAATCTATCATTTCGGTCTCGTAAATCCTTTATTATTCAAACTCTGGTATGTATATATTTTACGACGTATTGGTGTGGTATATGTATAGCAAACTCTGGTATATGTTTATTTTACGATATAAAGTGGTCAAACTATGTTCACTGACAGATTTCAGGAGGACAACTAGCAGGATACACGGGATGGTGAAGCTTTAAAGTTTTCAACTCTGCAGATGAGTTATCAACATCATGCTTCAGGTGATTTTACCTCCAAAATTGAAACGAGATGAAAATCTCGGGTCTCTCTACTGGGCTAAAGGTTACACTGAGTAAAATGGAATTTTATTTTCGCGGCCTCGCTAGAAAATTAAACTTTCGTGGAATGGTTGTTTGTTTGGGTCATAGATCGAAACCACGAACATCAACCATAGCACGTGAATTTTTAATAATAGCACATCAAAATTTTTTCANTATATATATATATATATATATATATATATATATATATATATATAATTGTTTAGTGAAGAATCTGAGAGACATAATGTTTAGAATTATTTTGCACTACGGTTTCTCTTCTGATTACGGGTTTCAGAAAAAAAAACACGTTACCGGCGTCACTGAAGGTAGGTTTAGGGGAAGAGGTGTGAGGTTCTACAGATTCATTCATTCTTTCATGATTCAGAAAAATGTTGTAGCAAGACCTATAGTAAAAGCTGGTAGTTTCACAAAATTCCCCCTTAAAAAAATTTTGAACCCTACGTAAATGAAGAATAAGTCTTTCGGAGGTCATTTCGCTATCGCTAAACTCACCAACTACTTTCGATACTCGCAGTCGAGCGCCAATGCTAAGATGGGTTATTGAAGTCACAACCCAACGTTGCAACTTCTTTCTTTCACTTGTCCTCTAGTTTTGTAAAAAATGTGGGCATTAAAGATGGAAGCAAATGAATGACAGAGAAAATAGTAAAATTTGACGAAGTAATGGGAAAAAGAGAGAGATGACACGATCGCTGTTCAAAAACTGGTATCCAAGACTGAATGTGAGTGCAAAAGGAAGACGATTTTACGAGTTCATACCAGATGTGAAATTCAAAAGCAGGAACAAAAAGTGCGTTATTCCAAGACCAATTTTTTTACAGTACGTAACAGGACAGACATTTTAAGTTACCTAAAAAGAATCAGGAAAGAGGAAGATGAGATTGTTAGTGTAATACTGAAGGGAGACAGAGGATAAGGTGTTGTACTCCCTGAATTTGAACAATAACTGTGGAAATTGACTTTAAGGAGATGTATATAACGACAATAGGCGACGACAGACAGGTTTTGTGTGTACAATATATAGTGAATACAGATAAGAACGATGGATGTTGATTAGTGAACCCTGGAATGACTTTGTTTCTGACGGAGTAGTATGCCAATTTTCTAGATCAATAAAAGATCACAATTCGCATTTCAACAAACAATAGAGTATATTACATATATATATATATATATATATATATATATATA
>NNCF01127535.1:1653966-1684894 GCA_002313205.1 Laupala kohalensis | reverse complement strand
TATATATTTATATATATATATTAGGACAAAGAACGGGCAATGTTACTTACGCGTACTTAAACCATAAATTACTGGGGATAAATGTTGCATTTCTAAAACAAAAGTTTCTGTAACCCGTGTGTTCGGGGAAAACCCCGTAAGAATATTAAGTCTTCACTTCAAAAAAGCTCCTCTAACATCATATTGACAAAATTTGACATATAATCTTCCCAACCCCCTCCAAATTTGTAAGCATTCTTTTACAATGTATTCCAGTATTACTAGTAAAATACTCAGTCTCTGAATCGGAAAATAGAAGAAAGGATTTCCACCCGTAATTAAAGAGGAGTCACAATTTCTTTAACAAAAAGATAGACATAGGCTCCTTTACGAATGTTTTTTGAAAGATGATTTACGGAAACACTGCAGCGTTGACGAAATCTCCTAATTGTAATATCAACACCAAGCTGAGATGCTTTTATTGACCCTATAAATGTCTTGACATGAAGTGCAGCTTCTGAGTCTTTGGAACCTCTCTATGTAGAAGTCTTTTATGGCCATGAATTTGTGAAAGCTGTCATTTCTATAGTCTCCATACTATAATGTTATAGCGTCATGGCCTTGTGTATCATTTATTTCATTTCAAGATATTAACTAAGATGACGTTACCTTGAGCTGTTGATAACTCTTCTCAACTCGCCTCGAATAGCATAATGGAAAATTATCATGAGGAGAATATGATAAATGTAATAGCATGGTTTGCAAAGAATATGATATTTAATGATATAGGTCTCGGATACAACGTACCAACAAATTATGATAACTGGGTCTGGAGTTCTTTGGAGTCCCCCCCACCTGTTTTTCTTCATTGTAGTGTTTGTAAATGCAAAATCTAGCGTGCTATTAAAACCTATCTAAATGGGGTAATAAGAGGTAGGCGGTTGGGGTTACCTACTACTTCGCCCACGTGGAGGTGTTATTAGGAGTAATTAGTTATAATAATAAATTTATTGTCAAAAAATTATCGAACTATAGATTATTCTGAGTATAGTGTTTAAAAATAATAAGAATTGAAATAACACTAAATTCACGATTTATTGTTACAATAAACACGCCCCTAGACAAAGCCTAGAGAACCTGTATAAGAAATCCGCCTCTACCAGAAGGAAAAACGGAGAAAAACCCGGGCCAGGATGGGGCTACAGAATTTATGTACACAACCGTGCCAAAGTTGAGTACACATAAAACTAAATTAATATGAGCCATACGGCAACACAATCATGCAAGAAAATAGTTTTTGAAATTGTTATAAGTTATTTAAAAAGTGCTACAGCAATGGCGTGATAAAGTACAAGACGAATTTAACTTTTATTAAAATCAATAAATTCTTTTACAGTGTAGAAGCACTGGTGCAGGAGGTAGTTTTTAACCGCGGATTTGAAGATATTCAATTTCATAATGTCTTTTATATTCTTGGGCAGGGAATTATATAGAACGATTCCCGAATGATAAGGTCCTTTTTGGCAAAGAGTGGTTGACACTCTAGGGCGATGAATATTACTACTATTGCGTGTATAGTGTTCGTGAACGAGACTGTTTCGTATAAAGAAAGGGTGGCACTTCAGTAATTCGGTCTTAACAAACACGACTGTTTCATAAATATAATATAGTAAGAGTTAGTGATACTAGGAGTAGTAGGAGGTGGATAGAAGACGGAGGGTTTGCTTTTCAACAGTAACAGCTATTCGAACAGGGACATTGAAGTGAAAAGCTACAATTGTTTACTGACCCCGTTGGGAATTGATCCCACAAGCCCCTTTTTGAAGTCACACCCAAAAGTGTTCTCATACTGAGTTTGAAGTTGGAGTTGTATTTAAACAGTAGCTCAGCATTTTGTGATTTTAGTGTGACAATAAAATAAAAATATATTTAAATTTACGTCTTTATTTTACATTTTAAGACTAATTTGTGGGTCCCTCCGAGGATGAGGTCCGGAGCGGCCCATACCCCACACACCCGTGTAGGTACGCTACTTCTCAGAAAACAGGAGTCTACGTATTTTTTGACTATTCCAATTTAAATACAGCGAAAGCGACGTGAAAAGGCAAGTTTTAGGTTCTGGCAAGTTATCCGCTAAATTCTCCGCTATTTCCTGAGGAACACCTGTTCCAGACATTTTATGAGGTAAAGATTCAAAATGTATTGACGTACCTCATCTTGTTTTATATTTTTGAGATTAATCTACGAATGTAACAACAGGGGAACTTACTAGTAACGTATAAATGAACGATTGATTGTAGTTTCACTAAGCCTTGCAATAATGATAATAAATTGTTATAAGTTAACTAGAAATAAATATCTGCATTCGCTGGGGTTTCTGGAATTTTATTTGTATTTAACACTACCTTTATAGAAACTTCTTACATATTTAGAAATAAAATATTTTTCAAAAATTTAAATGCAAAGCTAAGAATATAACTTTATTTTCTTACAAATATTGTTGCATTCGTAAAAAATAAAATATATACACTTTTAACTGATAATACGTGTAGTGAACTTTTTCTTATGAAAATAGACCTGTTGAATTAAGTATAAATTTATTATGTAGAAGTTGAAAACAGACGTATATAGGTTGAAGTACGTTATTAAGTAGAATACATAAATGATAAATTAAGTAGGTGTTATTATAATTATTATTGTAATTTCATTGCATTATTATTATTATTATAACATCATTGCAATTCATGCTTATTTCTTTTTACTCTCATCTCAAAACTGTAAAACTTCCAATTCTCTATAAAGTATGATTCACAATTTAACGTCAAAAAATAACAATTTTTGATAGTTATAAAGTTCAGGCAAAATAGTGTTCGCAGAAAAATATTCTTTTTAATACAATGTCATTCAATCACAAATCTATCAACATTCTTATTCCTCCCATCTCCCCCAAAATCGCTAGACACTCATGAGCAGCATCATTTCCTCTACAATGCCTTGTAGCCCAGATAGGATAGGGGGTGGAAGCGCTCAATCCCTTAGAGAGCTATTCCCCGGGCACATAACCGGAAGACATAAAATAAAGAATCTTGGAAGCGCGGTAACATTGCTGCCAACCTCGATCATAAAGGATCTCGCCTCATGTATGGGTGAGCAAGTTGATATGCAAAGGAGCCGATATTTTCAAAGCACATGATGCTCTCCATATCCAGTGATACCCTAGGATGGGCGTGGACAGGGGTGGACTGTCTACACGGGCAACCCGGTGTGTCCTTCTCCCCTCCCTAATTTGTTTGGAAAATAAATGAAACAAATTTGAGCAAATATTCAGTAAATAAGTGAAGATTCAAACCTGCATCCCTTTCTGACAGAAAATTTCCTCAATGAACATTCTATAATATAATTTACAAAAAATATTGCCATGGGAAAAGAATTTCTCTAAAATTTGTAAATTTTTTGGGGGGAGAATACACAAAATTATTCGTGTTTGCAAAATATTTTAAAGTCGTGTCTAGTATTAGCAAATCTAATGTTTCATCCATTGGTGCACAACGATTGTCTAATGCAGCGCTGTCAAACTTATCTTAGCCCGCGGGCCATTTTCTATACACTTTTGATCGATTGGGCCGCTACTGTACGGGTTATTGATATGAGTTTTATGCTGTGCTTCTGAGTATTAGATTAATTTTATCGTGAGCTCTTTTCACAAAAAATATATATTATTCGTCCGTAAAAGGTCGTAAGTGTTTAGTTATTTATTTAATTTTATTTAGTACGAAGTGCAAAGTATTTTTTACTTAAAATTGTTATATTTCGTATTATATATCTTGACAGTTTTGACGGTATCTACAACTCTCCGACCTTTGCATGAAACGAGTCCACCCCTCGTCACAGAATCTCCGCAGATTGAAGGAACCGACAGAACAAAGATTCGCAAGGATTTTGCGAGGAAACTTCATAAATAAGGAACATTATGAGTGGTTCATGTTGGTAGAGTTTTATGACGTTTATCTTAGATAAATCGTAAATAAGGTGTAATAAATGTGAAGTAATTTATCTTGTGTATCGCCATGATACCACATCGTGCTCCTTAATTCTACATTTTGTTCATATTCATAAAAAGAATTGTGTATTTAATGGGTAATTTATGCCTTCTATTCTTAATTGCGTTTTTTTGGATCAGTATTTCAACACACGTCAATATGATTGTGTAAATAGTTACAACGTATCTTTTTTTTCTACATTTATCTTTCTTTTTTAGAGTTACTTTTGCAAGTCGACGAGAATATTATAGTATTTGGCAGATATATTTTAGATTAAGTACTCTACAAAATTTCTGAACTCTTCCTTAAATGAAAACCTGAACAAGAACGTAGTAAATACGAAAAGATTTTTGAGAGACCTTACAGTGAATGACGTAAAGTTTCCTTTCGTATCTATCGACACGTTCTGAAGACCCCAATTATGTGTTCGGATAGATCATGGAATTTTACGCATTTTTAATTAGACAAATTATACTACTATTAACGTCCATTATTTAATGTGATTAAATAAATAATTAAAAAATTACGACCTTTTATAGACGAATAGTGAGATCTTTACCGAAAATATAAATATTATTCGTCCATAAAAGGTCGTACGTTTCATATTATTTTTTTAACTGGACAGTTAACAAGCTTATGTATAATTGCTAGGAAATAAACTTCAAATGGTACGATTAAAAATTGTTTAACACAGGCTTTGGAAATGTAAAAATAAGTTAAAACTCATTGTAAAACGGTTCAGGTATAGAATCGATTATAAAACCCTAGGAATTCTGGTTTTTTTCAACCACTAAGGGGCTGTTCATAAATGACGTATCGTGAAAATTGCCATTTTTACCCTCCACTCCTCCATAACGCACATGTAACGATGTGTCTCATCCCTCTCCAATTTTTACGTTACGCTATCCCTACCCCATTAGGAAAATGTAGGGAAAAAGTTACACTGTTTTAATCGTTCGTTCCTCATTGTACTCTCACTGAGCAGTGAAGTATGCAGTGGAAACTTTAAGGTTTTAATGTCCCTATAAACATATACCCTTTAAAATTTAGCGTTAAGCAACACCAAGTTTAAACCCCTCTATTCGCCGGAAAACTTTTTCTGATAAGGCTCTACAACCCTAGATTGGTCTTGGCCGACTCAATCACTTTCGACCACTCCTTTCTATTCTGCGACAGTCTCCTCCAATTCTCTACTTTCATGTTCTTAATATCTTGGTGCACATCATCAAGCCATCTTTTCTTTGGTCTGCCTCTTGGTTTTGGTGCAATAGGAACCCATTCTATAATGTTCTTTACCACGCGAGTAATGCAATGTAGCGATATCATAACCCCCTTTCTCCCTGGAGTGTGTTAAGTCATTTATAGATGTCGTCTGATTTTCTGAGAATAATCGTTTGTTTGTGTGTTTGTTGGTGACAGATCGCCAGGAGAGCCGTCATCTGTGAGAGGATGTGTGCCAGGACGACATGTGACAGGTGCAGTGCCTTTGCTGGAGCTGACAGAGGATCATCAGCTGCGACTGTCACGGCCCATGACCATGTTGTCTGAGAACGGCTCCAGCCATGCTGCGTTCCGGTCAGCCTTTGCTCACGCTCCTGCTCTTACACACGGTCATCAACCACGGAAGAGGGATATCGTCACCAAACTATAACTCCTTTGCAAACGATTGTTTCCTTCCACTGGGGAAAAAATGTGTTAAAAAGCTGAAGAACGAGTCGCCCATTGGTGTCCCACGGTCAAGTTTTAATAGTCATCTTACCACCTAGTTGAGTTCCACAGTCGATATCTTAATTTCTTTGCTTAATTTTCCTCTTCCACATCCTACACAGGGACTACTTTCTCTGGCCTCCAAAAATACAACTAAAGGAATTAGTTGGGTGGTGCTGAGAGGAAAATTGACCGCGGGTCCCAACTGTGCCAATGGTGAGTGTGAGTTCGGCGCCAATGGCAATAAAAGATCACGCTGATTTTATCGTTGCCATTTCTTTGGATTAACATTCTAATCTTAACCTTCAATGACTACACAACATGAAACATCTAATGTCCTTCAAAACACCTTTTCCTAACTTCCTTTAGTTAATTTAAAAAGCTAGACCAAAGATACTTCACTTTTATCGGTAGATATATATGTTAAACCAATTAGAGACCAAATATTTTACTTTTAATTGTAACAATGCATTAAGTATCAAACTTCTGTTCCATAGAGCTCATGTAAGTTGCACACACAGTTTCGTGAAACGGGGAAAAGTTCATAGACTATTTTGGAACTAGTGAGGTACCTTCCCCCCTCCCCCTACGCAACACAGACACAGACATTATCACACCCACTCTACGTGTTTTAAGTGGCTTCCAAATAATTGCTTCTCTTGGCCTGAGAGAATCAACATTCATCTTATAAGTAAAATATTAGATTATTATGACAAATATTTGTTATAATACAAAAACGTAATTACCAAGTACGTGAGGTTTTGTTACCATTACTATGATGATAAGACAAATTTTGTATGTTACCTTGGTAATAATGTTACCCAGACAACAAGGAAAACGTTTTGTACCAAAAACCAATTTTACAAAATTTACTCATAATTAAAAATAACTACTGAATTATTGGAATAACACATCAAGACACATAATTTTATTCAAGTGTACAAGTTACAAAAAGTATTATAAAATAATTGACTAAAAGTAAATGTTGGGCATGAATAAATAGAATTGGGGAATTTCTAAAAGTGCAAAACGTTTTGTCCCTCCTCTTCTTTTAAATCAACAGTTTTGGCTTTAAAATTAGGAGAAAATATTCATACACAATGAACAAAATAAAAAGTGAATTGAATGATAAAGGTTAGATTAGGTTCAATGTACGCGGCACTTCTTGATACTATCACGAGCATTATTCGTTGTTTGTAGTTTAGCAATAGGAAATGTATCAGAAAAATCGACTGTCTTGAATAGGCTCCACTCTCAATGGTTTTCTCACAACATTTCAAACATTAAAGAAAATATACCCAAATATGGCTAAAATTTAACAATGTTCATCCCCATCTTTTCCTCAATACGAATAAATTTCAATAAAATTCAGAAACACATAAAAATGTAACTTAATTCAAACCTCAAGATTAAAATAACACTGAGTATAGCATCCAGTTACTGTAATTAGTTAACGCATTCAGGATATAGAGAAGTAATGTTTTCTGTTCTCTTTATAAAAAATAAGGTTTCATAATTGCTGCAATTGTATCAAGTAGCTGATACACATTGGTTTATAAGTAAAGTCACAATCAATTTATGGGTCACCATCATCGTGGAAAATCGATAGTGTGTACCATCCTTTGGTTGACGCAGCACAAAACCTTAGGAACTGTAAATCATCAGTAAACCATGAACACCCAGGATAGAAATTAACGGTAAATTGGTCGAGGTTATTAAGGAATCAAGGACAGGAAACACGATGTTTGTTTTCTCTCGTTTTCTCCCTCTCCAAGGTTGTTTATTCGATTCGATAGTTAGCAGGACACATCGAGCTACTGTAATTAGATGCTTATTTATGGCACCGAAGTGTATCATTTAGGGCAGAAGATGCGCCTAGGAGTAAAGTCTATTTAAAAAATATCCATAATATAAAATATAAGACAAAACCAATATTCCTTATTACTGCAGAGTATTTTATGTCCTACAATGCAATTGTACTAATGTAACAGTTGTTTTACATAATCATTAAGTTTTTTAATTATATTTGACACTTATGTCCGACGTTTTCGCGTGCATCATTTATGTTATATGTATAAATATTTGTGAACAATTGAGAAACCACGTCGTACAATAAAAACACAAACAAAATTTGTTCCATTAAAATGTGTTAATATTGCAAACATTTACATTTTATGACGTATGTAAATAGACATATCTTTTGCACATAATGTTTGTTAACGAGCACAAAAAAAAACAGAAATATAATTGAGAGCAAATACTTCTCAAAGTGTCCTAATCACTCATATAAGAAAATTTTGTTTTGATTCCTTGAAAATATCACAAAAGTATTATATGTTTATTCCGGAAACTATCAATATTCAACGAAGTGAGAATATTGTAATCTCATTAATGTGATGTAAAATAAACATTTGTTAGTATTTATAACTCGCAATCATTTTACCCTCCCATCCAACAAACGCATGATTACTATCCCAATACACATTGCGTCTATGAACAGAAAATTGAACAATTATTGATTTTTTAAGGTAAAGGAAATGTCTGGTAGGGAGTCAATATTTTCAAACAAATTGTATATAAATATTTAATGTCAACACGCAAACAATTTTTCTAGTGCCTTTTATACTTTATTTATAATATATTATACCTTATTGTATGCTTCATATACAATAACGTATACACGAGAAGGTATATAAAAAAGTAATAAAAAGTTCTCAGCTCCTTTTTTTTTTGCTAGAACGATGAAATTGTTATCTAATACAATCGCAAGTTTCTCATGACGAATGCTGAGTCCTAATTTTCGTCTATAATAAATAATAATAAATATAAATAAATAAATTTATTGTCAAAAAACAGTACAAACTGCGTATGACCACGTGGAGGGGAAAAAAAATTTACTCTCCGGAAGCAAGCAAGGGACCATTTCATCAATTCCGATCAAGGGCCCTAAGGCAGAGGCGGATTCAAAAAATTCAGCAAAAATTCCTAAATAAGATAAAAAGTTAGCTGCGAGTTATAATACTAATAGAATGTCAATATGTTTGTAATTTTAAGCAAAAAATTACATGTAAGTTATTATCGAACTATAGATTATTCTGAGTATAGTGCTTAAAAATTGAAATAACACTAAATTCACGATTTATTGTTACAATAGACCCGCCCCTAGACAAAGCCTAGAGAACCTGTATGATAAATCCGCCTCTACCCGAAGGAAAACCGGAGAAAAACCCGGGCCAGGATGGATGTATTGCACCCCTATGGAGGGAATATTTCAACCAGTGTATGAGATAGCGGACTGAGATGTTTAACATCTCTCGTGTGTGAGGCTCGTTTTCACCATGCCTGCGCGGATAGTTCAAAAACTCTTATAAAAACATACTCACATTAGAGATTAGGAAGCTTCTCCAATGGATTATTATTCAGTTCATGATACATCGAGCGTTACATATCAACATTTCAAATACATTATTTCGCCTTTATTCGAGGCCTATGTATTGGCGTTAGTACTATTATCCTCGCTAGTCAAGAGAACCGGGTGGTCGCCCTGCTGCATTGGGAATATGAGAAATGGTATGTGACGTACATTTAATTCAAAAGCACAAAAATGTGACCTCCGATTGAATACTAATGAAAAATTGGTCAAATTATTGCTTTTTATAAACCTGGGAAAAAATGAGAATACAAAATTAGATACTTCACGAGCTAAACACTACGGTCAAATTGGGGTAATTGATCTTGTACTCTGACCACTCTTCCACTTCCTCGTTAAGACGGACGTTTAAGCGTAGTCAAGTCTGCGGCTTCGCTAATCTCTCCCTTTACGTGCTCGCGGGCAGGGAAGTGAACAGTGGCAAAAACTTATAGCAACAAAATGAACTACAAAAAGAACTGAAATGCGTACAAATAATTTTTGATTTTTTGTCGAGTTATTAAAAAGTACCAATTTCTTTCCTCTAAAAAAATGACACATAACCTTCTGTGGAGACATTTAAAAAAATCTTCGTTGCCAATACACGCTTGAAAATGTCACATATATGTTATTTTTCTGTTCACAACAAGTATCTCATCAACGTATTATTGATATCATTAAATAAGCGCATTTATAAGAAGATGAAATAGATCTTTCTTCAATTAAAGTAAAGAGGTTTAATACAAAATGTTTCAATTCAACATTAAAAATATAACTCGTCTATACTTTATGGTGAGATATAATAACTCAATATCCTAAGTAAAGATAGCCTTTTTTTTAAATTTCAAATTGGTTTATTTATTATCCGGATTGGTAGGTATTTAATTTATTCATTTCATAAGAAACAATTCGACCAATAAAGCTAACCCCGATCAAGCATTATTTTCCTTCATCGTGACCGAAACAGACCTATTCACTCGTAACTAAGCCCTCTGTTGTATTGAATCCTGCCTAATTTCCATCTCTGATTCGTAATATTATTCACTGCAGCCTTTTCCAAACAAGTAAAACCTCAAAATTTAATCAAGGATCATGGAACAAAAACCTCAATGTGATTAAGAAGTCAACTGGACGAACGACTCGTAGTTTGAACAAAGGAGAGTAATGCAATAATATTAATCAAACTATCTCGAAAATCACGATTGTATGGTCAAAGACAAAGGCTTTAAGGTCCTTCGTTAACGTCACTACTGAAGTTGAGCGTTTGCTACTAACCATTACATCATCTGTGTTTCATCTGATCAATAAAGTTAGTTAAAATTCAGATTCGATACGCAAGAATCAGGTTAAAATCTTGACGAACAATTTGATAACGTAGGACACGATAATATAAGTACATACACAATTAACGACGAGTTGCAAGACATGATTAACTCTTCGATCCTATTTATATACTCTTATTAGTATTCCTCAATAATTAAATATTGGGGGAAAAAATCTGAGTTATTAACTTTTTTCGTCCAATTATACTACAAAAATAAATCAAAAGTAAGAATTGTTTTCGATATTCTTAAAGACAAGAGGGAACTAAATAACTAATAACACAATTTATCAATAATTATTATTGAATAGATTTAATAAAAGTTTCAGTCCAGAACAAAAAATTGAAAATATAAAATTAAGTGATTAAGGGATCGCATAGTTGGTTAATTCGTCTTGCATAATTCAACATTTGTCAAATATATTCCATTAATGTTTTCTTTAGCTTATTTTTAAAAAAGCTAATTTATTTAGCTCATTTTAAAAAAATAGATTCTCGGAGGATTTTGCAGTTTAATTGCAGTAAGGAGGTTAAAATCGTGTCCTTCAGACCGATCCTCACTGGTAAATGGTGTCTTGAGATTTCGATTTCATAGATTGTTTATAGAAATATATGTTTAAGTGCGTTTTACGACATTTAATCCAAATAAAATGAACTCGCGTTCCAAAACTACAGTCATGAGACTCCTGCCAAATACTTTTGCGGAATATTGCAAAGTGCGGAATGTTTTGACACCATAAACCCAGACCAGTCTGCTTCCGAACTCATTGCTAAAGCATTTCGCTTAAGTTAAATTTTGCAGTTAATGGCAGATTATAATTGTTTTCTAATTTATTAGACATGACTAGTCCATACAGTAATCACAGATTCCAAAAAAAGAGAGGGTAGGAGGGAAGTCGTAAAAACACGATATGTCTTCAACTGATCTTGAAAAGACAATTTACTGCTTTAAAATATCTTTAATGGAGAACAACGTTACGAATATAAAGAAGCTGTGACCATCCTAGCTTGAATACTGACTCTATATATACACGGGAAAATAGATAAAGTATGCGCTGTTTCTTGACCATTCGTCATTTATTGGTTTACTTGTTAGATGGTCTCAAGACATTGTCTAAAGATAATATTTATGGAGCGTTCAGAGAAAATAACGAGTTTACCAATGTACCAGCAATTAAAATTGAAATATTTGAGCTTTTTGTAATGTAGGAATAATGTATTATAATTACTGAATTACACGACCTAATTTTCACAGACTGGGTTTATTATCGTTAAAGAAACTACACAACGTTGCGACATCCACATTGTGCCATCATCAGGCAATGGTCCACAGTGCACACAGATGGTCCACGATGGGGATCGGAACGTTGTGTAGTTTCTTTAACGGTAATAAATCCAGTCAGTGAAAATAAGGTCGTGTAATTCAATAACTATACAGACGTCATTACAATATGAATAATATATTATCTTTCGCATAATTGAAAAAGAAAAAAATATAGAAATAAAAATTTCTTTATCCACAGTAACCTATAAGGCAACATCTCTAATCCGCAGCAGGTGGTTCCATCAATAGATCACAGTTAACTTGTTTCTAGGTCAGCAGTTCGGGTGTCATAATATCGAAGGCAAACATCAGACTCAGAGTCTTTTATTTTGCTGCGTCTACCTGTCGGAAGAATGTTACGAACAAAGGTCGGAAGCGACCCGAACAAATAACTCTTGAAAACTTGTTTGAAGTATTTGGGTCCATTAGAGTTATTGCCTTTATGTAAAATCAGGTAACGGATTGCCCAATAAAATGGGACCACCTTTGTTTTATGCGTTTTCATAGATCATTCAATTGAAACATTAATTCTCAAATTTTAACGTACATTTTTAATGCTGTTGTAAATTAAATAATGCTTTAGAAATACGACTTCTACCTTCAGAATAATGTCGCGAAAAATTAATTTGATATTAAATAAGAGCATGATATTATCTAGTGAGTGCAATATATTTCTGTATATCTCTAACGAAGTATGTAAAATTATTAATATATTTTAAATAATATATTTTTTAAATATTTCATTGGAATACAAATTACTAATAAGGCACTAACTTTCATGTAAGACAATGTTGTGATTTCTACAAATTTATCCTGAATGTAATAAAACTAACAGGATTTAAAAATACATAAAACGAAACTCATCTTCCTCCATAACCAATGTATTTCTTATATAATTAGTGATGAGAATGATCGAAAGCTTTTTACTGTATATTTCAAGAAGATTGAAATATTTTTACTGCATATTCAATTTTTACTGTATTATCTAATTAATTAAGAAAAATTTCTTATTTTATTGTTTGGTGATACACAAAATAAATACATAATACTACATCGGAATACATCGAAATATCTGCTATAGTTTTGCAGCAATAGTAGAATTTATTTCATCTACATAGATCGTAATAGTTTATAACTTTAACTTGTAACAATATTGAACTATTAAAGCAAATTTATTTTCACCTTGAGGTGAACATTTTAATACTGGAATTTGCTATGAGGGCTTTGGCAAAGTGTAATTTGTACTTGAATTTATGTACTCTTTGTATTGTGAATTTAAAACTTGAATGTTATATGGTTATTTCTTAAAACGTATATCATAGCGATAAAATTATTGATCGTGAGCAGAAAAAGAGGCAATTCAGGTAATTAATACTTTTAATTCGAGGTAAGACAATTATTTTTAAATCTACGAAAATCTCACAAATTAACCTAGTTATAAAATATTTTGTAAAAAACTATTGTGATTGTAATCCACGATCGACCGAACACGAATATATGTATACATAAAAACATTCGATATTTGAACTTTTTATACGAACTTATTTTTTAACTACTTAAACTTTCAAGAGAAATTAATGCAAGAGAGTCACATTTGTGTTGTTTACAACATTTCTGGGCAAAATTAGAACAAATAAATGAATCTTCAATGTTACATGAAACGGGAAAGATTTTCAAAAGAAGAAAAAATAAAATGTTACTTTAAAAAAGAAAAATGCCACTTAAAAGGTCAAGCCTAATAAATTTGGTTAGATTTATTAAAACTAATAATAACTTATAGTTATCAACAATAATTCAATAATTTACTGTCTAGTGTTTAATCATCAGTGATAAATCCGTATTCGTCAAGAACTGTGCATAACATATCCTAGTATTTTCTTTAAACAAATGTTCTAGTTCCTGAATAAAAGTAACCTCGGTCAAAGAAATTGTTACACGAAAAGTAAAGCTATTATTATTATAATTATTATTCCTAGAGCAAATAAGCATAAAGGTATTTACTTTGAGAATAGTTCTGATATATATATATATATATATATATATATATATATATATATATATATATATATATATATATAGAGAGAGAGAGAGAGAGAGAGAGAGAGAGAGTCAAGCGACGTACGCGATGTACATAACCCTCAACTCTGTACCGCTCCGCAATAAGCCTCGGGCCAAAACTGGTGCTGTGTTAATACTCTGCAGGTCAAAACAGGTGCTGTGTAATACTCAACTCTACGCACTGTCACGCTCAAACTGTGCTGCTCGCATGGTTAGAAGATTTCAGAAGTACAATAAGGACCGAAAAATAGTTTATTCCCAATTTAAAAAACCTTTTGACGGAACGTGATAATTTTGGTCAGTATTACCAGAAAATAAGGAGAAATGAAATAGAATTTGTGGGGAAAAAATACAAGTAACCACGTATAGTGAAATCATAGGTTTTATAGTGGAGAACGAAAATCATATATCAATGACATACAACTGATAGGTACGAATAATTATGAGGAAAAGTATGTTAAGAGAAGCAAAAGAAAGGTATAATTTATTTTTGGATAATTCTTCAAAATTAAGCTGCATGAGATATTTCATTAAGCTGAACTTGTACATTATTAGTGGACGCAGAAAATTGGAGAATGGAAATTTGCCATATATATGTAAACAATACGGCAAAGTTAGTGAAAGAAAGCGATATGATGTATTGTTTGAGTAACAGCGTTCAATATACTGGTATTATGTAAATATTGAGATGGATAAATTATTGTAATTGTAGTTAGAAGATTGTTAGTACCTTATATTATTCTTTCTCGACCGAGGCGGCCAAATTGTGGAACAACCTTGATTATAATATAAAGAATATTTCAACAAAATATTCGTTCTCCAATACATTGCGATCCTCTTTGCTCTCGGAGTTGCATTGACACAAGTTGCGACCACTGTATGAATGGTGATGGATGAATGGGTGGACGTATGACTTGTTCTTTCCTTTCTTATATCTCTTTTTTTCTGTCTATTTTTTATCGCATACTTAATTTCATATACAGTTATTTTACCATGTGAATGTATTCACAAAGAGGTTAAGTGTAAGACTTTTTCTTAACTAATTAATCTTGACTACTTGCCTTAACTTTGCCTCCAAATGAAGATACTTATTATTATTATTATAATCAACGAATTTTGTTACAACAGCTATAGTTGCCTGATGATCGAGTTTTCTTTATTTGTGAAAGTATTATTTCTTAAATCCCTGTCCATATTTCGAGAACAAGTTATTCATTAGTATTGATGGTTTGGTAGTGTTGGTGTATTATGTTCATTAATATTGTAAAATTGATGTAAGTTAGCATCGCTTGTTCGCTACTTAGATTTCAAAACACTCGTGTCCGGAAGGAACGACTTGATCAGAAGGAATAATACTTCAAGAGAGAATGCATATCACATCGTGGAAATATCGATGCATATAGTGCAGAATAATTAATAATAAGGGCATTTGTAATACGCAGGATTGATAAATTCCAAACATGTCGGTACCATAAAGTCGTTAGCCTTTCTGCACATAACGTCGGTACCTTTGCCGCTACGATCTCTCAATTTCACGAAATATTTATTCTTACCAATGGCTATTTGTTTATTAAATTCATGAATAGAATTTTATTAAAAACAATTTGAGCCGTACTACAACATGTACTGGCAAGAAAACCACAACATGGTGTAATATAATGAGTACTTCAGTCATATTTACGAACAAATAACCGGTGGTGGTAGAAATAATAAATCCGTTAATAACCAGCAATTTGGTTTCATGAAAAGCAGAAGAGAGAAGATTGTTTCCATGCCTTGGTAGGAAATGTGAGGATAGGGGATGTGGGAAATTATAAAATATTATATATTTTTGTTAATTGTTTAGTTATTTCTGGAAAGATGTAAGGTGCATTAGAACATTACTGGGCAGTACATTAGAATACTAATACGTCTTTTAAGAAAATAAATGGAAATTAGAAGTCAAAACAAAATTGTTGTCATATACTGATCATTAACGCCTTAATTTATGAATAAAGTTATAGTCAACCGAAAAATATTTATTTGCCAAATGCACACGCAACCCTCCAGGGCAGAGAAGGCCACTGGAGATGACAGCATAAGCTGTCAAAAGCCGGTTTTGGCAAATAAATATTTTTCGGTTGACTATAACTTTGTTATTCATTAAAGTAAAAACCGAATACAAAACCATAATTATAACCTTAGTTCATATTTAGCGTCGTACTTCAACTATCATCAGGTTTCACACGTTATGCTGAGATCAAAGATGTCAGCTTTAATGCACCTTACAACAACCTTTAACAACCCTATAAGAGTTCCATTCCTCCTTTCAGTTCTTCGCCATTCTGGTCAATTATTCACGAGAGACAATAGAGCCACGAGCCATGTATGTGCGGTTCACTGGAATGGGAGCTCCCCAGAGGTTCCTTCGAACAGAAGGAACTGACAAAGAATTGGAAGCGAGTATCGCTCAAGATGACCAACGAAAGTCTAATAGGTCTATTTGATATGATAGCTTCTACGAAATTGAATCTTCTACGAAATTTGTTAAATGAGTATTAAATATGTGAATGAGAAAATGTTCATTATATTATTGAAGTAGTCTTTTCATACTAGATCAGTTATTACATTCTATTTATTAGCTTTATTTTCAAAATTTAAAATTCTTCGAAATTATTGTTTCATTGAACTAGTATGGAAAACAAACTGGTACTCTAAATTATTGTTTGGATGGTTTTGGATTTTTTACTAATCATGCCAACAAAATCCCGCGGTGACGAGTTGCCATATTTAATTTCATCTATTTAGTGCACCTACATAGGACAGTGGTATAATTTGTGAGTGATTACCTATCAGACATAGAATTAGCACTCTCCTTCGGTCTATGCAGATAAAATAATAAAACTGTAATATATTGTTTTCATAAATGTTAATAATTCCCGCTTTTTATAAAAATATTTTCATAAATATTTATGTTATATAAAAATTGTTTACAAACATATTATATGTCCCCAACAATAAATAAATAAACACATGTTACAAAGAAATACAGCATCTCGCAATAACTGTTATCTATCAAACTCATTATTTATGGTAAATTTAGCACCCATTTATCCAATTATAAAACGAAAACGAAAAAAGAACAACGGAATAAACCTGTTCGTAAATATGCATCAAAATCTTTGCGCCACATAATGTTCTAAATATTAGAGTTCCACCGAACTCCACAATATTTAAATCCACACGCAAGTGTTAAGCTAATCCTTTTCTATTGTCACAGAATGGAATCCAATAGCTCTACCATACGAGAGCACGCACTCTTCACACACTTACAGGGATTCTGTGAACACCCTTTTCACGTTTTATCTCCCGCCCTAAAAGCGGTGCGAAAGAGGGCCTCATTCGCGCGAAGCTCTGACATTTCGTGAACACTAGCCTCTACTGTGTAGCGCGGGCACAACCATATCCCACGACGGCAAACTTTAGTCCACTGCTGCCGTAATTCTGCACCACAGTAACACTCTGCACTATAATAGGTTCCTATACGAGAAACATTTATTCAATGTTGTGCAATGAAATACTGTGCTACGGTAAATGGGAGCACACACAAACTACTGTCGGACACAAATTATGTGCAGTCTAGGTTGAAGATCAATAACAAAATAACTTAATGCTCTGCATAAAAATACCAATTTTATCAATTACATTATATTTTCCTTTTATTTATTCAGAGGTAAAAAGCATTAAATAATATTTTATTTAATATATAATGTTATTTTTTATTAAGATGAGAATATCAAAGAGTGTTCGTTTTCAGGCGTAAGGAATTACGTGTTTCAACATTTTATCAAAATATAACTTTGTAATTTTGGTTTCAATTTTTGGCAACCTTCATAATAAAAAAGATTGTATTTTATGTACTAAATAAAGTGCAGAATTGTATCTCACTTGGAAAAGTTTTGGAGATGAATTTTCTGTAATAACAATTTCTCCGTATTGGGACAGTAGAAACGTGTTCGTGGTTGTAATTAGGGTAGTTGGAGTGATCAATGTTTTTAATATAAATGTATGGCAAGTCTAAACGTATTTTATTTTGATTGATTATTAGATAGCTGCACTCTGTGACGACGCGCCTGGTATAAATATCACCCTATGATACATAAACATATTTCAATATATTAACCATGTTATGTTGAATGAAAATGGGAGGCGGGTGTGGGAACTGCGCTATTTTGTCTATCATTGACATTTAGCTTGGATTAACCCACATACCTCATAGGTGATTCACTTGAGATATGCGTTTTGAGGATACTCCTTCCGCGTGGAGATTGACGCCCCTGGTACGATCCCTGGTCCCGTATTCCAATTTCATTGAATATAATATGATTAATCTGTTACCTTGCGGTGTGATTAACCACAATTTAAGATATTTATGTATGCATGTCTATATATTTTTCACCTAAGCTAATACTGGGAGATTTGAGAGCTCGACATTTGTCTGGAGTAAATTGAACGGAATTGAACATCTAAATAGATATGAGTAATTATTATCTTCTGCTAGAACGAATATCGTCTCATTCTGTTCGTCTCAATCTGTCGTTTTCACCTGCTCTATCTTCCATTGGAGAAGTCAGCGAAGATAAAAGTCTACTAGCTCTGATCTGGAATGAAATAAAAATTTATAACCCTCGCAAAATACGCGCTGTTTGGCGAAAGTTCGTTTCATGTGAGAAGTCGAGAAGAGTTTGTGGTTTATTGGAACTCCCGACTCACGTCAGGAATCTAGGATATATAGTATTAAGGGAGAGAAATCTCGCTGTTCAGATTTCGTTTTCGCAACCGAGCGATACCACGACGTTTAAGCTGAGTGCATGCAAGATCTCAAACAACGCACATGGACGTAAATATTGAAGTAAAAATGAAGAGCATCACAGGTTTAAATAATTATCGATAAACAAATATTTTATGACGGTTCACTGAGTTTATTTACTAATTATAATTTACCAACAGCATACACAAATTGTTAATTTGAAAAAAAGAATTTAATCGAGAATGTTTGTTTTAGAAGGATTACAGACCTGAAAATCTCGCAAAACCGTTATAGTAACTCAAACCGTATTTTGTATCGGTCCGTGTTTCATTTCTTTTCTATTTAGTTTGCCAATTATCCTTTGTTACATACAATAATTCCAGATTATTTATCCTTTAATGTTGCAATAATTTCTACAAACTTTTTCTTTATTATTGATGGGTTGAATTAATGATGTAATGATATCTCTATATTAGAAGCAGATATAATGTGGGTGACGATGTTATGTGAAATTAAATCCGAATTATGTAATACCGTTTTAAATAAGGGGTCGTGTTCTTGCAACGCGCAGCAGGAATGTTGGTTGCCGTCGCATGGGTTTCCGGGGGTAACAAGTAGCAGCTTAACAACGATCAACGTTTCAGAGAGCGATAAAATACAAATTTTTGAAATTGGAATACTCTCATACAGAAACCATGCATAATACCACATATATAAGTAATAATAGAGTAGAATTAGTGTTTCCACCTCTCATGCCGAGAAATCAAGAATACTACACCGATAAACAGTTTCATTTAATTAATAAACGTCTCAATTAACAAGTACAAAAAGCTAAATTGCATAATAATTCTTGCGATGTATTAACTCATGGTTTCATATTAAATTACTCTATAATAATAATATCAAATTCAACTCAAATATTTCATAGATGAAATATTATTCATTCACAAATAAATTTAATTCTAATAAAGATGCTCTATATTTAACTCATATAGACACGTATGAATACACAAGTTTGTGGATGACGCAACTTTCCAAATGTTGGGAGGTGAACCGAATACTATGTGTTACCAATCTCCCTCGACACAAATTATCGGTAATGAGAAGCGTGATTCAGATTTTTCTTAATTCGTCTATTTCAGGTACAAAATATCCATTGCAAATTAATGAAATATAATGGTTCAGTCTAAAGTAATTTGTGCAAAGAAATATGATTCCAAGGAATTGTAATCAGTGTAGGTCCGGTTCACTCCTCATCCGTAGGAAAGTTGCAGATTTGGACTGTTCCACTATCTCCATATCAATCTAATTCTGTCGACAATTATGCAAGAAATTCATTTATTGTTATAGTATTACACGTTATTGTTACTATTGTCTATTGTTTCGAATATAAATGATAACTATGTATGTAACAAAATATTCAGTTTATAGTGATTATTCCTTCTCTTCAACAAGTACAACACGTCCTGAACCTAAGACATGACCATTACGTATACGGATTTTGAACACAGAACCTAATAATTCAGGATAAATCATCACCCCCAACCCAATGACTACCAGGTTTGAGAGAGTGCAGATTCAAGACTAGTTGTCTAAAGAAGGTATTTTAAAAACGTAATCCAGCTTCAAGAGGTACAAAACATTTTTTTTCTTTTTTATCAAAGGTACATATTTTCTAGATTTATGTTTATCTGTCTGATGACACGGGACTAAAAAGTGGAGGTATAAAACGTCTCTACATGCGCACATTAAATACAGGCAACGTTTCAAACCTGTAGGAAAATGTTCTACTCGTTCCAAGACTTAAACACGTTACACAATATCAATTTCTTGTCCGTACAATTACAACTATTTCGTTATGCATTAAATGTATTATCCAAATTGTTGCTAAAACCATTGAAAATGATGTTTACTGTGTGTTACTAATGTACATTAGGTATTTGTCAAATTATTTTTTATTTTCTTATTACGATAAGAAACAACTATTTCGTGCACAGATTTCTGGAAAATATCAACTATGTCACCAGTCCAAATTCACAACTTTACATCATTTTCACGCAGGGTCTCCAATTCGTACCATACATTGTTATAAGGAAGTCAATCTTCGTACCTTTTAAGATTCTGTTTTATACAGTCTATGAATTACACATGACGTTATGAAAATGTTTCTCCCAAATCACAACTCGAGCGTTTACTTAGAACAGGAAAGACGAAGCGGGGATCCGGTAATAAAACCCGTGGTGTCCTGCAGCTTTTGCAGGAGTGCTAATCCCGACGCTAACCATTTACTACCATCTATTGTAGATCTCCATACAGAGCCTGCAATACGAATTTGTACATATACCCACTCACATCGTAGTAGAATAAGACAAGTCGTGCACGTCCCGAACATGCGCAGTGCAAGCCAATCATATTCAAGACATTTTTCGGAGCAGGCGTATTAGGATATCTCTACACGCCTACAACTGAGTCAAATATATTACATAAATTTGTACAACATCTTTAACTTCCCTCTCAAAAAAATGTCTTGTGTTTCATTGGCTGTCCAGCGTCCCCTCCACCTCGATGCACAATGGCCCACCTTGTCTTATTCCACTATGCACTCACATCACATTCGATAGGGTCTAATTGTTTGTACTTTAGAAAAATTAGTCATAATAATGTCTTCATTTTTTCCAATACTTCAGCCATTAGGTTCGCAACTACATCAAACCACTCAAGTAAATACAGATGCAATATACAATTTAAATTATTCATTTTGAAACCAATGATATAATACAACAACTCAGATAATTTTCTATTGTAGTAGTATTTTTAAATGGAAAATGTAGTGTGCTATTGAAGCTTATCTACATGGAGCGATAGGAGGTAGGAGTTGGTTGGTAGGCTACTGTTAGTAGGTGGACCGCTTAGCTGGGTTTACCAACAACTTGACCTACATCGTTAGTAGATGTTGTTAGTAATCGTTAGAGTTCTTGATACTAGGAGGAGGTGGATAGAGGAAAGAGTGTTCGCTTTTCAGTAGTCGCAGTAATATGACTTGAGAGATTCATGTGAAAAGCTACAAATTCTTCTGGCTCCTCCGGGAATTGAACCAGGGATGACTTGGTGATGAACTAGAACGCTACCAACTGAGCCACGTAGGTACTACAAAGATAATTAAGAACAAAATAACATTTCATTACACATTTACAAAATTATTTTTAATGTTTAATCTTTTGGGAAATTATAAGTGTACTCTCATTTATAAAATTTTTATTCGTATTCTGCAGAGAACGAATACCCTCGTCCACTACACTTCGCCATCTTGACGAGATCTTTACGTCCACGAAACTTGAGTGGTCTTCAACCGTTACGAGGGGACTTCAAATGATCTCTTAAATTTTAAACACGAATCTCTGAAGGTGGAAGAAAAATTGGGGTTCCGGGAGGAAATACGACACGAATGAAACTTTTAGAAGTTTTCAAGATTTCTAAGAGACAATTATGAATTTTTGAAAGGCTGCGAGATGAAAAGACGGCGAGTAAAGCACATTCATTAAAAAAAGGGAAGTCTTGACTACCTCTATGAGAAGAAAGAAAAAGTGCGAAATGGTTTTCACGATAATTAAATTTTACGTTTCAATCTTTATGAAACTCCTAGAACATGCTACGTATAACTTTTTCAGTGAAACACTACGCGTGACCCTTGTTCCGAAATGAACGAATAGTGTACTATGGCTAAAATAGAATTAAATTATATTAAATTATATCAGGATTCATAATTTACTACAATTGTTTGTGCGACAGTAGAAGCAATGAACCTAGATCTCCCTCTAAGTATCGTTGCGAGAAATTACTTGCACTCCTTGAGTAAGAGAATGAAATATATGTTTTGAAAAGTCCCGTTACTTGTGCGGAATCTATTTTATTGATTTATTGATTAACTATCGTGAATTTTTGATATTTCGTTGGTCGAATTGACAGTTGTTACAAAAAATGTAAATGTCCAAGAGCTTAAACATTAATTTGAACACTAAAAAGTTTCAGTAAATTTTGTTATCAATTACTTAAAAATGCATAGGTATGATTTTGATATGAGATTACAATATCAACTAAAAGTATAATAATACACAAAGAAAATAAAAAATGTATGTAATTAGATGAATATATTTTACATTAGTATCAAATTAATCTAAGTAAAAGTATTTGTTTTGAAAAAATGTTTCATATAAAATCGGTGACGTACCAAGTTAATTGATCGGTGGTGTACTAAGTTTTACGTCCTTTAGCTCCGCTTTAAAATGTATTTTTCTTCCCACTTCCAGCATCAAGAACTATATATTAGTTATAATTATACAACATTCGTGAACCTAATTTAAAATATTCAATGACAAAATTATTAAATGACATTATAAAGTAAATTAAATCTTCAAATTTAACATTTTTCTTCCTCGAAAGTTTCCGTAACATCATTTAAAAATTTAGTGCTGTTAGAATATGGATACTGATTCCTCCTCAATTTCTCATTTCAAATACCACATAACATCCTTTTTTGGAAACATTATGAATACTGATGGGTTATCAAGCTTTGCGGATGCCTGAGAATTGTTGATCATTACAAAAACAAGTTGTAAAAGATGTGTTTTGAGAGTTGTATACTAGGTATTAGGTAATTATGACCCATCGTCATGTTCAGGTTACTTAATAAATTTTTATAACTCAAATATTTTATATAAAATTATTTAAACTTTATCAAAATCTTCAAACAGTGTATTGGTTATATATAAATAGCTTATTTGAAATTAAATTCCATCTGATTGAATTTTCCATCGAAATGGATCAATATAACCTGTCACTTTCCCGCAAGGCTTTCTTACACGAAATACTCCAATTGTGTTCCCATACATATCGTGTGTTCTAGCACACAAACATATCCAAGGTAGGATGCTATCCAATATCCGAGAGGACATGTCAGGGAAACATGTAATCATCTAGAGTATCCGGAGACTTCATCCCAAATACAATCCCCTCCTTCATTACAAAGCCTTACATCTATGGGAGGAATATCTCAACCAGTGAATTGTCGGAAGTGCGTAATAAATTGACAGTAATATTGTCCTTCAAATCCTCAATTTCTCGAAAGAGTATCCTAGGTGTATTATGTTGATGAGATATTAAGGTAACGAAATTAAATCATGGAAATGAAGAAGGTTGAATGTATCAAAGTAGTTTATTAAAAAAAAAAAATTTCCGGGCTGAGTAGCGGTAGTCTTGTTTGTATTTCTTCAGACGTTTCTCTCACAGCTACAGTAAGTATCTTCAGTGAGAACTTATTTTTAGCACTTAAAACACTTTCCATTTATTTATTTCTCAATTGTCATACTTTTTGTAATGAGATATTGATTTTGGAATACCTTATACGCAAAAATTAATTTTTTTTAACAATCTAATATAAATCTTTTAAAACGATTCCTGGACGTTTCGTTCTCAAATTGCGTAAGAAACCTCTTCAAATTACAAATAACTCAAAAATAATATTAATTTTTAAATAATAATTTTAATTCTACTTCGCAAACATATTCTCTTCCTCTTATTTCTGTTACATTCTATAACATAAAAATGATACAATCTTTATCGCAAGAGAATTATAAAATGTTTTCAACATTTTGAGGTGTTATGTGTCACAACTTTAACGTCCAGAACTGAACACTTTATTTTATCTGGTATATTTTTTTTATTAAAAATAGAAGGTTATTTTCTTTAAATTTTAAAAATAAGTGTTAAATGATACCCACAAAAATTATGTGGTTACAGAATTAAACTGCTTACTTAAAGCTTGTATAAAATAAAAGTTCAAATGAAAGAGGTGACGAGTCGGGATTTGAACTCATGGCCACCAGTCGTGATTGCATGAGAGTTGACAGTAATTTCACTAGTTAGTTTTCTCCTACTATATAACACTTCCATCTAAACCTGCAATGTGGAAGTCTGAGAGGTACACCAGAAGTTAATAAGCAAATCCAGGCAATGTTGTAAATAAATCAGTACTATTTTACCCGTCACTGGCACGTTCAGGTTTTCTATACAAATCATTTTTCCTTAAACCTACCGAGAGCACAGGTTTGGATGTGAAATTATAATTCAGGGGAAGGAAAGGATTTCTGTAAATCTTGGAATGTGATATCTCAACCATACAGCATCCAAACGATAAGGTTGGGATGTCATATTCAAAAATTAGGTAAAATGCTTTCCTTCCACTGAATTTGATTCTCGTGGAGAAGAGATGTGATAACTGCGGCAAAATGAAAATATTAATCGGCCGCTAATTGAACTAAGAACAGATCCTGCACAGATCGTTGGTCGATACACTGCTATCACCTACCCCATGTTTCTCACAATAATGGACCAATTATTCTCTTGCTTACGTTTTTCTTTTGTAATGAAAGTCGGGTTTTCAAGAATAATTCTCATTGTAATTTTCCGCAGAAAGATGTACAAAAATTGCAACAGTTAGTTCTAGAATGTTTTATTACACTTGAAATAAAAAAAACCTTCAAATTTGATTGAGTTAAAAAATACATTCATTGCTAACACTTCATACACATATTTTCCAATGAATAATGTACAATACTTCATCATAATAAGATATAATATATGTTCATATTTATATTTTTAATGTTAATAATATTTTTTTAATAATCTACTTTGACTCTTTTTTTTGATTTCCTTGAACATACTACTCCCCACCGTTTTATACGAACCCTACTCTCTGAAATTTGTTAATTTAAATTGAGACCTGGACATGAAATTCATCGCTCCAGAGCTTTTCTCTGAGAAATTCTTCCTTGCATAATATAAACCAAATACCCGTGTAACTTCCAAAAGCCCAAGTACAAGTTCCATTTAACTTTTATTTCTACATTTACATTCCCGCTTCTCCTCTGCATTCGCTGAGTTCAAGGAAAACTTTCCGAAAGAGGAACAAAAATATTTTACATAAACAGTTCCGTCGTCAAAATATTCTTTCTGAGGAAACAAAATAAACAGATCGGGCCGAATATAGCAGTCAGATAAATATAGAAGACAAAAGCTTTCGGTTGTGGAAAGTTGGTACGATAACAAAGAGAAGCGTGAATACCAAAATATGAGTCACTACATGCTGTCGTTCAATTTTCGAATTTGTTTGGACTCTGTAACACATCATGCAAATATACGTCTAGAATTCTGTTATTCTTTCAGGGTTCTCTCCGCTGAAGTTTAATTTACTTACTTCACAAAAGTAACATTTAAGTAACATGAAAAAATCTGTAAATCTGTAAAACAGCTGTAATCAATCTCATTATCATTTATCTCATCCTCAAAGTAATATTAATGCGGTTTGAAATACAATATTTATAAAAATACTACTTTAGAAATAATTAAATATGAATTGCGAAAAAATAATGTTTACTTGTATATAAAAATATGTTAGTATGATTACCGTAGTCTCTGCAGACTGTTAACTGCGGACTAATGATTTTTACTGTTTGTTGTCGTCTTAATGACCATAATGTTCTACTTCATTGCGTTTCGAAGCAATTGTATGTTCGACCAGCCTGGTTAGGAAAATCTAAGAATGTTACGTCATATATTAAATGTGCAACAATAATTTATACCCTTTCTATCGCACAATTATATTGATTACCACCTAATTTGAAAATTCAAAAGTATAAATGTTTCAAGACACACTCCGTAAGAACATAAGCAACTTTAAAACTTAATTGTTTATACATTTGTACAATGTTTATACATTGTACATGTCAAAGTTTTTTTATTCATATCAAACACTTTTTATGAGATTATTGCAATCGCCAAGTCATAATACTTCGAAGTCAAGATAACAAACAGTATTGACAATATTCTCGTCTACTAACATACAATTTTGTAATATTTTAAACTACCTTGTAGAATTGTTTTATGTATACATAGTTTCCGTTTTGTTTATTTTGAATTGTCAATGTAGTTCCTATCATGACATTCACCAGACGATGACTCAAATTAGCAGTCAAAACAACAAATTCGTCTATAACTCACAACTTCCAAGTACATGATTAACTCGGAAGTTGGGAGTTAAAAATTGCACCCGATACGTAGGTATATGGAAAACCGGTATAAAAGCTCCCAGTATAAGGAGCCACCTGTGATCTCTTATCTTCTGTAACGAGAAGTGACGCTGGTCCAGCGGATCAGATCAGGTAGATGTGTTTTCGGGAGTCGGGACGGGTGTGCAGTGGTAGCAAATCTGCGGCCATAGCAAGAATTCCTGGGTCCCAGTCCGTCACAGTTTTCGCCTGGCCGCGTACATGCAAATTCGTCTTTGTTCCACGCATACTACTTACCGCAAGATTTACCCGTCGAAAATAGATGAGATGAGGACGAATTAAATAATTTTCCTTAAACACAATACTGTTTTTGATAACGTGGTTGTCACAAGAAGCAGGGATCGAATATTATAATAATAATAATAATAATAGAGGAGTGGAAGAATTGCAATTAAGCAGCAATGTACCGCCAAAAAGGCAGAACCGGTTGTATTGTGATTATGCCTTAGTTTTAAAAAAAAACTTTTCGTTCAGTATATTGGCCCCTCCCAATTACCTGTTTCAACAGAGGAATAAGAAGTAGAAAAATTTAAACTTTTATGTACTTTGCATCTTCTTTCTTCTTCTTGCCTCTTTCTTTCCCATTCACAGACGCCGAGTGAGTCAACCGCTTGCGACAGTGTTTCAATTAATTTCCTCCGATTTACCACCGCCATCAGCCAACGCGTGACTGAAATTTCTAACATGTCTGTCGTAACGACGCCTCCGCCTGCCCTACCACGCATTTCCTCGGCAGCTACAGACAGCGCGGGACTCGTTTCATCCGAAACGAAAGGATCGCGTCGAAGAAGCTTAGTGGTCGCTTTGGCCATGGAGGGAACTCGGGTAGCAGACACTGTGGCCGATAAGAACAGGATAGCAGGGTCGGTACGAGAATGACGTACGAGGCGAGAGTAGATGTACAGTATAGGATACTAAAAATCACTTTTTTCCCATTTAAAATTCTCCATCCAGTAACACCTCTTTTATCCGATTTTTCTAACGCATTAGACATTAATAGCATTACTACTACCGTCGGGATCACCAGAAACCGTAGAGGGTTCTAGAAAACTGAAATTAAATGAACTGTTTTCACTGCTTTAATTTTATTCTTGGAAAAGATATATGTTTAATATGCTACAATTCGAAAGAAATGTAAGGAATGATTTTAAAATCAATCCTTACAATATGGTATTAAATAGTTTAATGAGTTAAACATACATGTAATTCTCTAGCGGCGCTTAGTTCATTTAAATTATCCAAATATTGATTTTATTAAAACGACGTTTCAAACTTGACAACAACATTAAAGAGAAATAAATGACAATCCTTTAGATATTAAATGTTTCTACATAATGATTCTGAGTGTTCAATTTCGCAACACGACAAAGTCTCATGCATTATTTCCTTATAATCTATATTCATAGAATTTATGGGTTGAAAAGTGATACTGGTTACACTTATCAGGTTGTTGTTTCTTTCTGTCTTTTCTTGAGATGGCTCAAGATCGTTCTGAAATTACGTAAGTATGAAACCATCAGTTATAATTATTAAATAAATACTTACATTATTAAATAAATATTTAGATTATTAAATAATTATTTAATATACCTATGATTGTGAGCAAGTAGAAAATAAATAATCCATATTTCTTGACTCCTACGAGTTGCGAACAGTCAGTTGCAGTAGTTTCTTTATTTATTCTATTCATTATTATTTTCTATGTTATTTTAATCAATTAATTCAGTATTACATAAAAGCATATTGTTTGAAGTAGTGCTGAGAACAATTTGTGTAAAATATCATTATAGCAACATGAGTTGCTTTGTTGTCAAGTGTGATACGCATCATTGCACAGGGAGCAAACAGATGTAATTACATTAGTGATTATTATATTAAGAGGCGAGGAGTATCATATCTCTGACGCACAGAGAGATCACAGTCACAATCAGTGTAATCGGTGCTACGAATATAAATCTTGCATGTGCGAGTAGAGGTATTGTGATATCAATGCAAAAACACGTTCCAAAATCATGAATTTCAGATTGAATAAGGACGATCTTACACGAATGATTTCATACATATGCATTGATTTCATGAATGAAATGTCAAATAAATAATTCCCCTTCTTCTCCTTTTACCGATAGTGAAAACGTTGTATCATTACAAAGATTATATCTTGGGTTTAAGAATCATAATCTTACATTTTAATATAAAGTAGAATCCTCTCTCTGTATAACGGTATTCAAGGAACTGGGCATTTTCATTGTTATAGAGAGAGAGAGAGAGAGAGAGATCGGTATATAGAGTGAAACAAAAATTTGAGTAATGCAAATTAACTAACAAAACAAATTTTTATTACACAAAATTACAAATATTAATTTGCATACAATTAGAAAAACTATTAACAGTTTTTGCTGTGTCTCCTTATTACATTCTAATATTCTACTTTATATTCATTAGAGGAAGAAGTCCTTCATTCTAGTATGTTTCTTTTACCCCTTCCAAAACACTGACCTGACTTTATTCTGAAGCCGCATGGAACTGAACCGACATAAGATTGAACTGAAACGACTTGAACCACTGAAATACCATAGTCAAAGAGAGCGATATCAGTATAAAGAATAAAAATATCACTATTATGACAAACCAAACAACCCTCTTTCATTTCATCGTTATAGAGAGATTATGTTTATAATTCTGTGACACCTAGTGTTGCTACTTAACTGAGACATCCACCGTTGTCACTTCTCGCTGCCACCAATCCAGTTTCCCGGATAAAATAAACAAAGATCGAATAATTCAACTCATTTAGTAAAATTAATTCACCTCTGCATCTACAATTTTTACACTGACAATTTACACAAATCGTAAATTACATTCACTCGCAACTCCCTGCGAGGCACAGCTCTCCAGACCACATCTCAGCGATCTCTGTGCTCCACTCTTCCACATCAGTCGTCTCCGACACCGTCTCTTATTGTCGTCAATTCTGAGAACACTGAACATTAATCTTTCTGAGAACACTGACAATTTTGATAACACTGAACATTAATATTTCTGACCAGAAGGGTTAATTTTCCAGGAAGTAAATGCGTGATTTCGCCGACGTCACAATTCAATTCAATTCAAATTCAAAAGGGCTATATTTTAACAACAATAAAAATATACAGTATATATGGCGGGGCTTAACACCCGTGCGCCTTACCGAGACCCTAAAATGTACCGTGGGCTGTGCATACTGAACCCCAGTATTTACTCTCAATGAACTGAAACTAAAATTAGAGGTATTAAAATATTTCGATTATTTGAAAGGTAAATGATATCAGTAGCGGAAAAAGAAATTAATAAATGTTAATAAGTTATAATAGGAAAAAAAATTACTGTCATGGCTATTTTTTAAAATATAATTTTAATTTTTAATCTCAGCTATTGTTATATTACTTAAGTGACTGTTTCGTTCATTGAGCACCATTGGAAACCATGGAAAACCAACGGTTAGGGCAAGCGCGCTAAGCATAAAAATCAATCTGGTTGGTAACTAGAAACCTTTAACAGAACAAAGAATTCGGCGGCAGAATCAAATAAATTCATAGAAAGAATACGTACTTATCTGCAGGGCAAATAACATATGCATACATACAAACATACCCAAATAAATCTTGTTTACATATTTACCTATATATACGTACATGTACATGGTCCCATATTCGCATATGTACACATTTTTAAATCAATTAAAAAAGAGACAAAAATATAATACTAATATTACTACTACTATCACTTAAAATACTAATAGTAATAATAATAGCAATAATAATTTAAACAGATTTCAATTAAGTTTGTTCATTCTGGTCAATCTCCTTCATCAGTTCCGTCTCCCTCTTTTTTCTAAACATACTCAAACTTGCCAAGGAGTAAAGTAAAGGAGATTCTATTATCTCGCATTATTTCAAAAGCTAGAGTGTAATTTCTTGGTTTACGATTGTATCCCCCCTCAAGCACTCACTTTTTTCTATCTATTTCAGTGCTAACGCAATTTAACAGAATGTGGACCCAATCTTCTTGTTCCGTCCATTAAGAGCATTGCGAATCTCGATCCCCCCACAATTTCCTTAATTTCCATCCCCCAAGACGAAACCAAGCGTAACCTGCTCTTGCCACCTTGTTTAATTTGTCTATGTACGGTTTTCGCCCCC
>NNCF01127535.1:1621308-1653454 GCA_002313205.1 Laupala kohalensis | reverse complement strand
AGCCGTTATGTTTTGTTTCTCTATGTCTTCAAGTCTCTGAATAACTAATTCATAATCAGATCTCGTCGAAGCTAATGTTTATAAAGAGAGACTATTGTATCGTAAAAAATAATTTAATTGCGATCTGTCTTATGTTCATAATCGATATCCCAGGTGTCACATCTGTTTCGTTTCACTTCAGAGTATTGGAAGAGAGCATTCACGTAAGAAACAACAGCTTTAACTTTGCATTCTTACTGTTCAACGCTGTTACGATGTTTGTGCATATATTGCAATTTCTATGGAATTTGATCGTCACTATCGCAGTGATATTGTAGCTTCTGGATTACGTCACGTGAATATCCATATTGCGGGAATTTAACCGAAGTACGAGGTTCTTGTGAAGCATTTTAGTACAGGAATTCTTAAGTTAATTGTAACAAAGCAGTTTAATACATATAAACATTCTTAATATTTTCCCTTCTTTAATCATGTGAGAATTAATCGCTCTGGATCATCGAATCTTAGCAAAAATCTCGTTTTCACTACGATTAAAATCATTAATAATAGGAGGTTTGGTAAAAAGTAAATCCCAGGATAGCTTAAACGTAATTTATTGTCCTCAAAATATAATGTGATAGTACATTTTTTGAAGTTAATAATTCAAACATTGAACGTATTTGAACGGGCAAAAACACATGAAATAGGAATACGCGACGAATATTAAAGTATTAACAGTCAATGTCAAAAAATTCTAAAATTACGACAGGTAAGGTTCAAATTATTGCAACCATAGAAAAGTTAAGTACATACTTCTTTCAAAAATTGATGTACTGATGAAATTATTTGAAATGATATAAATATTTCAGTACTTTTTTTTTTTACTCATTTTCAGAAATACCAACGGGTTTTCCGAAAATTAAATAGACCATTTGGCTTAAAAGGTATGAAAATGTTTGTTTTGAGTTTTCCATTGTCCACGTCAAGTTTTGCTCAGGGAACATCAATACGTCATTATAAAAAAAATTGAAGGAACAATTAAAGGAAACCGATTGAAAAGAAGCACCTTCATAAAGAGAAACGACCTTAAAGGGCTTATTCGCCAACATTATTACGCCGCAATGAGACAAAAAGCTCCAAGTCCTAATTTTGAGAACTTGAGCTCACATCCGAATGAATCCTACAGAGCACCTCGACAAAAAAAAAACCCAGTAAAACGACGCCTATAAAGACCGAAATTCCACACTCTATTCCTCAGCGAAAGAAGCCCTTTCCGCGAGCACGGAGGCCCGGGTGCCTGCGCCCAGCGCCGGGAACACGCCGTGGTTGGCCGGCGGCGGGGGTGAAAGCGGGACATGCGACGGGGGTGGCCCTCGGCGGGGGCGGAGCCGTGCCGTGGCGTTGCGATCTCCTCGGAGCGGAGCCGTGCCGTGGCGACGCGCTCCGACCGCGGGGAGACCAGTATCGATGTGCGATGGAGCCGGCGGTGGCGGTGGCGGCGGCGGTGGCGGCGGTGGCAGCAGCATCCGGCGTTCACCAGTGACTGCATCTCGGCCAAAGCTCCGACAACAGTCGCGGCGCCGGGCGAAGGATAGTCATCATTCAGCGCGTCGATTTTGTGTGTGTTCCAAGGCGGCGAGTGAGTGGACTCGGGGAATCCCCTGGTGAGAACCTCGTGAGGTGTGCAGACTACCTGAGCGCGCCCGAGCAGGTGGCCTCGGCCTTCGCACGGCGACGAGCAGCGACGGCAGGGGTGGAAGCACCAGGTGAGTTCGCATCTGTTTGCAACAACGCCGTCGAGTGCTGTCCTCTTCATTAGATGCACTTCCACACTGATTATTTCATGACATTAATGGGTTGCCGACTCTAATCGCGGATCGCGAGAGTCATTTGAGTTCAATGGCCTCTTTCCTCGCTACGTGCATGGTCCCTCGATAGTTGCAAAAAAAAGAGTTCTGGCTTGGTTGCAGAATGTAGTATTTTACTTCATTTCCAAAACAACGTTTTATAATTTTTTTTCTTATATTTTCCACTCACTAATTCAATGCATGACTATTTTTATGTTTCTTTATTATTTTTTTATTTATACCATAAAAAATACGAAGTCATTTTTATTGTTTACACAATAACATGTTTAATTTTAACGGAGTTGTAATGTTTACATAACCAATTTCTGCACTTACAACCCAAACCATTCTGGTATCACAACGTTTTCCAGAATTTCTCTCTCCGTTATGTTTGATTATTTTCCTTGAACTTATCAAACTCTTCTTCTCGAGTAAGTCTAATTATACTTTTGAATCCAGAGTAGTGTTTAAGAAAGCTATTTTTGTAGTACAACGATATTATATTTTTTTAAATTATAATATTTAATTTGTGTTGACCTATTAAGATTAAAAAGTATAAATTAAGTTTTCGTAAAGCAAGATCGAAAACCACATTACTCAACTCGTGTCTCTCATTATATTTTGTAATACTTTGAAATTGTGTTGAATAAATCAATACACCTCTTCGTTTTATTCACATAATTTCGCGTATAATATGTAATGGTAAAGAGGAATTTACTAAAATTCTCTTAGGAAATAATGATAAATGTGACAAAGCACACCCTCTACAGAAATGGAGAAAATTACAAAATATACTTTATCCATGGAGAGCTTGGCACAATTTGAGAAACTTAGGATATGTCACGGGATCATACTGCTTGCAGCACGTCGGCATTTGTCGAACGTTTCTGTCGTTATATACCTTTCGAGCACGACCCACAGCAACAGCGCCGAAGTTAAGAGGACGTCAATGCTTGCTAGTTATTGAATGAGGCTCGCAGAGCTCAGTGTCTTTCCTACGACTGGTTTTATGATTGGCAATGGACGTGACCTAGCTCAATTCTCTTTTATCATTTAAAAAGGAAGTTTTCCCAGCGTTTGAAGAAAATTAAAATAGAAAGACAACTGTCTAAAAGGATCTGTAGAGGAATTTGTATTTAAAAAATTAATTTACCTTCGCATATTTTCTGAAAAATGACCTGGTGAAGATAATCCTTTTTAATAAGTTAATAAAATAAAACAAGAATAATAAGAACATTTACATGATTTTACGATAAAATATATTAGATTAGTAATTAATATTTTAATTACCTCAAGTTTCTTAGTTCCGCGTAAATAATCTTTACCTCAACTTTCATTAATACATCTACTCCTAAAGAACATCACAATAAATAGCATTTTTTACGTTTTAAATATTTGTCATGATTTGGTAACTTATTCAATATTTTTATGAATAGTTCAAGGTTTTATTTTAACTGTCGCAATTTTTCTAGAAGTGCATATTCGTATTTGCCCCCATTGCGTACAATTTATAGCCATGTGAGACTGTTTTAGACGGTTTGTTTTTCTGCATACCACTGTTTTGGAAGCGCGTCAAGTTTCATCACTGAGAAAGCATAATGGAAAGAAGAAGGAGAGGGACTGGCTTTAAGTGCCAGATTCACAGATGATGTCTCTCCAAGGGGCACTTCCCTTGTTTGTCGCTGGAGACAATTTCTTTCGGAGAGAAATTTCTTTGTCACATACAAATATTCCACATGAAAAAGAGCATCAGAGACCACTCGGTTATTAAAAATTAAGAAAAAGCGTATACAGAGTTCAATGCTTCCCTCGCAAAATCTCTGATAGTATAATGAAATGTATTATATCTACATTTATGATTCGGCTAACGAGGGATGCTGTAAACCAATATTTCAACTTAAGGAATTTTGGCCTGATTTTTGGAGTACTTTAAAGATTCGGTTTCGGCTAGCGAATGTACTGTAACATAAAGTTTGCCGAAAATCAAATCGAGGCTGTTTAAACTATGAAATTTGTTCTGAAGTATTGTATTCTTTATAGAAGAGATTTTTATAATGACTGAACAAACTTCAAAATGTCGGAACGTAAAAAAGCATAAATTGCGGGGTTCAAGTCAAAGACTGCAAGTCACAGAAATATGGCCAAAGTTGTAGTATTTCTCTCACCAAGCATTACGAACTCATATAACAAAATTATTCACTAATTAAAGTAAATATGTTTTCATAATACACAAACATGAAGTATGTATTACAGAAATTATTTACCTACAAATAACATGCATATCAACCATGGGTATTAAAATTGAACATTATTATGTTATGTAGTGCGATCATCAAAAGAGATTCTGCTCATAGTTTGGTGGGCAATTCATTTTCAACTACTGGAGTAATATTGAATTCAATGGAATTTGAATGATTTATGCAAAAATGTTCAGTAACTTTTCCTTTTCATCCGTGACTCCATGCTCGAAGTATAAATGTAAAAAAAATATACCTGCATACATTTATTGAAAATAATGTTTTCGCAGAACGTTAAATCATAGTGGATGAAAGTTGTTTTAATATTCTTGTGGGGAAAGAAATGATAGTTGGGAGGTCTTCCAACTCGATACAACTAGTTCACGAAGAAAAGTCGTTGCTAACGTTTGCAACGCTGGCACCCATCCAAATGCACATTGTTCTTAACTTAGAAGGTTTATTTGAAATGTAGAAAACCAATCTCATCTAAAGAAGCCGAATGAAATGTTGGTTGAGACAAATGTTGTATGGGATCCAGGATGAAAAGGAGAGATAACAGAAATAGAAAAAAATCGTTTCATGATATCAGAAACGCATTCTCTCCATTTTCGAAGTCAAGAAGACAAAACCCACGTGTCTTTGTTGAATTATTTTCTATCCAAAAAATTCTATTTTCAGAACCATGTTGAAACATAGCAGGAGATACGAAATTTCATGTTTGACAAATATGCAATTTCCTTCGTCTAAACTCATATATGAATCTTGGAAAAAAATTTTCAATAACGTTCCCAAAATAATCTTATAAATTTCTTACTATATATGCTACTTAGAAACATCATTGATCTATGAGTTAATTTTTGTGAGTTGGCTTTAGTACTTACTGAATCCATTTATTTTCATATCCTTCGACATAAACTCCACCTCAGAGTTTTATAATATTGTCATTTATGGATGGGTCATTAATAAACAATTCCGTCGGAGGACTCCATAACGGCAACGAGCTTAATGAATGGTCGTAACGTCCCCAACTAATAGTTGAGGGAAGGTTTACGAGGCAAACGCCACCTGGAGATCGCTGTGACCCTCCAATGGAGGAGGATGTGTGTGTGTGTGTGTCTTCTATAAATAGGAGCCTCCCTCACGCCATCCACTCCCACGTCTCCGCACAATGCTTCCCCCTCGACCACCTCTCTCGGGTCACTTTCCACTGATTGCTTCACTTCAACCACTTCCGTTATATTTGTACACAAAAACTTGCTTTCAGATGCATTAGCGGGAAAAAGAAGTAAAGATAAAAAAACAGAGGCCTCGTGTCTTCAAAGAGTTGATGGTTCTGTATCAGACCACTCCGTATGAGGGAAGTAACAGTATTCATAAAAGACAATTATTCAACTAATAATTAAGAGAACGAAGTATGCAAAATATAAATAAATTAACACTTACTATCTTTTTGTATACACAAACCCTTGCATTCCAATACGAAAAAAAGTAAGGTTTTTAAAACTTATATATATATATATATATATNAAATATATACTCTCTTATGTTACAAATGAATAGCCATTCGATACAACGTAGGATACATATAAAATTATACATACAACGTATGTATAATTTTATATGTAAACGTGGTAGAAAGTAGGAATGATCTGCGTTATCATTTTTATTTAGCTATATCGTTTTGAGTTTAATAATTCATCTTGCAGGTACTCTTGAAATGAGCATGATGCGCTGTGAGTACTTCAGTATCCTTATTGAGAATGGCTGAAGGGTAGAGCAGGGGACAGAACGAGAAGAGTAATTGTGTATCCAAATTAAAAATTAAAACCAATTTCGGCAGATTTGCAACGGATTTGCTATCGGTGTCGATGGTGTACATACAATGGTATATGAGACTTCTATTAGTTTCACAAAGGTTTAGGAAGCGATGGAAACTTTTACACCGGTAATGAATATTAATATAACTTTAAGAATACACTACAATAATGTATTCATGTGAGATTTACGTTTGTTTGATTTTCTGTCAGGTTGTATGTATAAATAAATTTAGCTTTTATTTTATTCATTATTCACTATTTCCTTATAGGTTTGCAATATTTTCTAAAGACTGTTTTTTTTATAATCACAGAGTTTAATGCTTATGTTTATCAAAAAAAAATTAATTCGAACAAACATTACAAAAATAGTTAAAATTAAAAATATTTTAAAAATATTAACGTGAAAATATTAATGCAAACGTATTTTTCAGTATGTAGTTTATTATAAAACTAACAAAAGATAACAAAGTAAGAAGCATGTGCTAACCCCCTTGGCTAGTGACGGTTTGAGAATTAGAAGGTGTATTACGTCTTATTCACCAACGACAAATAAAATTGATACGTGTCTTCTATTTAAATTGAGGATACTTGAGGTGCGTTAACGATATGTCGTCGTTCCCACAATCGTCTCTTTGCAGCTCACACCTGTTCACTCCGTTCTACGGAGCACATTGACTTAAAGCTACCTGTTAAGGATTTGCGTGACTCCTTGCCTTCAGGGTTTGATTAAACTTTGACTCACGAGTTGAACGTCACGAAAGAACAAGACAGAAAAGCTTTGCAACGTGATTTACTCATGAATCCGACTGCTATTTTGGAGTGTTTGAAAATCCTTAACTTAAAATTTTAAATATTATTAAGTAAAAATGTATTAAATATTATTAAGTAAACGCCATAAAAGTTCATGAATTTGATCATTTTAATATGGCATTACTTATTTTTTTAGTAACACACGTGACAATATCAAGAACAGATGAATGAAGAAAATTCTTATTTTGATGTGATACGTTGTATAGTAATGGTATTAAAATATATTTCCGAAATTTAAAAAAAAGTAAAATAAATGTGGTATGAAACATATAAATAGAACCGTTAACAAAAAATTAACATCCATTATTTTAATTAGGGAATCTTCAATGTATTTTAAGATTTAAGCCTACATAACCGAAATTTCATTGATTGAAAAATTCCTCTCAGATATAACGGTCCGTTTTTTAATACTCCAAATATCGCATAATAGCCAATATAAAATAAGTGGAAAATTTTATGGAGGAAAAGATAGATTAGTTAAATAGTTAAATGTACATAAATTTGTCATTTTGAATAATATGGATATACTGTGAGGATCATGCACACCCACCAAAGGGTAATGACATAATATAGAGAGTTGAAATGTATTGAAACGGGAAAATGTATCTAAACAAACCTTTTATTATACAAGTAAATACCATAGCAGGAAATAGCCAAATTATACACAAATAAGCCATCAGAACCCGACAATTATCTAATAAAATCTATAGAAAAAAAATATTGATCCAAAAAATTAGTACGAATGTGTTATTCGGAATGTTATGATGTGGAGAAAAATGTATTTAGAATATAATATTTCCATATTGTCATCCCGAAAAATCTGGAGGTAGCTTTCAGTGTTTCCAGCGTGGCACTTATAAATTAGGTTAATTGCTTTAGAGAGATTTTTTTAAGATTTTTAATATCGTCTATAATGGTGTGTGTATAAAAGAAACGGAAAAGACATTAATTAAAAACCACTCATTTCAGTTGAAGCTCATTTTCAAGGATATAACAAAACACTTAACTTTGTCTTATTTAAGTTACATGAGAATAGTATTATATTTATAGAGCACATATCAACGTAGAGAGCACATAAATTTATAGGAAACGTACCAAAAAAAAAATTGTGAACTTTCTTGGAAACGTTTATTTTATACGCGCTTATATATTTTAATTTTCCCCGCGGATAATATTTATTCTCAATGTCATGACACATGTAAATCCTTTAAGTCCGCTTTGGAATGCTCGAACTGACAGCACAAATTTACAAGCATGTAGTCTGGAGACAGACAATGAAAAAAAATTGCAAGAGCGTGATCCGTGCTGCATTGTTCTCCTCGTTCGAATGAGACGGTTGTTCATCTCACGTTGCTCACATAGTAGCAAAGCATACACCTGAGGTCACAGTGTGTCCAAAAGACCTTAGGGGGGTACCGCAAGGTTCACACTAAGTGGCAGTAAAAACAGGAAAATATATTTGAAATGGACAACGACAATATTTCACATAGTAAATGAAGAATTGGTAAATAAAGTCTCCACCTGATGACAAATTAAGTCTCTCTTTGATAAATTACAATGAACAAAAATCACTAGTTAACTTCAAATACTCTTTAAACTTACAATACGCCTTGTTATAAATATAGGATTTTAAGTCATAATATTTTAGTTAACATGTTATTCCTCATTATTGTTTCCAATGGTTGGAAAAAATATATAAATCTAAATTAATTCAACATATTTTATTCCACAAATAGGTGTGAGCATCTGGAAGATGTGAATTCTTTGTTCCAATCCCGAGTAAGAGTTAGATAATGTGTGTTCTCGCACAAGTGACAAAATCAATTTAGACAAAACACAACAAATGATCAATTACGTGCAATAGTTGAACTGAAACAAAAATGAGGAAATAATGACGAGGAAGAATATGATGAGTTTAGAAGTAGCCGTTTACTGCGCCTTATTGGAGGCATCGGTGGCACAATGACGAGCCTTGAGGGCTACCGCAGCACTGCACTACATTGATCGTGGTCGCCCTTGGCTTCCCCAATTACCGCTCGCATCCTCAGTATCGTCACCCCTCCTCCTACAGGTGATACACACGCTTGCACCCCACCCTTCTCTGAGTCTCCCTTTTGAGCAGATTCCCTTGCTTAACACGGTTGTGGCATGGGTAAATTGTTTCCTCCTTTTGCTGTATATGACAGTAACTTCATACATGACCTAGCTATTGACAATGGTCACTCGGGTTGGAATACACGCATCCTCGAAGATAGCAAAGCTTGTATTTTTTTTTTCAACGCGATTCAGTACCCTTGGATTTAAATACTGTTTAAATACTTAATTTACATACTCCTGACATGAGTTTTCAGTATATTGCGTAAGTCTAAAATACTACATTAAAACAAAATACACCGTCAAATTTTTACATGACCTATAAAATACAAAATAAAAGTGCACATGTAACTTAAGAAAAATACACGGTGCACATATGACTTAAGAAAAAAAGAAAAGTATTTGCTTAGGATGCGATAAATCACCCTCTTATTAATAAATATCCTGAAAGAATAAATATTCAAATATGTTTCCATTCAAATATTGTAATTTATATTAGTCTCTCCATCTCATGAAAAATATGATGGAATCAAATATTTTTATATGCTATGCCGACATTTTTCATAACGTATAATAACTTAAATGGTGTTTGAGTTATAAAAAGAAGAAAATAATCATTTAATAGAGACATAAAAAGTTCTAATGTCTTCATCCATGTTCATTCGACGTAAGTAGAACATTATGATATATACTTCATATCACTAATAAGGTGGTAAAATTTAAATCCATTGCTTTCTCTCAAGGAGGACGCATCTCAAAACGTAGAGTCAGTTGAGACAATATTGAATATTAAATATTCTTAGGAACATTTTCAGTTAACTGGTAACCCTGGAGGTTATAATCAATAAAATTTGCAAGACAAGTTTCCGAAACTCTGGTCTTGATGAATCTTTTCACATGAGTGAGTGCTTATAAATGTTTTGTTTTGTTTTGCTTTTCACAAATGTTCTTCGAACTTCGGCACTACAGCGAGTAAAAATGAGATTCTTTTGTATACCGATTTGAAACTTTTTTCCTAATCAACGATAAGTCCCAAAACTATTATGTCATTTACAATGTTTTTAAAGCACCGTAAAAATATGGAGAAAACAATATTTTATTTCTTGAACCTGACAACTAATGGTAATTAGAAAACTGATATGACAACAACGTTTCACTTTAAAGTCTGGAAGGGCATACTGATGTGTAAGCTTCCAAATATAACACTTCTTTTATTTGTTTTGTTATTTGTTTGGTTAGCCGAGAACTAGTCCTCTTTGGATTTCAAAATCCACCGAAGTTAGCACCATGTACTTTGGAAAATAAAAGTAGAGCTTCATAATAGTTGTAATGTAATATAAACATTCACATTTCTTAAAATATTCACATACGCACATCATTCATATTTCTGACCATGGACGATTGGACGTACTTATACAAAAGTAAAGTAGAGAATATGACAAATCATACGAAAAAGTTCAACCTCTCTATTAGTAACAAAACTCATTCTTTAACCGATTTATTAACTAACTTTTGTATGAAAGTTTTTAAGGGAAAAATAATTTTACACTGAAATGAAACAATTTACACTACAATGAAAATAATTATGAACTTATGCTCTTAATATTGAGTAAATTTATAATTAAAATTATTCGTGAAGCATGAAAAGACAGAGAATATAATAACACTTTGAAACTTGTTTACCGTGCTATGAAAGTTATTGCAAGCGAAATTTATTGAATACTGTCACACAAACAATGTCAAATATTAATAATGTCAAGTATGTTATAATGAGGAGATAATGTAATTGGTTGAAACTTCATGCCGCAAATTAATGTAAAATTAAATATCCTTTTCTAGCCGGCAACTGCATTAATTAATATATTATTATTTCCGAGTAGTAGTTCACAAAGATATAAAGTGTTCAGAAGAAAAAACGCGAATAATGAAATGTAAATACTGTGAAATAAAAATATTAAAAAAACCTTTTGCAATTGATACAATAACATGTAGAAAAGATTTTTGTGTCAATATACATTTCAAAAAGATACTCATTTTCTCTTAAACATAAATTATTGATTTATATGAAATGAGCAGCCATGAATTCAGATAATTCAATTAATTCTTTCTTTGGTGGCATTTAACTAAGATTTCTGAAATGAGTGTTATTGAATAACTAACTATAAAATAAATAATATGAATAATATATTGTCAAAATGGCAGTTACAAACTGCATATGACCATATGCAAGACAGTTGGCTAATGTACTCTCCCGAAGCAAGAAAGGGACCATCCCATCGGTTCAGAACAAAGTCCCAAGGGCAGTGACCGATTTAACATTTCTGCACCCCAAAGCATATGCATTGCATGTTCTTCTCTAAACAAGAGCAAAATAAGCTGTTTGGTACAATGTCTAGAGAATATTATCAAATTTTATTTTCATCGATTATAAATGAACAGGTACTTTACAGGTTGAATCAACACAGGGTATAATCTCAGTTTTTATAAAATTTGGTGAGAAGGCGGTCATCGTATAGACTAAGAAAAGTACTAAAAAGTATTGTACATTTTGGAAATTGCAATAATGTAAATCTAAACCCTAACACGGTTTTACACTAAACCTTTGAATTGATCTGGAATTGGGGTAGAGAGTTGGGAGTTGAATTATTTTACAGTTCATGTAATGATATTTAAATTGATATGCTACACGATATAGGTCAAGAAAGGAAAATAATTAACATGTTCAAAATCAAAATTTATATTTTAATTCTTTGAAGACGCCGTTTTCATAGAAAACTTCCAAACAGGAAAAAAAATTGACAACAATACTTGGCTATTTATTTAGTGAAATTAAGGTTCCTCCCTACAAAATGTTTTCAAAATAGAGAAAATCATATTCTGAGATAATCATGTAAAAATCTATCAAAACTGTTGATTTGACATAGAATGGCGCAACACTTACGTACTGTTATCAAATTCTTGTACTACAAAAATTTTGCTAATAAATCATAACTGATAAAATCACACAAAATTCGAAATAAATAATAACAATATTCTTAATAATACCACCGCACCTTGGACGATACTTGGAAGATCCACCTCCACCCGAAGTAAAACCGAAGGAAAACTCGCGACAGGATGGGGTCAGAGATTCATTTACACAGAGAGAGAGAGAGAGAGTGTGTGTAACGTTGAAAACTCATGTTCATTAGTATGTTTTGAAATATATAAAAATATAATAATAAACTTTATTGTCCAAAGAGCTGTTGCTAACTGCGTATAATCACATGGAGGATAAGAAAGTAAGTTACTCTCCAGAAACAAGTAAAGACAATCCCATCAATTCTGATCAAGGGCACAAGGGCAGTGACAGATTTAATATTTATAAAATATATTATTTATCAAATACGTTCTGATATCCAAATATTACTCACAAATAAATTGTAGATATTATGTGCAGTAAAAATTCGAGATTAATAAAACGCAAACATTAATGACATTCCCGCCCATGGAAAATCCGCCATTATCTGAAGATAAACGGGAGAAAACCCAGGCCAAAATATATAAAAATAAAATTTTGAATTCACTGATAGTCACCTTCATTCATACGTGAATATCATGTAACCTTCATTCGGAATTTTTATATTGTCAAATATCATACATTCTCCCTGCAACTCGATGACAATCATTACCTGCGAAGTCCATTATTGAAACGTCACATATCGTGAGAGAATTATATCTTCATTTGTTCAGTGAACGTCGCAGCTTCAATGTCTCTAGTCTACGGCTTCCACTCTATTGTTCTTGTGCCATATGACATCCTTATTGGCGTTCCTTACATACGTATGATTGACTCATTCATTTACTCGCTACACACATGCTGCGCGTAACAATCAAACTCGACACCTGATCGACGGAACAATAGCTCACCTTCGACACAATACGTCGCGAGAAGAGAAATAGACGACTGCACTTCATTTCACTATTGAGACATGAATGAAGCTATTTGTGTCACTTCAACAAGGTACATGGTTCCTCATTCTAAAAATCGTGGTTGTTTATTTCCGTGCACGTTGCTCTATAAAAATATAATTTTTAATTATCTGAATATCTTCATGGACTAGGTAAATAAATAACCTATGAATATGTAAATGCCGACAAGAAAAAAGTGGATTGCATTGTATTTGAATGATTTAGTGACCAGTAGGCAGACTACATTTCGATTAATTTGTTAAAGATATCGAACCAGGCATGTAAGAAGAGGAAAAAATCCTGAATTAAATATTCATGACATGAACAAAAAAATATACTACCTGTATCCAAATATAATTCTCAATAATGAATTACACAAAATGAATTTACAAGAGACTACGGTCATTAATTATTGTCACATAAAATTAGAACATTAACGTAATATACGTAAGCAACTTTTTCATACGCAGTTAAAGAGAAATTAAATTATATAAAATGAGAAATAGTTAGTACAATCTTTGCTCTCGACTCTGCAATCAGTAATTTACTTAATTTATGTTTTAAGAACATAAATAATTAAACTGTGTTTAGTGTTGTTATCGTTTGATTTCCATGCATAAAATGTAAAAGATGTAGCATATACTACACCCATTTCCACCCTACTAAATTATGGGAAGCAGATACTCAGAAGTCGAAAATCTGCTCCGACTCGTATACATTAGAAGTAATCTTTAAATGTAGCGCTTCAAAAACATTCATCCAATATATTACTCATATTCTACGAATATTATAAATATTCATTTAATATTGCGAGCTTTTGTTACATATGAAAAATCTCTATAAATTTTGAAGTACCGTTATTATCATCCTTTAATGACTCTTCAATATATTTGAATTCAAACGTGTGTTATGTTCGTAAATGAGAAATCGATAACAGAGCGGAACGTTTTTTTCTTTTTGTCACACGACACATTTATTTCTCATACACTTTCAGCGAACTCTTTGAACTTTTAATGGATTATTAATGATCTCAAAAAGTTATGTGATTCAAACGAAACTACGATGATTAATGAGCATATATTTTAATTTAATGAATATAACCTATTTATTAATCGTTTGAATTTCACTTAATTTTGTGCAACACAGCTTCGATAAATCCTTCCAACTTCTTTGTCTTCAACCAAATGTAACGTAAAAAAGCTTTTCTTTAGAGAGGAAAATCTGGAAATCATTTTGCTCACATGATAACAACATGCAATATAAATGACTCTTCAGTGGCAGATTCCCTAATAACCAACCAATCATAATAAAAATGTCAAAAAAGTTCCATACTTTTAATTTACTCTAAATGATAAATTAAAAACTGATATGGTTTCAATTTTTTGCCTCCCAATTGGAAATTCAGTTTCCATTTACTTTCACAAAATGTCGCTACCATTTCCTGAATCACTCTGTTACATCAATCTTCCCATTTAGTGACATAATAATAAATAATAATAAATTTATTGTCAAAAATACAGTACAAACTGTGTATGACCACGTGGAGGACAATAAACTAATTTACTCTCCGGAAGCAAGCAAGGGACCATCCCATCAATTCCGATCAAGGGCCCTAAGGCAGAGGCGGATTCAAAAATTTCAGCAAAAATTCCTAGATAAGATGAAAAGTTAGCTAGGAGTTATAATACTAATAGTATGTCAATATGTTTGTAATTTAACGCAAAAAATTTACATGTACAAATTTTTATCGAACTATCGAATTATTATCGAACATAAGTCTTGAAGGGAGAGATTTTGTATAACTCGTAGAAATACATTTTTGACTGACATTCATATTATGAATTGAAGGATGAGAGGAAAAGCACCAGACCTTTTAGTGTTAAAACAAACTGTTTATACCAAAATACTCTAAACATATTTTTCAAATAATCTATAGTTTATAATAATATGTACTTTTGAAATAATTTCTTGTGTTCTATTAAATACAAATTTGTTGATATTCTGTTAATATTATACCGTACCAAACTATTAATAATATGTACCGAACTAGTTTTATTCTTATCTTAGTGTGTGATGAAACATTATATACGCCACTGCTTTAGCGCCCTTGATCGGAATTGATGGGATGGTCCCTTGCTTGCTTCCGGAGAGTAAATTATTGTTCTCTACGTGGTCATACGCAGTTTGTATTTTCTTTTCTTTTTTTTTGACACTACAATTTATTATCGTAGAAAGGAATAGCCAAAGACACACTAGACAAACAAAATAATTATTGATAAATAGTTGCCTTAAAAGCGCTGAATGAATCAACTTTTGTATAATATTTATAACTATATATTCCTCCTCTGAAGTTGTTTGCAAATACTTATCTTTACCAAAAGCCATCTTCCCCTCTTAATTCCTCTAAATTCAATACAATACAATAGAGTCTCTTGATTTGAGCGCGTGACTACTAGCCTAACCACAAACAGTTTTCCTTTCATCAGGTAACGTAGGATAAGATAAAGTACATTTTAAAATCAAAATCCAATTTCGTCAAATCATTATAAATTTTAATTTTTTTTTAAATGAAGCTTTTGGGTAGATCACCTTCTATATAAGCGTGAACTTTCTGTTATTTTTATTCCGATAGTCAGCCAATGTTTTTTTTAGAAAAGTAGCCCCGTCTTCCCCTCTCGCCAAACGCTAATATCCACGACCGTGCGTGCAGATCAAGCAGCCGCACTATACCCATGTCTTCCTCGCAATCAAGTCTGGAGACATTCTCACGGAATAATTCCGTCCTCACCTCTATGATATCCTCCCTGTCGCCTACTATATATCCCCGTGTAGACGTAGTATCGCCGCGGGCAACAATCTGTAATCACGAAGCGTGCGTGATTGGCTGGATAACCTCACAAGGGGCTACACGATGTTACTGCATTGCGCCTATACCAGAAGATGCGCCTTGCTTCCCTACTTGATGTGTTTACAGTGTTACATGGAGCTCCACTTCCGACACGATAATTATGCATACGCAAGTACCAGCTTATGAGATAATATAATACTTTGCAATGATTTAGATTGTTTTTTATTTTATTTCGGAGCTCATAATGGGCTGGCACGTAACTAAGAGAGACGGTTTTGTAAATATTAATACGGCTCAAAATATGGATTGTAGTATAATAATGAAGATGAAATGTACCATGTAAAGTTCATGGGTTGAAGAAAATCCTCTCTTCGCTTATCACATTGTAATGTAAACGACGAACTTTTCAGATCAAGTTCCAACTAAGAACCTGCTTTCAAGGTAGTATTTATTTTAGTGGTGGAAGTGTGCTTGTGTTAATTCAATCGTTTAAACAATACGAATCACATTGATTCTTTCTTTGCAATGAATTCTTGTTACATAAGAGTATTTATTTTAGTGGTGGAAGTGTGCTTGTGTTAATTCAATCGTTTAAACAATACGAATCACATTGATTCTTTCTTTGCAATGAATTCTTGTTACATAAGTGTATTTATTTTAGTGGTGGAAGTGTGCTTGTGTTAATTCAATCGTTTAAACAATACGAATCACATTGATTCTTTCTTTGCAATGAATTCTTGTTACATAAGTGTATTTATTTTAGTGGTGGAAGTGTGCTTGTGTTAATTCAATCGTTTAAACAATACGAATCACATTGATTCTTTCTTTGCAATGAATTCTTGTTACATAAGTGTATTTATTTTAGTGGTGGAAGTGTGCTTGTGTTAATTCAATCGTTTAAACAATACGAATCACATTGATTCTTTCTTTGCAATGAATTCTTGTTACATAAGTGTATTTATTTTAGTGGTGGAAGTGTGCTTGTGTTAATTCAATCGTTTAAACAATACGAATCACATTGATTCTTTCTTTGCAATGAATTCTTGTTACATAAGTGTATTTATTTTAGTGGTGGAAGTGTGCTTGTGTTAATTCAATCGTTTAAACAATACGAATCACATTGATTCTTTCTTTGCAATGAATTCTTGTTACATAAGTGCCCTGATTGTTTATTGGCTTTGTTTTAAGTTGGGAAGTATATTCTTGTCGGTGCCAGGTTTCATTATTGTTATCATTTATCCCGATAGAGGCTAAAAAAGTTACTACTAAGATATGGCGAAGATATTTTGAGTACAAAATAGATTCGGGTGCCTCTCCTCGCAGAAGAACCTTTTTACTGTTAACCCTTTTCAAATTTTCATTAATTTCTAGTGAAATTAATATTACGAATGCAATTCTTCGTGAATTTAATAAATTTCTCTGTTTATACTGTCAATACTGGTAAAATCTCTGTTGTCTAGCTCAAAGACATAATTGATCATTTTTCATCCATCTCATAATGCTTCGAGGGTCTCGTCTTTCACTTTTCCCGTAGCGATTGTGGTACTACAAATGTATAATTCGTTTACTGTCCTTCACGTGATAAAACGCAGTTTATAACTCCTTTATTCACAATAAAATTTATTATTATAGAAAGGAATAGCCAAAGACGGTATATTTTCTCGGTTAATAAATTATTATATCTCCAAATATGGTTGAATTTCTTACCTTTGTTTATACGGGTATGTGACACATTTCACTTATAAGATTGAATCTTCGAATTCACAATTCGGAGCCCTGTGCATAAATAAAGTTAAGTTCAAAATGGGTCGACTTGATTAAACATATGTAAAATTCTAGATAAAAAATATACAAGTATGTAAAGTAAGTAAACTTTAATGAACTCGGAAATTTGACGTTCATTTTGCAAAGATCATACGAATGAAAAATAACCAATAACTGATTTTATACACTGGGTTGTGATACCTTTGATCGTGTTTCCCGTTTTTCGACTTAACACACTACGCACAGAGAAAGAACGGAAATAAAATGAGGATGATAGCACGATATGGTGCTTCCTCTAGTTATACAATGACATGCAATAAGCTCAGTACAAAGATTTGTTTCCTTTCCTCTTGACAAAATATAATTCTATAGAAGGATGTATTAAAACGTTGAAATAAAATTCTCTATCTTTTCGTGAAATTTAAACAATTTCTTAAAAATGATTAATTATATAAATGATTAATCCAATATAAAAATGATTATCCCCATCCTGACCCGGGTTTTTCTCCGTTTTTCCTTCTGGTAGAGGCGGATTTATCACACAGGTTCTCTAGGCTTTGTCTAGGGGCGTGTTTATTGTAACAATAAATCGTGAATTTAGTGTTATTTCAATTCTTATGATTTTTAAACACTATACTCAGAATAATCTATAGTTCGATAATAACTTGTACATGTAATTTTTTGCTTAAAATTACAAACATATTGACATTCTATTAGTATTATAACTCGCAGCCAACTTTTTATCTTATCTAGGAATTTTTGCTGAATTTTTTGAATCCGCCTCTGCCTTAGGGCCCTTGATCGGAATTGATGGGATGGTCCCTTGCTTGCTTCCGGAGAGTAAATTAGTTTTTTTTTTCCTCCACGTGGTCATACGCAGTTTGTACTGTTTTTTGACAATAAATTTATTTATTATTTAAAAATTTATTTATACATTTAATTTTTATCAAGTCCTTCAAATAATTTCGTTTTAAGCACCTTATTTAAATAATATCATAAATAAGAAAACTTCGAAACTGGTAACAAGTAAAAAATTATTTATTCTCCGAAGCACAGTAATATAATAATAAAATCTTAATACCTTTAAATTAAGTATTTGAAATATCTTCCTCCTCGAATTATATATGAGTATTTTCTTCAGACATCGACTTAGTAAATGTTCCTCTCTCATATTCTTACCCTTTCTGCGCTGCTTAACACGAGCTGAACAACAAGTCTTTGAGTCTTTTGACCTTCAGGGTTCTCCTGAATAGCGGCGTGGAGCGTCAATGCATCTTTCGCCTGGGAGAAGGAGTCCAGATAAGAGAGGCTTTCTAAGGGGTGTTGTGGAGCAAGCAGCCTTATCATTTTTTCAACGTTACGCCTTCACCAGCTTTACAAGTTGAAACGCCGTCGCGTGAAAAAATATCTTAACATTTTGCATTCTTTCTCTCCTCGCAACGTCCTTAAATTTCTTTAAATTTGGAAATGTATGTTTAGATGTAATCGTTGTATTTATCAGTTCATTTCATATTCCATTCTACAGCCAAGAATTGTTTTTTTCACATCTCTACATTTTAAAATATTTATTTCCAACATACGTTACCACAACTATTATCTCCTACTTCGTTTTCTTTATTTAACCTCCTTTTTCAGAAATATTTTGAAAGCATTTATTGTTGATACTTGATGGCGATTTTTGAAGACATTAAATTTGCTCTGTTTTAACATTCAATAATTTACACTTTGCAATTAATTTGCATGAACCGTCAATCTCTGTAATGTTTCATCGAAACAGCTCTCTCCTCTCATCCTCTTCCCTTATTCTGCGTCTGTTTTTGGACATCGCCACGAGCAAGCAAGTCTGTACGTTTTACCTGTTGACTCTCATACCTGCCGTAGATGTTGTCAAATAACTTAAAACAAAAACTTTAAGATGATTTTAACCATTAAAAAAATGTATGCCAAAATACTTCCCTCTCTAAAATCTCCAACGTATTTGCCTTTATCCAACATATATTTGCTTATATATGTTATATCAACAGAAGACAAACATTGATATTTTTATAAATATTGAAAAGGGATAACGTTGGAGCACGAAAAATAGTTCTCGAATGTCCCTTTTTTATTGTTTCGATAACGATATGAACAGTACGGAGTTGCATTAAAATTTTAATACTTGTTGAGAAATACTATCTCACGTTTTCGACGCATTTAGAAAGCTTTGTGGCAAGCAGAATAACGTTACAATACGTGATTTGAAGCGTCATGGCCGTTAGCGGATTTCAGAACACTTGCTATCCAATAATTTATTTTAATTAAGATCTATGTCAAAAAATAAAAAATCGCAATTTAATAAAAATTAATTTTGTAATACAAATAAATTTATGAGCAAAGACTCGTATAATTTTTGCAGGAAAAAATGAGGCAAACGCATCTGGTGAGGGTTGATATGCTTCGAAATTTGCCCGTCCTTCTTGAATAATAAGTTCTTTTATCGCGAGGGTACGCAGAAACCATCATACGTTATATTTTCTTTGCTCATTATATTTAAGGGTTCGGGAGTAAAAGAGAAGCCATGCAGTACTACAAACACTTTTTACCCGGTTAACATGTTATATACGATTGGATTCGGGTACCAGCAATGTTTTCGCGCGAATGGCATCTACAAACAACATATCGCACTATATATTCATTACGCTAATTTCACAACAGTTGTCATAGGCTTTCTATACAACAATCTCAAGTTTTTATTTTCCGTTTTGTTAGTTTCCTTGTTTTACAACCTAACACATTAATTTGTTAATGATCATTGCACTTAAGGGATGAAATGTCTGGAGACTCCGCGTTTAAATCGATATACCAATTTTTAAATTATAATGGTATAAAAACTAAAGTAGATATTTTAATCGAAATATAATGCTAAAAAAGAAAATAATTTTATTTCAATTCTGCAATATGTGTACTACTCTTCTGTGAATATAAACCTTAAAAATTTGTTGTCATCACATCTAGTAATGTTCAATGCATTATTTTAAATATAAATGGACAATTATGCATTTTTCATAGGGAAAAGTGCGATTAACCTAGAAAACAATCTAATGCCTAGAAATCTAGTTAGTATCCCAATTTCATATAGGACACTTCTAATAAAAAAGACAAAATAATGTATAACTGAATAAATCTAGAATGCATAATGAATTTTCAATATCAAAGTAAAAAATTCACGCCCAATAAAATATCAATAAAGATAGGCCGTTTCATGCACAAGAAGAAGAACAAGAGGAAGAATTTCCTTTCAGTTAGTTAAAATAGTTTTAATATTCATTGAATTAGTGTTTTCATAATCCCTCGTAATTTCACTTTTAACAACGAATTGAAATAAATTTACGATTTTTTATATAACGGTCTGTAAAATAATTTTGGCATCCCTAGTGAGTGTTTAAACTCATTGCAATTAATCGAGGCTACGAATTCAATGGAGTAGGTTTCCATATTCAAATTAATGTAAATTCATCTCCCAATATTTGGCACTTCGATATATACCTTGGTATTAAATATTAATTATTATCTCAGGATGTTTTAATTTGTTTTATATTATTTTCGTGTTTTCACGAATAACATATGACATTTGAATAATTTTGGGGTTAAAATAAGATATTCTTCAAAAGGAGACTCACAAAAACTAAAAACGGTCTCTCAGCACACAAACATAGTACTCTCTAGCCTGCCTCCACGCTTCACGTTACGCAAATAAACTATGGAATTAACCTGGTTAACATCTCCCTAAAACATCACCTGGCAGATATAAAAATCAATTTTTTAAATTTGGAACCACACCCCACTGCCAAGGTCTTTACCCAGCATCGGTTTACATCAGAGACCGACTGGAAAACGTCACATCGGTTCTCTCCTCGCATCACATCTGATCTCACAATTTCCTCCTGCTCCATCACCCACTTTCACACCTCCTCTTCCACCTCCCTCTGCTCCTACCTTATCACCTCCCACTCCTCCATGTCCCTCTAATCCTACCCCGTCATTACCCCCTCCCCTTCCCATCACCACACCCATTTCGTCTCCAGTCCCCGATCTTTCTCCTCCTTTCTCATCTCACTCGCCCTCATCTCCTTCCGCCTCCATACACGGTTACAATTTGCGATCAAGAGTACGATGTGGTACTCGAAGGTGACAATCGCGTTCGGGACTTGATCCGGGACTAGAAGATGTACCAAATTCATATTCCCCTCCGCAATCTAACTTAGTTTCCATTTCTCGAGAATCACAAACTCTTTGCGAAAATAAAATAATTATATTTCATCATAATGTCCAATCCCTTTCAAACAAATTGNTAGCAACATCAATGACACTTATATTTCTAATTATTATTTAGCAAGTTCTTCCTGTCGACAAAATATTAAAGGAAAACATCCCCACGGAGGTACATGTTTCTACGTTCGTAATGATATTTTATCTTCTCAATTGTCAGACTACGAGAACTTGCTAAAAAAAATCTGCGTTGATAGCGTGTTTGAATATTCTGCAGTTAATTCGACCGACATAGGTATTATTGTTTTATATATTTATAGACCTCCTCAATCAGATCCTGACATATTTTTTCGCAATTTTGAGATTATTTTAAAACGTATTACACGTAAGTCCAAAATATCTATCGTTATATGTAGTGATTTCAACACACATTTCGTGAGTGCTTCGAATTAAACAAATTCACCCATAAATCGATTCAAGAATCTTATCGACTTCTTCAACCTTGTAACTACGATAAACGACCCCACTCGCCTCTCCGGTTCATCTCAAACATTGCTCGATCAAATTATAGTCAACAATGGAATCTCGTATTTCTCAGAAGTGCTCTGTGTCGAATAATGCGATCACCTTGCCCAAATGTTGATCACATAAATCTTTTACACGTATTCTAGACAGTTTAACGAAAATTTTTTAGCCATATTTACAAATTATTTGCGTGAGGAAACTTGGAAAGATGTATATAAGTGACAAAACACCGACGACAAATTCAATGTNTTTATATTATCTTTCAAAACGCTATAACCAACCACCCGAATTCCATAATTATTTTCGTAAATATAAGGCTATTCTTCGAAAAGTAGTCTATGCAGCTAAAGTTATGGAAAACGACAGGCAGGTACTATAATCGAACAACAGGATGAAAACCAAGTGGAATATTATTAAAAATTACACATCAACTTCTGAAAATAGCGAAGAAAATATTTCTCTACTAAACAATGGAAAAATCTTATCAAATCCTCAGGACATCTCAAATTTGTTTAATTCTTACTTCTCAAAAGTAGGTAAAATAACGAACTCAATATATCCAAATCAANAAATCAATGTCCTCCAATTATATCCACCCACGTACCCAATTCTATGTTCACTTCCGAAACTAACGCCAGTGAAGTCATGAGAATCATCAACTCATTAAAAAACAAATTTTCAACAGGCGTAGATGATATACCTGAGTTTTTTGTTAAATTTTCGTCCCACGCTATATTAAATCCACTCATAAATATTATTAATAGTTCCTTATCGGAAGGGGTGTTTCCTAAAATATTTAAGAGAGATAAAGTGAAACCTTTACACAAGAAAGGAAACAAACTTAATATTGGAAATTACCGACCAATATCTCTACTACCCACTTTCTCAAAAATCCTAGAAAAATTGTTCTATAAGCGTCTTCTAGATTTTTTATCAAAATATAACATTCTCTCTGACGATCAACACGGTTTTAGGAAATCCTTTTCCACTACAAGCGCCATATTTTCCTTCTTAAACGATGTTACCACATCTCTAGACAGTGGAGAAAATCCTCAGGGTGTTTTTCTTGACTTATCCAAAGCATTCGATGTCATCGATCACGGAATTCTCCTTACCAAATTGCATTCTTTAGGCATTCGTGGACTTCCACATCAATGGCTAACTTCTTATTTAAAAGATAGATATCAACAAGTAGAAATATCCTATACTAAAAATAAAATACTTGAGCGTTGTCTTTCAGAAACAAAGCCACTTACTTGCGGAGTACCCCAAGGATCAATTCTCGGCCCTATACTCTTTTTATTGTATGTGAACGACATGTCATCATCCACATCAGATTGCAAAATGGTTCTTTTTGCTGATGACACTAATTTACTATGTAAACACGCCAATGCTCAAAAAGTTTTGTCTAACCTTTCGACTTGGTTCCATGCAAATCGTCTCATTGTAAACACTGACAAAACAGTGTCTATGTCATTTCACAATAGTATCACAAAATCTTTATTCCAGATTTCTCTTTTGTTAAACGGAACCCAATTAAAGACTGTTACTAATAGAAAGCTTTTAGGTCTTGGTATTCAAGACAACTTCAAATGGAACTGTCACGTTCACAATCTTAATTCCAAATTTAGTAAATTGTGTTACGAATCTTAGTTAACGCAGTTAGTCCATGTTTTTCCCGTTGCGTTTATTTTGCAAACGTTTACTCCCATTTACGTTACGGCATTACCTTCTGTGGTAATTCTGGTCAGAGTATTCAAATTTTCAGAATTCAAAAGAGGATTGTTCGGATAATTTGTAAGTCTCACCCCCGAATCTTCTGTAAACCTTTAGTCAAGGAATTAAATATCTTAACACTTCCCTACTTTTATATTTATGAAACGGTCGTGTTTGTTATGTCCGAATTACTGAAGTGCCACCCTTTCTTTATACGAAACAGTCTCGTTTACGAACATAATACTCGCAATAGCAATAATATTCATCGCCCTAGAGTGTCAACCACTCTTTGCCAAAAAGGACCATATTATTCGGGAATCGTTCTCTTTAATTCCCTTCCCAAGAATATAAAAATATTATGAAATTGAATATCTTCAAATCCGCGGTTAAAAACTACCTCCTGCACCAGTGCTTCTACACGGTAAAATAATTTATTGATTTTAATCAAATTAGAGCCGTACGGCGTGAAAAGAAGTATGTTTATATACAATTTTTCATTACACATTGCTGCATTACACACTTATTTTGTGAACTAATATTATGTGTACTACCAAAGAACAAGGCTAGATAATTATTTTCGTGGAATCTCCAACAATTGATATACACGGTGAGGTGTCTGGATGATGAAATGATTTGTTTCTCTTTGTTACTAATATATATATTTTTTAATGATTTTGTTGGAAATACTTTCGGGCCATTGGACAACGCCCTAAGTTTGAAGATTAACATGAACTGACATATCCCCGCACTCATTCGAGTGGCATTTTGTAATAACGTAATTTTTTATTTGAGATTCCAAAATCACATTCAATCAATATTTTTTCAAATAAATAAAACAAAACTTTTATTATTCATTGAAAAAAGAATTAAAAAGCAAACTTTTTTAGACCTCGATATTACACTTCATTGTTCATTTGTTTCACTTTATTTAATGTAGATAACTCATTACGTTCGCTGGAGTTGGAGTTTTATCTCCAGTACCCATTTGAGGCTTCACCCCAGTGAATTTGCTGGTGGGTTTCACCGCCAGATTCTTTGGGTTTTCGCCTCCACCAGATTGCAAGTGAGGATACCTCCATCGTTGTTATTCGCATTGTAATGCTGTCTTCTGGGTCAAAGTAATTTTTAACGAGATATTGTGCCGTATGTTAATGTAATTGTGCACACATTGGAATCAAGGGCTTCAAAGTGAAATTCATCATTGTTAAGTGCACTCTAAAGTGAATAGTAATGAGTAGTTTATTAAATAGTTATTAGCAATTTTGGGATATATTAGTTAATGGATAATTATGAATTGGATATTCTGTGCATATGGATTAATTTGTTTGAAAGTAAGGAAAAGAAAATTAATCCGTTTCGGAATGTTTATTTAGAAATATATTGTTGTTATTTGTTTAAAAAAAGTGTATATTTCCACTTAATAACTCAATGTTCCTGTTATATTTATCTCAGAAATTTTAAAACACGAGAATATTGTTAAAAGAATGTATCATATAATCTCAAAAAAACAATTTTATGTATTTAATCTTCGTTATTATAATATTGCAATAATAATGTATAAGTGTTAAATAACATTTTAACTTCATTGTCAAACAACTGAAAACAAGTATTCAAACTCAACAATTGTTTTGAATATCCTTCTTTTCGATATTCTCGTAAATCTTAAAAGAACATGATATATATCTATTTTTGATTCGCTACATTTTTCTTGAAATGTTCTAAAATATCAATTCGAGGTTGCAAAGGAAACAGACTATTCACTCGTGTCTGTTCTAGTAATTAAATGCCTCTTTTACCAAGAGAAACCAATATTCTCTCTCTTAAATCATGTTTATTGTTTCACCAGACACTGATCAATCTCTTTGATCCAAGATTCTCTATTCGGAATTCCTTCCACTTATCATTCCACTCTCTTGACTCCGAACAATCCATTAAGTAAAGGAAGAGAATGAAAGTTCTCCGCAGTTCGTAGCCCACTTTAAACGATTCTCCCAGGGAATTAGTTCATCTTGGTTGGGTTGGGTAAACCATGAAAAGCACTCGGTCAAATGAACCGAAACGTTGTTGATACTGATCCTGCGGGAGAAGAAAATTTCAATTGGATTGCGATATCACAACATTGAACGCATCTATCCTTCTATAGTTATGTGAGTGAAGGGAAAAGTACATAACTGTAGATTGTTACAGTATTAATATATCAAGAAGTTTATTAGAGTTTAAAATAAACATAATAGTTCCCTTCTTCCGACGTTGCCAGGGATCTCGAAACATTTCCTACAAAAAATTTGTTTCTTTCTTTCTGTACTTTCGTTAAAAATCATTAAGAAATAACACAAAAGTGTATGAATTCCGTAATTATTTTTGATTATGTACTGAAATTACCGATAATTCAAAAATCTAGATGATCGAAAAAGGTTTCCCAGAACTCTTACTGAACAATGCTTAGCTATGGCCACTAAATTCTGTTTTTAATTTGTTTTTAGGGTATTTGAATGTAAACAATGTTCGTCATTGTTATTATTCTGTTTCCATGATTGTGTACGTAGTGTAATAAGTTGAGTGGAATGTCGAAGAGCATACACTGTCAAGTTCAGTGAGCAGAGAATAATTATTTTGTTCCTGCTATCTGTGCTATCAACGAATCTAACGAGTCTAAAATTCAAACTGCAATCCGGCAGTACGAACTCCAAAGCATGTTTCATCTCCATGAGACTTTTCTTCTGCGTCAAGTATCATGTCTTGGGACATCAGGTCTCAAGGATCGCTTTTTCACTACTATAAGATTCTATCTTGCCTTTCACTCCCACAAATTCATGCTCCGTCGTCAGACATGGAGTAATCAGAACGGTGGAAGGAGTCGTATGCCAAGGGTATATATTGCTATATTATCTAGTATTACTAAAAATATCCGTGTCCCTATCTAAAGTTTCTATAACCTATCGCGCGAACAATTTATTCTTAAAGCAAATCGAATTTGTATCTTAACTATGAGAATATTTTTATGGAGAAGTGCACTGTAAGGAGGTATAATGAATGTTACAGGATTCCACGTACTAGGCTTCTTTAAATATTCTACCTAAGAGATAACCGACTTCTCGATAGATGATCTTGGAGGTCACCACAGCGTTACAAAGGTTTCTGCAACCGATTTTTACACTTTTGATAATTATGGGCATTTTTGAAATTAGAGTGATGTACAGAATTTTAATACCGACATTTTTGTCGCGAAGAACGTTTTAATCTTATTTTGAAATATAATAATCGGTATAGGCTCAATATGAGATTAAAATTCGTTGTTGTAATTAATGTTTATTAATTTGCAATGTATTTTGGAATATTTGAAATATATTTAAAATCTTTAGAATTTTAGAATATTTTGTATTATTTAATAATTTATTTACTTATAAAACATAATAATTGTTGGAAAAATTATTAACATCCAAATTTCTTAAAGATTTCACGGGACCCCTGAGAAATATTTTGGTCAACCCCTACTTGTGCTAACAAAGGAATAGCAAATTGTTTCGTATAATTAATGGATTATCTGAGTTTGGGTAATAGATAATCTTATCATGTAAAGAAAAGTACAATACCATAAATTCCAAGAGTTGCCTCAGTGGAATATTTAACATTTCTGCGCCACAGGGGAAAATCATGAAGAGCACCTTTCTAAAAAGAATGAAATGGATAGGTCCTTCTTAGGAGAATATTTAACAAATTTTTTTCGTATTGATAACACAACAATTGGTTTAAAAAATACACTTTTCAATATGTTTTTCAGGAATAATGCTAATTATTGATACTTCCACCCCCAAATTCTGCCGCCCCGAAACCCGTGGCTAATGAGCTATATCACTTATGTCCGAATGAAAACCGGAGAAAAACTTGTCATCGGCCACTCCACTAAACATAAAGAGAAATTATGAATGTGTGATAACATGATATTAAATGCATATTACATATAGATTTTATGATATTATAAGTGAACCGGCAGGCAATGAGACTTTTGGATCACGTGGTTGACTGCAAATGATTCTCGAATTATAACGAGAGATCAAAGAGCACCAGAAACATGCACAGTTAATAAATTCAATTTCTCTTTCTGTATTACTAATGTGTGCTCAAGTAGAGGTATGAATTCCCACTTAACCTTCAAAGTAAATCCATCAAAAAACATTAGAAAAAAAGTATAAATCCGCGGTTAACTACTATGTACTGCATCATTGCTTCTACGATATAAAAGAATTTAAAATGTGTTTCTCTTTCCCATCAAATGATTATTTTTTTAAATTATTCTTTATAATATTAAATACGTCCATTGATCTTGTTCTTTATCACATCATTGCTGTAGTACTTTCCAAATAAATTATTTAATTTCAAAACAATTTTCATGCATGCTATTGATTTCTTATTATTCATATAAGTTTAGCATTATCTACACTCAACCTTGTCACGGTTGTGTACAGTAATTCTGTAGCCCCATCCTGGCCCGGTTTCTTTCCTTTTCTTCGGTAGAGACGTATTTTATATGCATTAGCCTATGTGTATGTAAAGGGGCAGAGGTCTACTGTAATAATTAATCTGGAATTTCTATTTATTTTAATAGTTACGATTTAAAAACAATATATTCCGAATAATCTACAGTTCGATAATATGAGTATAATATTCTTGTGAACTGACTTTTTTTGGCGTTTTATTATATACTAATTTGTTGGTATTCTGTTGATACTATTTCTACAGACAAGTTTAATCTTACCTGCACAAGATTATTATTACTGAAAAAATATAATGTGATGGTGGGTGAGGTAGTGAGATGAAAGTTGATTGTTAACAATAATAAAATGATTTAATGACATGCTATGAAATAATGATACAATACTGGTTTCCTAGAGATGACACGATGACATTAAGAGAAGATTCTGGAATCAGCTGGTTGATGAAGGTTGAAGTTGAGTCGGATGGTTGTCGTGTTGACAAACGCAATAGTTGATGAGTAGTGATCTCGCGGTCGCAAGTATCTTCTGAAGTGCAATTGTAGGCTCGATCTTGAGAGAAAATGTCGGCTTGGCGACGTGAATGAAAAGTAGCGAAGTGAAGAGTTCGAAAGTAAGAACCCCTATAGTGAAGGGTTGAAGAGGAGAAAATATCCTTGTATGTCGATTTGGCGACGACAGTGAAGAATTCGAACCACGATATAAGAGGCGAGATCAGAAGTGTGTCCTCTCATTAGTAGTAGTCGTAGTAGTTGTGTGGTTGTAGTTGAACTCGTACTAGTATTGGTCTCAAAAGGAGAATCCATGTGGTTTTATACCTTTGAAATTAGTGCGTTGTTGCCAATCTGATTCGATGAATCGATGTTATAACCTGATAACTCGACCAGGTCTCGAACTGGAATGACGTTTCGTGATAAAGCGAGGAAATTTCTGGCTTCGCCCAACTTGCATGATGCAGGATTGCCACTCGAATGTAGTCAGCGAAGGAACTAGTAATCAATACGCTGAGTCGTAAGATGTCGAATAATTTCCTCTAGTTTTTTTTAACTTCATGGTAAGAAATTTGAATCAACCTATAGCATCAAGAGAAATTTTCCTTAGCTCGGCAACAATCAAGATGAATCACTCAACTCAATGAAAGAGAGTGTGCTCCAGCGATGATTCACTCATTAAACAAATGTCTGAACAGATTCGACTCACTTGTTTAACTATAACATGTCAAAAAATGTCTGACCACTATTATACGTAGCTAACTTTTTATTCTTATCTAAAGAGTGAGCCGAAATTTTCTATCCTCCTCTGCCTTAGGACCCTTGATCGAAATTGATGGGATGGTCCCTTGCTTGCTTCCGGAGAATAAATTAGTTTATTGTCCTCTATGTGATCATACGCAGTTATTAACTGCTTTTTTGATAGTACATTTGTTATAAAGATAAAAAATATTCAGAGTGGACAGTTTCTTTTCAGTTAGTGGATTTTAAATAAGTTGCGAAATAGTAGTCGTCTTTAGAAATTTGTTGTTTTTACTAATGCCATTTAATTGGAAGTTTGATTTGAAAGTAATGATTACCATGGATAACTTATAATCTGAAGTTACTTATAAAATAGTTCAAAATCTTCATTCCCCTGTCATTTGTACATTTATTAACGAGTCTTTTTTTATTGTCCTTGCCAATATGGACAGCTTCATTCAGAGGCGAAAAGTAAAATTTAGTTTCCTTTTAATGATGTTTATGGCAAGTCTCAAAAGATAGATTTCAGGTGAATAGTTTCATTTTATTGCTAAATTTAGCAATCAGAAATGAAGGCGTACTCTATATCATGCTACAAAAAATAATCAACATGATGTAGCTTACAAACTACATGGCATTTCTGATTCTTGAATAGGCAATGGAATAGAACAGATTTAAGTCCGCCATAAAATGACAGAACACGGTATAATTCGGAAATATTAGTTCAAAATTAAAAAAAGGAAGATGAAAAAGTATTTCAATGACAAGGAGGTGAAAGGACAATAGAATTTATGGAAAGACTGCACATTGGCGAAGGATAGTGAAAATTTCATCATATATAGATGTTTAAATTTTAGAGATATCGAGAGATCATAGAAAATAACAAAAAAGAATCAACTATTTGAAAAATATTTAAATGAAATTCCATTAATTTGAGATTTAGTGATTCTGAAATCAAAAGATCGTAATGTGAATGTATGAGTATATGAGTGTTTTGTTCCGTAGAATAAGTGCCTCGTAATGTCATCATTAGATTCATTGCAATCATATGGTCAATGATCAAAATAAATGGAAAAAGTCATTTTCAATTCTACAATATGATAATTTTTCCAATACCTAGTTTTCTCAGAGATCATTTTTAATTCTCTAGTTTCTCTTCCAAGCATGTTCTCTTTTCATGACCCTGAATCACATTGAAACTTTTCCAGTGTGTGTAATTCAAGTTTAACGTATAAGTCTTGCGTTGATGATAGGGAAATTTCTGTTTTTCTTTAAGATGGCGAATTTATAAACAATGATTTCTTTCGGAAGAGACAGTAAAAAACTCACCAATATTTTTTTAACTATACTTACCATGTATTACAATACCTCCCGTTTATTTAAGTGTCTTCATGATACTCTCCAAAGAGCATTCAGCGTTGATATATTAATGTGTCAAACCAGAATTTAGTAAAAGAGGGTTAACTTCGTTTGTTCTTTTTCTGTGGGTTTTCACTGGTGTTTCTTGGTGGAGCGTATCATCGGATTTAGTTACGTGTGTGCGCGTAGGCGACAGAGGACAGAGACCGCAGAGAATACGACGCCAGAGGACTCTGTCGGACGTTTAAATAAAACTGTTAACATTTTGTTGTGTACTTCTCCTCAATGTAACAAGTTTGTACGAATGTGAAATCAAAAGTAAGGTTCCCTATTTTTTTATAAATAGAAAAAAATGATTTATTTTCATAGAAATTTACGTGGTTGCAAAGCTTAAACATTGAGCTATTTTTCAACACAGTCTCCATTTCTATCGAATCATTTTTGGAAGCGATGCTCATAGTTTTGTATTCCCATTTCGCAGAACTCCGCAGAACTCAACCCGTTGAGAAAGCGATTAACCTCTTCTTTGACTTCATCGTCGGTCCGGAAATCGTGAAGAAACATGACTCCTTTGCTCAATTTTCCTTTCCTACGGTTCTGGATCGTCCGTCCGAGTTTCCTTAGTGTGCCACAATATACCTGTCTGTGTTTATCATCGTTCCCGGAGGCAGAAAGTCGATCAACAAAATCCTTTTACCGTCCCAAAACACACAAGCCATAACTTTGCAAGCAGGTTGCGTTTATTTGAACTTCTTTGTCTTAGGCGAAGATGAGTGGCGCCATTCACGTGATTGTTTCGTCATCCGTAACAACTGAGTCCAACAATTCTTCTCTCCTGTCTTGACATTGTTTGCAGAAATTGGCCGACACAAACCGACACGTTGCCGCTTGTTGTCTTCCGTGGGACCCACCGCGCGCGCACCTTGTGATACCCCAATTTTTCGGACAAAAGTCTCTGAACTGTGCTACGGAAATGTCAAGAACCCGGAGAGCCAGTTCACTGATGGTTAGTCTCCCGGAGAGCCAGCAGTAGTCTCTCGAACTTGTTGACAGTCTCGTCTGAACTGGACGGTTTTCCGCTCCGGTCTTCGTCGTGAATGTCCGTGCGCGACCGACAATTGAAATCCCTACACTTTTTGCGGACGTGTTGCACAGAAATGCACTTGTCACCATAAACTTCGCACAACTGACCATCAATGTCTATAGCTGGAAGCGTTTAAAAAAAG
>NNCF01127535.1:1610336-1621248 GCA_002313205.1 Laupala kohalensis | reverse complement strand
GGGGAGCTGTTGCACACGCCAGTGTTGTCATATTTTGCCTAACACCTCTCCTTGCGGATCTACCACTTTGGGAACCTTACTTTTTGATTCAACCCTCTTATTTTAAGGCAAAGAATGGGGAACAATTTGTTTCCTGATAACACGTATATAGTCAGGTAAACACATCCTTTTAAGAATAAAATAATAAATGAAAAACCTTTCTTTTCACCACACTAACCTTTTTGAAAACAATCTTTTTTATTCGCTTTAGTACATCACTTAAGTAAAAGATTGTTTTCTAAAAGGTCTTTTTATTTATTATTTTATTTTATACTTTTTAGTGTCAGAATTTGTTTTTTTTATTTGTCATAAAAATTAATCTTGTTTGTTCATTTGTAATACTCTAAATACCTTTTAAGCACAAACTTAATATACATAAATACAATTAATGTTAGAGCATCCGTGTATGACCTTCCAATATCATAAACATCTTTTGAGAAACGATTGTAGTGATAAGAAGTTGCGATCTACTAACTTTTCTGAGAGAGACGGATTGTATTTAAGGGGAAGCTTCCCGGAAATAATTCTCCGCGAGTTATATCGGAATAAAATCGTCATAAAAAACCTTTCTAAAAGTTTTTATTTGAAGTAGACATCAAAATATTACTTTTAACCGATTAAACTAGAATTTGGCACACACACATATATGTGTGTGTGTGCCAAATTCTAGTTTAATCGGTTCAAAATAATCTTTACATTACAATTGAATTGAGATTCAATTGTTAATTTGAATTTAAATCAAAAAATATTTTAACCTTTTGTAAAAACTCCAGTATAACTTCTTGATCATAGAATTCAAGAATACTGTATCATATTTCGACGTGAGTTCAGAGAGGAAGAGGGAATATTTATGTTCTTTTTTCCTCGACAAATCTGCAGTACATAAATTTCTCGACACTTCAGAGGCAGCGCCAACTGAGGAACTTTCCAGATCGTCGCTTGATCTATAGTATTTAGCGTGGACCTCCATAACATGCAAAAGGACTTCTCCATACATGCAAGCTTTATCAAAATAAAGTGATCCTGATTGTGTTGGAGATTGTGATGATAATGGTGAGAATTGTGTATTTAGATCTCTATGTTATCAATAGCACATTGAATTTAAAATACATTTTAAGGTCGGGGAAGTGAGATACAATATTAACAATTAAGTACGATTACACATAACTATGTAACCGTCGTATCTAGGGTAATTTTTTTTGTTCAATACCTATTCTACTTGCGTTGTAGTTTTCTATATCATACTACGTTCTAATGTCAATAATTTGGTTTTGTAGTGAGAAAAGTCATTTATTTACTTTAATACAACATGTTCTAATACTATTGAATGTTTTAAGGTAGTATGCGCAAACGTGTTAGTTTTGAAAGTTCTGAATTTATAAAAAAATGAAAGAATGAACTATTATCTATCAACTCGTTTAATATAATTTGCACCTTACGGGACAAGTATTCGGATGAAACCATCCTGTGTGGGTTTTTATAGACAATGCCTCTGAAGGGGTTGCTTTTAAAACAATGCTCATATAAATTGTAATAGAATCGATTAAAAAAATATCACGTATGCCATAACTTGAATATGAAAAAACAATATGAAACTGTCCTTGCATTTCCAAGTTATTTCGTTCTTTAGAGATTATTTTTCAATTACATTGTTTCAATTGAAACGTTACAGCTATTTATTTGAACTTTTTAGCCCTCAATTAAGTTCTGTTTTTCATAAAAATAGAATAGATAACATTATTGCAAGTTTCATAATGATCTTGTGCTGGACTGCTACCTGACATGGTCACACTACTTTAGACGTTGATTTCAGTTATAATTAGGAGATGGTGGTATATTAGGATTATTTAACTTGTCATAGAATAATAAATATTACAAATACCGAAAAATTACTTATTGTACCAAAGTGGCTTTCAACAACTTATGTTGTCATCTTCAATGACCTTCAATCAAAGACACAGGAATATAACTAGATGTAAAAAATAGAAAAAAAATACAAAAATGTTTTAAAATTACAAATTTGAAACCAATTTTTATTATTAGCTCCAACATACTACTCCTTTTTATTTCTGAATATTATTTTTATTTCATTAGATTTTAAGATGATTATACCTATTCCATTCGGTATCTTGATTGTAGGCAACTGAAAATATCGGCAGAAGTTGTCGAAAGTAGCTTTTTCCCAATAAATACATTTTCGGTACTTACAATAACTTTTATTATATTTCAAGTTGATCTCAAGCTTGATAACAAGAAAATTGCGTCGCACGAATCCGAGCAAATAGCCTTCCCATCTTTAGACTGCAGAATAACGATGCGAACGTTGATTTGCAATCGAAGCGATTTCCATCGTAAAGACTTCGAGCGACACGGGACTTAAAGCAAATTTATGCGAAGCCGAGTATCGACCCGTGACCTTTGACTTCTGGAGAGGCGAGCGCTACGCCGCGTACGAGAATGCTACCGAGGCACAGAACACCCACGGCGAGAGTTGACAGTTGTACTTATGACGGCCATTAGCGACAAATCGATTCGCGCAACGAGCGTTCGGCTGCACGGTGCATTGTACATGATGTTGGGAGTATGATGGTAATTTGATAACGAATGATAAATGCAGGGTGAAACGAGACGCATTGGGGAAAATGCAAGATACGATTTCGAAAATCTCTATTAAATGAAGGAACAAATTACCAGAATCAATGCCATTCTGGAGTGTCATTAGAGCGTAAAATACTCATTTGCGGAGTTGATTGTTTGCAACATTTCAATAATACCATTTGCTTTGTTTCAAACCATATTTTTATTTGAGTTGTCAGCTTCTTGGAACGTACTTCTGCTAAATCAAGGCATTTTTTAAACAGTTATCTATAATCTTTCTAGACAATAAATAACTCGATTATAGAAAAATCAATGGATGTAAGTAAACTACGTAGGACATTCAGGTCTCTATTCTAAAAAAAACACAAAAAAAGACAATCAACTTAAGCGTATCTTTGCAAAGTTGTGATTAAAGCGGATAAGCATTTATTTCAGATTGGTTTATCTTCTATACATGACTGTCACACAACAGAAGTTGGCTTAATTTCCTTAATAAATCTTTCATATAGAAACCGCTTATCCATTTAAAATTTAATATTGTGCGGCTCCAATACTTAGATCTTTTTTCTGATTGTAGTAATGAAGACCATAACCATCTACACTGTATTATTTTCGGGAGTATTTTTTTGTATTTTACATTTTGATGATCATTTACATTACTATGATAATGTCCCCTATATTTCCTTTTCTGCGTAACCGGACCGAGCAAATTACTCAAATAATGTGTCGTACTTTAGAGTACGAAAAGTGATTTTTATTGAATCCTTATTATATCATTTTCAACCTTTTCTTTTTTGAAATAACAGCATTTCAAAATTATATCAAGACGGAACTCGTCTCATTTATTTCAAAACGATGTACCTTCACTTCTTAATTCCGAACACTAAAATCACTGATGCGTTGGGCCATGCTGGTAAGAAGCATCATTCGTAGGGAATTTTACGTGAGTTACATAGAGCTCCATTATGTATTATCAAATACTATTTATAACTATTCTGATGTCCTGTTTTCATGGATAAATTTTGAACATGATTCAGGGAGAAATTTTGCTACTACTACTAGTTTGGGAAAAGAAGTATCTGCCATATTGGCCAGGTAAATAAATAGAGCCTTTCAGCAGAGTTCTTATAGGTCGGTTTGCACTACTCGGATAACGTATTCGTCTGGTGATGTTAGATCACCTTTCACCACACACTATACGTTACATAACTTCGCTACCGTAACTTTAACTGGGTGGAGTATGAGGAGATAAGCATTATCGTAACGTGTGAACTTCGGACGCCGTGGAAAACTAGCCTCCTGCCACAGGTCCTTGGTTGAGTCCTGGTCCGTCGCAATTCTCACCTGTCGTTTGACGATGCAAACACTCCTCCATGAGTAGCTACTCGGAAGTTGCGAGTTAAAAAATGGTTGTCTTAAGTTTTTTTTTGTATTACATTAATTTCTTCATTCTTTGAAATAAAAATGTTACTACAAATTTCTTTGAAAATAAGTACAAAAAATAACTCTCAAATCAGAAAGAACAGAAATAAAAAACTAAATAGCAAACCTTTGATTATAGACGTATTACATAGTAATGGCTTTGATTAAAGACAAATTACCGTGTAATACCAGCCTAATTCTAATGGAATGTTTTCTGTTATGGTAGTATCACACGATGTACACAAGTAGGAATAAAACAGTGTTTGGTGTTTTGATATTGCGATTCCAGGAATCGTCCTTTTTATTATTTTTCAAATAATGTTTCCATCCAATTCTTCCATATTCAGTCTCCTCTTCGACGATTCTCAAGCTTGCATTGTAACATTTTGTCAATATGGTGTTTTGTAAACAAGTTGTGTCACTCCGCCTGCGTTATCATATTTCTTAAGTGTTTCATAGTTAATTCTCGTAAAAATGGCTACATCGAACAGTTTGCTATCGGGGGTAACCCTACCCAATGAATAAGCGCGGAGAAAGGTGTCAGACCTGTCGATTGGTTAGTGAAAACTCGGTTAGTTTACCGCTAAGTATGTAACCGATTATACGTTCATATTTTCTTAGAAAATATTAGTTTCATTCAATTTCCCATGTGATTAAATCACACGGGTTTATCCAGTATCCACGTATTGCGAAACAGTGCAATCAGATTTTCCTAGTAGTGGCGTATTAGAGACGTCTGTGCTCTCAACATAAAAAGTGGGGGAGAGAGGTCCCTAAACGTACCTGAACTGGTTGAGGTTATCAGCTTAAGTATCCCTAAGTTTCTCCATAAAAATTTCGTTTCAATTCCTTACGATTCTCAACCATCCAACATCTCCCATTCCCATAATTTAACTTGGAGAAAATAGCTCGAACATTTTTGGAGAGCAGTTCTTCTTAGGGGGGACGGAAAACGGCTGTAACTTTGTCAGTATAAAAACTATAAACTAAAAGTTCCAGAGTGTAATTTTGATAATACTTTGAATGTCAATATGCTAATTCTTTCACAACCAAACTCCTATTCTGGAAGCCAAATGAGAGGTAGGAATGAGAATACTTTTTTTCTACTACACACCAACGCAAATAAACCTCCCGCGTTATTAAACAACATTTTTAATATACGTATTAATAGGCATTAAAGAAGAATTTGGCATATTGACAAAATCAAAGATGTCGGAACTCTAGTACGACATAATATAACGTTAAATGAATTAAATATTTCATGTAATAAGATGTAGCAAACAAGGGCAGGAAATTTACAGAAATACACTAATAAAGTTATTTATTTCATGCGTCGCAGCTGCGAGAGGAAGGTGAAAGCAAAACCTTTGAGAATATGACGTCGCCAAACGAGATGCCTCTGCCCCTTCTTATTGGATGCTTCTAGAGAACCTATAACAAGAGAAACGCCGACGAGCCTGCTGACCGGTTGACACTTCTCATTGGTGCCGCCATTTTGTCCCTTTCGTCTTTTCAAAGTTCAGGTGCGTGAGGCAACGTCACCTTCACTACTGACCCTTACTCCTCGCTTATTGTCTCACAACGTGTTAAGACTGCATAGCAACAGCACTGAATCCATGACAAATTTTGTTTATCATTCCGCAGACGCAGAATATGTCTCTAACATCAAAACCACCATGAAAACGTATCCTTCAAAAATACTTCTAAATACGAATATATTGTTATTTAGATAAAACTATATTGTTTTGAACCCAGTATTCGTATTATGTTTTAACGTAAAGACTGTTTATCCTTTTCTATAATAACAAACATTTTTTTCTAGTTCATTTATTTAAAAATTAGTAGTACTATATAAAAAATGATAAGTTGTATATTAGGAAAAGAATTGCCCCTAAGTGCCAAATGTGATAAATATGAATGCTTTTTTTTCTAATGTGATGCTCCTTGTTCATCAACACAAGATAATATATTGTTAATATTTACCAGTTCAGTTTTTCAACTACCCCTTACGAGAAATCTCCGTAACATTTCCCAATTGGCGCATTTGGCATTGTAATGGTACTTTTCATTATGAATGATTCAAATACAAAAATTCGATTTAATGCATTTGACGCATTTAATGCATCAATCAACAAGTGAATTATTATTGCTGATGTAATGTGCTGGATTATTAGTTAGTGTTTAATACACAATGTGAATTGATTTCCACATAAATTATACATATGATTATTTATTAAGTCTCGTCCACAATTATTATTATTAGCATATTTATTTTTCTAAATAGCATAATTATATCGCAACTGCATAAATAAGCATACTCTTATTGGAATATATTTTATATTGTGCTTCCATGATAATTACTCATTATAATTTTGAATTCCCGGTCATCGCTAAGCCACGCCGACATCGTTCGCATTCGCTTGTTCGCTGCAGATACTTTACAGCGAACGCGTTTTTAGGCACAAAATAGCGATCGGCGTTACTCTCCTTGTAGGTACTCTAGACGCTTCTATCGCAGGACACCACCTGGTGGATAAAAGGGAAACCTTGCTCGTCGATAAGGCGCCGGCTGCAGGGGAGTGCCATGAACTCAAGAAAAATAGGACCCGAGGGTGCAGCAGATGGAGACCATTCCGAAAGTTATGCTAGCATACGCTTGGTTGTTGTCTTAGACTAAATAGAAAAATAGGAATATATTTATTAAAGAACTTTTGACTTAAAGAACGAACAGAAAATAATTAAAATACATGTTTTGTAATAATAATAATAATAATGGCTTCATTAGCATTTTTTGCTTATAACTAGCTGGATTACTTTTAAGGTTATGATGAAATGGTGAAAAAACATTTAAGAAGAAAAACAAATTTTTGTTGTGTGTCCTAACCTTAAAAATATAATCCAGCTCATATAATATATAATAATCCAGCAATAAAGTGAATTAAATTGTGTTGAGCCTTAGATTAAGACAGTACACGGCACAAGCTGACAGTTCAATGTAAACTTAATAAAATAATTATTCTGGCCGGTTAATACACTATTATTATTAAAATTTAAATACATGCCATAGTATCAAAAACTAATATGAAATGTTAAACGTAAATAATAAAATAAATATATACTTACTCCTTTTAAAGATTCTCAAATTTAATCCATACCAATACTGATTCAAAAATGTGATAAAATGTACTCTTAAACAATGTTTTGAAATTGTAAATAATTTATCATACGCAATACTGCGTTTTTAATTTAAATACTATTAACAATAAAAAATTTAGTACTTAAATATTTCAAATAATAAAATGTAGTAATTTTTAACTAATTAATTGGACTCGATACACTTCAATTAAATATACTTTAAATTAATATTCACAATTACGAGTAATGCGTATAAATTCTGGATGTTATTTACAATTATTTTCGGATCGTATATTTATTAATATTAATGGTGCTGTAAAGATGAAAGTATTTTGGAATTTGTTTAATTCAATACCTTTTCCATTTTGTGGACACTAGTAAACAGTTGGAATCACGTAGATCAACATCAAGAGAGGACTTTATAAAATGTGATTTCATGTGTCATGTGCCAAAATCGTTTCTCTGACATCAAATGTCCATCGTTTTATCTCAAAATAATTGGATATTTTCCATAAAGGATTGAAGCTTTCATGTTGCAAATCCACGTTGACAACTTTAAATACACAATCAAATTTCCAGCTGTTTCAGAGTGTATAATTCAAATTTATAACTTATCAAAATATATGTCTCTTCCATTTAATATGAAACTTATTAAAACCTCTGAAATTGTTAATTGAAATTGATTTCAGCAATTTAAAGGAAGATTTTTTGTACCACGAGTCGTATTATAAGTGCATGTACTGCTGAGGAGAAAAATAATTCTCGAAAAAAAAATATAAGAATATAATTAGTTTTATTCTTTGTGGTTCCATGTGAATGTTCTTAATAATGGGAACAACTTATCAAAAAGAGTACTAATGAAAAAAAAATCAGAATGTTTAACTCGCGGTGAACCCGAAAGAAACTAAATATTTAATCCCTATTTTAGTAATATCGAAATGTATTAATCAAGACTTCAAACTTTTCAACACAACAACAATGTTGGGACACCTGTAGAACTCACGTACGTACCATTGCATACCCTTCATGCACTGAAAGGAAATGTGAAGTCAGGGGTAAGGTAGTCCACAGCAGGAGTGTGATACACGTGTGTCGCGCGGGTTGCATTGTTCCAATACAAGTGGACGTCGTAATACCGGATGACGTAATTAACTAACGTAAAACTTACATAAAATGACTGTCAGAAAATATGACAACAGAACAACATTTTTCAAAAGTTAATATAAAAAAATATATTATTTGTATTGTAGCACACTTGGAGATGAAAGGAACAATGAGTTTAAAAAAATGGAATATCAGATACGTATTAAACAAAATTCTATAGGTACTTTGTTTAATGAAATAAGGATTAAATTACCCAAACAGTTGTCAGATGCATCTTTACTTTCATTTTACCAGGGATGTTATCATTCACAAGCAAAGCCGAGATGACCCATTTTAAGTCTAAAAACATAAAATTACTGTAGTTATTTTTTTCTTAGTCAAATTTACTAAAATTCTACTATTTCACAAAATATTTTAATATAATAAAAATATGTATATTTATTACAACAAATGAGTAACCGACAAGGCAGTAGAATGTTACTTTGGAAAATCAATCGAGCAAAATGTGTTTATAAACACTCTATCAACTCTGATATCAATTTTTTGGAGCAACATAATTTTATTTTACGCCGATAAATCCATTTACGAGGAAGTGACATGGTTATCGCCATTGTTTCCGCTGTCATTGGCGAGGGTAATATTCCTGTATTTTATAGTGAACAGTGTGCACATTCTGATAACTACATTTGCAATATTATAAAAACCGTAAAGTCAATATGATGGGAGAAGGATGTAGGAAATATCACGAAAGATTCGATGACTGTCTTTACAATTACTCCTCTGAAAATCACCTTGGAAGATTAGAACAAATCAGGAATAAATATTAAATTTTAGCTCAAATTTGTTACTTTGGCCAAATTTAATACAATTCGGAGATTTATGTTCTTTATACGTGCTAACTTCGTTAAAGTATAAATGATGTCGGGTAAAGATTCAAACGTAGTATATCGTATTCTGACCGCAAATACGATAATCATTACTCCCCAGTCTCAATTCACAATGACGAATCATATAGATTGCTCTTCCATGAGTATGTGCTAAACGCTTTACTCACGCATATAATGATGTATAAGGTGGGAGATTTTCACTAAGGTGGATATAATGGTTAATATATTTTTAAGTAATCCACCCTTTAAATGCGTCTGTAGAAATTTCCATTTAATTCCACTGTTTTTGTTTAATTTTAACTGAAATAACATTGCCTATTTATTAACGAAACATCACAAGTGTGACAACTTCGTAAAAAAGAACTCTCTAAAAGAACAGAAAATGAAAATAATAAATTATTCCTATACAGTTATAAGTATGCGTAAAGACAGCAACCAGCTTGACCTTCATTAATTTTTTAAACTATTCTATTTGAATTTTATACATTCTTCTATTTTCAAACGTTGTTAAATAAAAGGGATATTAACAGCTATTACGAACTACCTGAGTGCTGAAACTCGTATTTTTTAATTGTGAGAACCAAGGGTTGTAGTATTAATCACCCATTCCTAGAAACTTCAGAACATATTTAGTTGTGGAAATGCCAAATAAACTATGTTCGAAAAACTATGCTCTAGTGAAGATACCAATAATTTAAATCACAAGTTTCTCACTACTTCAACGGAATTAATAAAGCATTCTCTTACTTTTTACTTTCATTTTATTTCCTAACTCATTCAAACAAATGCTTGAGAGAAATGCACTTTTACTGTTCACGAATTTAATTATTTACAGCAGCATTTAATTAATTTTCAAAACTCATCTACATTTTTTTACTCTATTGTTTTCCACAGACATTTTTTGTGCTTTGTGTTTCACGTGGTAATAATATAGATTCAGTCCTATGTATAAAGTAATTACGTATCCCATATGATCTGTTAAATCCATAATTACATAACCCTATTATTTCGAATTCAACAAAATGAGAAATTCCGTAACGCAGTTGCTTCTCTCATATTACTTGCCGGTGGAAATGGTGTTTATGCTATTTTCAACGCCACAGAATACAAATGAAAAGCATTCAATTTTCCATCGTTATGTTTTTATTTCTCACCAAATACACTGTGTTCAATAAAAGAGATTAAATATCTATCAAAGTTTAGAATATTTTTTTCCCCAGATAAAACATGAAGTGTGATGAAATGTACTATAATATTCCATTCTCCTTTATGAAGTAATTTGTACGCTTTATCAACAAAGGAAATACAAAAAGAATATATGCATACGTTTGAAGTCTACATTGGTCAGAGATTACTTCAACGTATTTGTCAATCACCAGTATTTGTCAATCAACAGTATTTGTCGATCAAACGTCGCAACGAAAAATATTCTAGAATATTCTATAGAAATGGGTACATAATTGAAAGAACTAATATCTCATACAAATAAAATGATTTTTGTAAATGAAATATTACACTTCCACAGAAACGTATTTTCAAGCAAATTACTTCACTTGTATTCAACAAAATATCGTGGTTTCCCTTGAGAAACAGTATGTGGTTACCATAAAGGCGTTGGCAATACTGACTACCGACTCCTACACCTCCTCCTGCACCTACCTCATTTCCTCCTCCTCCTACCTCATCTCCTCCTTCTGCTCCTACCTCATCTCCTCCTCCTCCTACCT
>NNCF01127535.1:1589506-1607007 GCA_002313205.1 Laupala kohalensis | reverse complement strand
AAATTTATTATTATTATTATTGAATTAATGAAGGAAGTACATTTATTATTGTCCATATTGTATGTAGTTAAGTACTTTCTTAGTCTCCTTCATTCGTTCCAGGGAAATATTGCGGATTTACATTCCGCAGTAATGAATATCGTTTTCAATTACTTTAATACACATTAACCTCTATACTGAATACATTCATGCTATTTCAACCATGAGCTCCATTTATCGCATTAAACTTAAAAACAATGGTTCAATTCCAAATACTTGATGTGTCCATTTACATTCCACAAGGTTTAGATCTCGTGCTGCAGAATATGATATAAAGTTTAGAAATACAAATTATAAAAGGAAATAAACAATGGCATCAAACCATATTATAATTGGGATAACCCTATAATTTAATAATTTTAACATATCAAAAACGATATTTGAATTCCGCGATTTTTATTGCACTCTAGGTTTTTTATTCTTACTTATTTTATTGAATCAAATTATTTATATTGTATTTTATACTAATTTCAATATTTTATTGAAAATTATACATCCAATTATAGAGATGATTTTCCGATTCAATTACTTACTTGTATCACCGTATATTATTTTACAGAAACTCAAAGAGATCTTGCTTTGGCTTAGAAATTTTAATAAAACACCCAAAATAATTACGAATGTTTTCAATACGCAACAATGCAGTAATAGTACTAATTATTAAGTATCTCGTATTGGTAAATAACACACACATTATTTCATTCGTTTATTCTCAACATGTACTTCAATATCTTGGAATACATTTAAAATTATTTATTCGGAAGTCCCTTAAAAAGTCCCTTTGACTCTTAAAAAATAAACAGAAAATACGAAAAAGAGAGAGTCTTAATGACCGAAAAGAGGTATTATTTTAATGGTGGTGAAACCATCGGTCAGTGTCTAAAACCAAATTAACATCGGTTTCAGCCACCAGTCCACACCCGAGGTCAGAGATGTCACTGATTTTAATTATGTAACGACCGTTTCCGATAATGCGCCCGCTATTTCCGCTGTTGCGGCTCCGCGAGATTTCAGTACGTTTACTACCTCGCACCTAATATTTCCGACGACCGTAGTGGATTTCCCATCCATTAATCGTACCCACTGAGCTTTAATTTCACCAAATGACTGAACTCGCACTTGCCTCCTCCTGAACCAGAATGAGCATAGCTGGCAATTATTTGGTGGAAACAATCGCAGCGCGGAAAACCTTTCCATTAGTTTCAAACAAACAAAAAAACTCTTATCAATGACTTGTTATTTTTTTAATGTTTGCTGAGTTTACAAAAGGTACATTTTATATATATCCACTTTTGTTTCATTAAATAGGTGTAAAATTTGGAAAAGAAGTCTTAATTACATGTGCTAATCTTATTTTACATGTTTTGCTGGAGGGAGATTTGTTTTAAACGACTCTTTTAAAAATTAAGAAAACGTATTTCTGTTTTTTTGAAGAAATTTTTGCACCTGTGGTTTAATTTTTATTTAATAATAAAAGTCACGTCATTACTGTTTTTCGCAAGACAACACAAACTATCGATATTTAAAACTGATGAAGAGAAACTGTTGGGTAAAATTGAGAAATAAAAAATATATATCACATAATAAATTTGATTAAGAAAATGGAGATATAGATAACAGAGGCTGAGGCCAAAAAATTTCTACTGTATATTTTTTTATCAGAAGAATGTATTGTCTTCTGCACACTTCAGTCATGTCCAAATGGATTTCACCGTAACTCACAATTATGTTACGTTCTCACTTCAATATTTCTTGCGTCACGGCGCACAAAATACGAATGGCGTCACATATGCAAAAACATATATAGCTTTACGCGCTCATGTGGCCCCAAAGCAATAACGGACTCCTAAACAAAAAATTCCCCTTAATTTCTACTACAAAAACTCAGCGTCGACAGCTGCGGAGGTGCTCGTAACGTAGGTTACGATGAAGTGGTTACCACGTTAGGATGGTGGGGATGAAAGTTGGAGTGGCAACATTGAGGACTGTGGAGACTGAAGAGCGGGACACAGTGATCCCCAACAATTCTTTCGCGGAGAGAAGATAAATTTTCAAAAGATCGTAGTAACATCAATAATAATAACATACTTTAAATAAAATAAGTCCAATAGATTTATTTTAAAGTACATTTTGTATATCTTGTTGATAAACTTAACTACATTCTTTTTAATTAGAGCTTTATTTTTCATTTTTAACTATTCGGAAAGTTTTTACGTAAAAATGGCATTTGTGGTGAACACATGTAATTCTGGGCAATTTATGTAAGAGCACCAGCTAGACATTACAATGGTGTTTTGTGTGTCTTTTTCATCGTACATTTATCAGGAATAGAGCTATAGGCCGCAAACAACTGCGGATTTTTTTTTTGGGGGGGGGCTTTAGGGCTCGTCAACATCGAGGTCATTAGAGCCCAGGAAAATATATTAAAACCACACATTTTCTAAGTAATAATAAATTAATATCAACAAAGAAGTAACGCACACTTAATAATCTTATGAAAAGTATCGCCTAGCATAATTTTGAATTCTCTATAAGCAGATATTTTAAACAAGAATGTTTCAAAACTAAAAACTGCATTCATGAACCAACCCGTTCGCACATTAAGATCAACTTCATTTACTCATGATTAATATTTTTACATTTATTCATTGCACGAGACACTATTCGAGTAATAACTAATATAAAACAATTTACGAATAAAGTAGAGAAAATATGATATTAAAGAAATTTACAAATTTACGCAATGAAAAAAAAAAGAGAATTTTTTGCATTAAAATTTTTGTGTTGGACACACTGTACAGTCGACTGCAGCGCCGTGGGCGGTGATAGTGGCAACGGTGGCGGTGGCAATGGCGTCGTTGCGCAATGAAGCTGTACAGGTGGTCGGGAGCGGAGGGAGATGGACGTGGCAAACACACAACTTTGCGCGCCGATTGCCACTGCCGAGCTCCTGTGAGTCTCCCGGCAGCAGTAACAGCCACTGCGTGCGAAAGAACAACAAACGGCAAGAGCCCTTCGGTGCCGACTGAAACTAAGAGGCGGTGTGGTCACCAAAGGGAGAGCGCGTACGTAGGTGGAAAGGAAAAGTAATGGGGTGGAGCGATACTAAGCTGACAGGCAAGGTGTTGGGTAGGGGTCAATGGACTCTTCATGGGTCACACAAAAGGAAAAACGTCAGATGTGTTTTTTTACCTGCAAACACTTTGTTCGTACAATTAATGACGCACTTGTTTATCCGTATTATCCCCATCAACTTTCAAAGATATTCGCTTTCCTATTTTTCGTAGTTTTTTCTATTTTTTAACACAACCCTCAATAACGATTTTGTCAAAAAGAGGGTTTTTAAAGGATAAAGTGTTAAAAGCTTAGAAATTCTTTAAACTGTGGTTTAAAAAATCTTTTTTCAATTTTTCCCAAGTTTTCAACAGGGGTAACCCAAAAATATACAGAAATTTCAACTTTTCGATTACGATAGCTATTCATTATTTTGTCGACCTATCAAGGTTTACGACGTATGGTTTTTTTCACACAAATATAAAGACGTAAATGAAAAATGTGTATTTTAAACAAGAAGAGTTCACGTTATTGGTCATTCAAAACTACTGGGCTGACGTTTACGTCCACCATATCAGAAAGAGTGTAAAATGTGCCATATAGTAATAGAACACGAAAGCGTTGTTAAAGACACAAAATTGGGACGGTTCAAAGCAAAATTCGAGAGTGATACACAAAGGAAAAGGGGAAAAGGGGAAAGAAATGTGTGTAATAAANCGAGAGTGATACACAAAGGAAAAGGGGAAAGAAATGTGTGTAATAAAGACTGCATGCGTGAGAGTGAGAGGCGGTTTGAAGATCAAAGAGAAAGAAGGAGACAAAAGATTTTTCGCGGAGCGTAAGGAACCAAAGAAACGAAGTGGCGGAGAGATGAGAGAAGTAAGGAGAATTTGTTTGAGACTACGATAAAGACAAAAGTGCGACACGAGGAAAAAAGAGAATAGAAAATGAGACGGCTTAAAACGGATCGTACTAGCTTGAAGTTTTGCGACGAAACCCAAAACATCTAAAACGTCTAGTGTTTACTTTCTTTGAATCGAGTGTCACTTTATACGAAGATAAAATATTTTCTTCAAATGGTCAAACAAAATGCTTCCACGGGGGTGTATAAAACTCGTAATACAACTCATAGATGATTTATTAGGTTCTAAATCGTCATAATGTGTTTCTTTCACGCAGCCTCTCACTCACGCGATAAGAAAATTCAGATATTTGACCGCCAGATTGGTTTCGTGAATTTTATTTTTGTATTGGTTTCCCTAAGATCGAAAATACAACTCTGAAACTATGTTTATTAACGTGTGTGAATCTATAAGCAGTAACCTTTTGCAGTAATTGCTATTTATATTAAACAAAGGAGTATATAATGTTTTTTTGTTAACATCAGGAATAAGAGAAAATTTTACAACCATAGATCATTTTTTATACATTTTTGTCACCTCTGTCACTTCATATTTATTATTAAAGAATACTATTACTATTATTTGAAACGCAATCTAGTTAGCATTATACTTATCATTTTACTGACTGATTTTTCAGTCAATTAATCATCGATTTTACAACGAATCATTCATGTTCGGGATGCTATCGGATATCATCCGTAGATAACGGATGGAATAAGTCGGGAATAGCTATCCGAGCCGAACTCTAGAAGCAGACACGCACGTAACGATGTTCTATGAATATTCAACATTCAACTTAGCACAACTGAGGTCACATACAGTACAATAGTGATTATTTATCAATTTATTATTTATTTCATGTCTTATTCTTATGACGTGACGAGATTGACGCCAACTGACCTGCTATTCCATCCAATCTCAAGATTTTGGCAAAGGAATTGGGAAGGAGACATATTAGGTTGTCGTACAATGGAAGGAGCAGACATGGATCTGTACTAGAATACTTTATATGAGGGAGAAACGACATGATCGTCGCGCCATCTGATTAGGTTCTTTGAAACACCCCAACCCCGCTCCAGCATGGCGGTAACAGTCAGGGGACATCCATTTTGCTCCCCTTGCAGTGAGACACACATCACACACATGGCCATGAGAAGTAGAGAGACGAATGAGAGAGAATTAAACCCGGGTAATGACCTTCGAGTCCAGAGACCGGGATGAAGTATAAACGAACTGAAAAAAAAGGCCATGTGAAACTAATTTAGACAAAAACAAAGGATGGTAATTTTTGTCCTCAGTATTTGCCCACTAGATGATCCGCCTAAATATGAGAATCTACACGATACTCCTTAGAGTTTTGTTCGAGTTTTCATCCCTAGTCTGTACTGAGGCAAACCCCAGCTGAAAATCTCACCCTGTTCGGACGCTATCACTACGCCATGACTATCGGATTATCACATGAGATAAATATTCTTCTGCATTCGGATCAAGGAAAATCCCTTACTGGAAGTATATACTAGAGAAAACAGATTTAGCGAATTTCGTCTCAAATGCACGGTATAATAATAAAGGAGGAATAAGAGAGAGGATGCAAATCCAGTCCAACAACGACACGGCACGGCTTGAACGCAGTCACGTCCATTGCAGAAGCCTCGTTCGAGATTCCGAGCACGCCTTTTGATTTTCAGACGCCCTTATAAGACTGCGTCTGGGGATGAAAGGATGAGCGAAGATGGAAAGGTCGGGGTGGAGAAGTTCTCAGCAGTACTTCTAGAAACTCCGGGATTGGAAGAAGGATCAAGGAGTTTGCAAGCTGTGTCCACACTTTGTGTCATGGTCGAAGTATGTCGTCAAGCGAGGAACCCGATATTGCTAGATGCGGCTCTAAAATCTGTACGTAAATCTTAGGGACTCGGAGGTATGTACGAGTAGTTCTCCAACGGTAGTTGATGGCACGTCGGGGAGGTGGATACCCGCACGTAAACACGACCCCGTGGGAATAAACTTTATTGCATCATAAAATTGACAACGCAGTAAACCCACGGAATTGAAGAAATGTGTTTGTATTTCGCTCACTTTTATAACGGACCTTAATCACGGAGGTGAAAACTGTCGCGACGCAAACAGATATTAACATGAAAGTAAATATGTCAAGTATGTTCAAGATGTAAGTTTTACTCTACACTTACTTTCCTATAAAATGTATTTTTTTAATCTCACATACTACCTTTTTATTGTACTAAGCACATAATTTAACCTTTATTATTATTACAAATATAAGCAACATTATACATTAATATCATTCGATCTGTCATATTTATTTCCTTTATCGCTTTATACCGTTTGTATCATAACTTTGTATTAACCCGTCAAATCTGCAATCCATTTTTTTAATCTTCGGAAACTTTTTTGTAAATTCTTTTTGTGTGGTATTTTTATAATTAATACAGACATTACACGAAAATTGTTGTTCATTTACCAAGAAATACATGGTACATTACTGTACCGGTAGATTCCTGCACAGTCACATACATGATGTTCAATAGAGGGGACAACATGAAATATAAAACAAATACCATATAAAATAATATATTATAAATGTTTGTGACGTATACATAAAACAAATTATAAGAATAATATAATACAATCCATACCAATAAATGCGTAATGCGAAAGTGTGTCTGTCTGTTTGTTTCTTAATCACGATTAAATCACAGAACCGATCGTGACGAAATTTAGCTAGGAGATAGTTAAGATGTCCAGTATGAACATATGCTAACTTTTATTTTTGAAATGTATGAAACAAAAGATAAAAAATGAAGTTGTAGATAAATGTCGATGAAATCGGGGAAAATCGGCCATATTCCCTCATACTGCCTAAACGGTTAGAAATATATGACAACTATGAGTGGCAAGATTGTTCGCCTCGAAGAGTTCTACAAAATAGTCTGCGACAGCATATATCTATCTACTAAGGTTAATTTACATTATCGAAAAAAGTTATAAATGTTGAAATACTTAAATTTAAGTTAGGAATTTAGGACGGAAAAATTCAATCTTCGTGTAATTTAATGGATTCTTTTTTGTGTGTGTTTATTTGACAAAGATAAAAACATTTTTGAATCGTAAAGTTTAAACGAATGGCTTAGACGAGAGTTTTAATGAAATGGTGCAACCGCGCTGTCGCAGTTGTATCTTACATCGGAAGCAAAATTTCGACCGGCAAGGCTTCGGGAGAGTGGGTTCGGTGGTCTAACGACTAAAAAAATTTCCGGGCAATGCCAGGTAATAAGCTAGTATTAATATAAAACGTGAAATATTAGTATAATATACTCTTTAAAACTCGAAGTATAATATGGTACAAATAAAGTCAAGTGGCAGCCAAATCCCTGGAAAAATTTAAACCACGAATTTTAATTTAAGCGGTTTTCCAGATGATAAAATACTAAATTTGAGACTTTTTAAATCTCCTTTTTACTAGCAGAATAACAAGTCATTTTTTTGTAATTCGACAAAAAGAAAATTTTATCGAAATTTAGAAACGAACAAAATGCGGGTCTCTTGGGTGTAGCGGAAATTTCAGTTTCGTGGACCTAATTTATTACGGAATAAATTTATCAAATACAGAATAATCCTGAATAAACGGGACGTCTAGCTGCCCTGTCGTAATGTAAGGATGTTAATGAACCATTGAGAAAAATATTTAACAATAAGACAGTGTATGAACCTACGGGTAAAATATTGTACGTACCAGCAAATTCTACGGCACGCCTGACAACTCAAAGGTTAGTATTCATCAATAAAAGCAATCTGGCTAATTCATCAAAGCTTATAGAACACAAATAATACGTCAGAACTAAGAAAATGTTAACTGCATCGCTAGAATACGAATAGAAAGAAATATTTACTTCTGAAACGACGCCATGAATTCACACCACTGATTTTCTACACGAATATCTTCATATTCGGGCGATGCAATGCACTAGTATAGATCAAACCTACTTCGAAATACCTTTACAATGTACAGAAAATACCTTCGATGAAAAAAGTTATATGAAGTTCCAGTCATGGTGGAATTATAGATATTCACCAATGTTCTAGTACTGAAAGGATTGTTTGTAAATCGGCAATGGTATATTAATGTACCGGTAGGACTTAATGGGTTAAATTGATTCAACAAATTTCAACGAAAACTTTTGCTATAGTTTAACCCTTTTCCCTCGTAATACGTCTCAATCGGACACAAGTAGTTCTATCCTTTGACCAAGTTTTCGGTAAACAAATGAAATTGAAAATTCGCATATTTTTACTCTGTTACACACACACACTTTCTTCATTATTGTAATATTTATTATGACACATTACAATTAACTTTTTATTTAACTTGATGCCGCCTTAATGTAATTTCGTCTCTCCAATGAACAGCATCAGGAAAAGGATGTACAGGAAAGAACGAAATAAATATCAAGGCACATTTAAGAAATTCACGTCATATGTTTTTAATTCAGTGTGAATACCTTTTCTGATAATTTTCGAATAAAATATTTAGGAATTATTTCAGCTTCCAGCTTCCTGATTTTTTCTACACGACTAATGAACGTTGGAAGAAGAAGCTGGTTCGTCTAATATGTGAATGACTTTTTCTTGTCTCTTTCTCTACTTTCTATCTATCATCTGTTAATACTTTGAGAGAATAACCATTAAACCACAAACCACGTGAACGAACGTCCTCGCAGAAGCAGCTTGGTTCTTGGTCCCGGTATGATAATGTAGACATACAGGATATTAAGACGAAATAAGAATTACGTTGATATAAACGGACTGTTAATCAAGTTGACTAAGAAATAAGCAACCGATAAGTCCACCGACCAGGAATCGAATACTTCTCTCTTATCCACATTAAGTAACCTCGACCAGCACGACCGCTCCCTTGCCTCTGTTTTTCCGCTGTCCGCCGTCCGCCCTCCATATATCGACAGTAGAGTTATGGGGTTTGTTACAGCTCAAAATATGTGACTTCACAGATATCTCTAATCGACCCCTGCCCAGTGGATTTGCTCATAACAACATCCATGAGTGTGTAGGAACACATTCCTACATATATAGCGAAACACATACCTCAATACGTATGATGAACTCCTTTCATGTAATTAACACACGAAAACGTTACATGTAGCCACAAAGGCCGAGCGCCATGTTGTTTACTTGTTGTCAGGACGATATCACTCTTTGCACAAGAGAGTCTCAACACACGACGCCAGAGAATCCTCCACATTGTAAACATTAGAAGATTCCATGCAACTAAGAGACGCCTAAATTCACTACCAAAATTCTTCGAAATCCTCGAGAGAAGAGAGTTAAGAAATTGTTAAGAAATTTCTAGAGAATCTCAATAGACGAACCTCTACATAGTGTTATGTCGCCCCTCACCGTCGACTGTTATTGTTTAGCTTATACCGGCAGCGACGACGAGAGCTCATTATGCTGACAATTCTTCTCGGGGTCACATCGCCGTCCGATAACCTCAAACAAGAACCCCAGCTCATTACGCTGAGAATCCTTGTGGAGTTCACATCGTCATCCGATAACCTCTAACAAGAAGCCCAGCTCCGCAGAAATATTTTCTATGTCCAAGATCCTGGATTATCAACACGCAGAAATATGCCTATGTCCTAGATCTGTGATTGAATCATTTCCAGTCTACGAGCGTCAAAGGATTTCAAGTATCAACACGCAGAAATATTTTCTATGTCCCAGATCTGTGATATAATTATTTCCAGTCTACGAGCGTCGAAGGATTTCAACTTCGAAGTATCAGACGTCCCCATCTAGTGAGCCGAAGGAATAACTCTTCATCCAGCGGATTTCAACTTCGAAGTACCACACGTCTGCGGCGCCACCACACCGTCAGTCCAGGAACTAAGTCCGAGATACGAAGATACGACGCGCCATCCTGCGAGACTAAGCCGAACTTCGGTCAGCAACACCGTCACGCGCCAGAGCATCGTACTCCGTCGACTAGCTACAACTGGACATCACCATCGGTGCCATCTAGTGACAAAGAAGAAGACCTCTTGAACTTCGACAACTCACTCGCCTAAAGTCGTGAGTTAAACGAACACAGAGCTTTCAACGCCTGTCGTTCGTCGTATGGTGTTATTTACTGTTTACATTACGACGACTTGTTTACATAATAAACCTTGTCCTATTCAAACCTCTGAGTATTTATTTTGGAGAGGAAGAGATCTTATCGCGAAGCAAGCCTCAGTGCTGAGACTTGCGAAGCAATAAAAACCTTCCCCGACAAGTGGAATTACATGCCTCGCTTCTTCCTTGCACAGTAAATGATTGAAACCAAATCAATTCTCTATAATTAAATCATTATCAATTTACGACGTATATCATTTGTTTAAAAGAATTTCCCTGTAAGTTATGGACCGCTTCATGTAAACTAGAAAACTAATTGTTTCTATTTATGTTCTTTTTTATTCTCTGTTTGTTTATGTTAGTCTGAATCAATGCAATATATATTACAATCGGAAAATTTGTTCTGAGTTTTGAAAAATACTCCACCATATTGGTCTACGACTATTACAAAGAGAGTGTCTTCCCTCCACAAATTACATTTAACGAGCTACAAATGTTATACTGTGAAAATAAGTAAGTTAACGCTGAATTTATAACAACTTTTTATGTATTGCAACTCTAATAAATCTTTATAAATCGCGTTATCGAACTAGTTACGCAGGTAGAGAATTGTACAATTGTAGCATCTTGCGTTGGGACAAACACTATTTTATTTCTTATAGCATACGTATTACGGCTATCTAGTTAAAATGAAAATGAATTTATTCTGCATTATCGAAAAACTCTATTTATTGTTCAGTTCAATATTTCACAGCAATTTTAGGTTTTCAAAACATGAAAGCGACTTTATAAATAAATCACATTGGTTTCCCACCTTTCATTCATTACCGGTGATTTTATTTTTTCGATTTAACCATTCGAGAATGCATTATTTATTCGCTAAAATGAACATACAGAAAATGCAAATGCGAAAAAGTAACTATTGATGTATTCTTACAGAACCAAGGTACTACAGTTACAGTCAGGAAAGTATCCCACTGAAGAGTACACTTTCGTTTAATAGAAATGAAAAATAAAACGGTATAATTCCAGTACATTTACATTAATTATTTGTTCCAGTTCGCAGAAACACTCCCACGACAACTGTTAAGTCTTCATAGCTGCAAGAGTCACTAAACCGCTTATGATATTACCTCATTCATCTGTATTGTAGGTCATCTGAAATATATAGATCATTCATTCACCGAAGAAACATAGCGGCCATCTTCAGTGCTACAAAAATAAGAAATTGAATGCTACAGAAAACATAGTTTTGGTGTTAGATATTTTACTAGTCTCTAAAACTAAATGAAATACGTATTGTTGGTAATAACACCGAGTAATTAATAACACCGTACACAGAATATATTTTAATTGTGGAATTTTCTGTGCTATTTATCGTAACTTCGTAATGAGTTTATCGCGTATTTCTGTTCCGACCCACGATAATTATATATGTTTATTTCTAACTTTGAGGAAAGTATTTGCATTTCAGCGAGTGCCATCTCATTAATGAGGTTCTGTTATTTCTGCTGCTGTTAAAAGTGATCTATACATAGTATATTAGGTGATGGAGAGGTGTTCATAGTGTTTCCAAAAATCAATGAGGAAAATATAGTTTCTCTATTGACTACTATCATCATTTGAACATGACCAAAGATGCTTAAATTTTAGAGATAAAATATACATTTATATTAGATTACAACTTGAGACACAGCACAATTTTTTTAAAACCCTAACATTAACGTACTGAATCGAAACATTCCACAGATTTCTTCTCGCTCCTCCGCTTTGCCTTAGCTTACACCGTACACTCAAATGGTCAAGACTTTCTTAGTTTCCTCCTCCCGCTACAGATCTACCAGTATTTAAGGGAGTTGAACGCATTACTCGGAACATGGTTCGAGATACCCGAAATTCACGTTATTCAGTTTTCTCACTCTGTCTTTTATTCACGACATCTTATTCATATTTTTGTGTTTTCATGTTACTCTATAAATTTATCATATTCTTCTTAAATTAAAATCATTTCGTGTATGCTTTCAATTTTCAAGTGGATTCTTCTAAATTTCCAAATTTACTTTTTTTAAATAATACACTATTCACTTTATTTTATATTATCATTAGTTATATTACTTTATATACTCTACGTTGTTCGTTTTCATTAGTTAAAACTATTTAAGCGATACAGAGGATAATTAGAGAAACAAATCATTGTAGAACATATTTGGATATAGTCGTAAGCTGACATCTCATGATAGACTATTCAGAAGATCTAGGGAAATAAATAGAAATTATTTTCTTCTCATTTTTATATGAAAACTTAATACTAAAAAATATATTCTGGTAAATGTAAAATATTTCATAGTTCGTTTCTTTCTGATATTTTCGATAATATTGTAAATGTAGTAACCAAATTTACATTTTCGATGTAATATGAAAAAGTAGTTTAAGCTGACAGTATAAGACTCTAAGAAATGTATTAATATGTGTCGTATTATTGATAATGCCTTAACTGAACTCGTAATTAAATTTATTATTTGCAACATCATGCTACTAATCACATTATAATCGTCTTTACTACTATAACCGTCTTAATATTTGGTATAAAAATACATTTGAATAAATTAAACTCGAGTTTTTAAAAATGTATAAAAATACATTTGAATAAATTAAACTCGTGCCAACCACTTCGATGAAAAAAGTTTGGACATAAAACATGGGGTAAAAACTATATAAAAGTTTCATGACTAAATCATTATTCAACATTACTAATATATTTCAATACCAAAAACACCAATATCTATAATCAAGAGTATTACAGATAAACTATCGTTCCGGAGCGATCACATCGCTGTTTTCAAACAGAATTCAGAAATATAGTAACAGTTATATTTAGTTTAATAATTATTATTTCTTCCACTTTTTTACGTTTCAAATATTTCGTTTTAATCGTTTAATAGTATATTCCAGCATCTAGAACTATCCAGAACATGATGGAAATATTGTATATTTCGAAATACTGGACCACATTTTGGGCGGTTGTTTTTATCGAAAGCACACGAAATAATGCAAGATTTAAAATCACTTATCCGACGCAAATCATTATTAACATTCTAATTGTATTCACTATAGAAGAGACATGAATTAATATTATTAATGAAAAAGGAAGCAGTTTACACCTCGGAAAATTGGCCTCATCTAATACGGAGTGAAGAAGCTATCGAAAAATTCCTGGAAATTGTGACAATAATGATGTGTGTGAGGCAAGCATTAAAAACAGATGTTGGATAATTGTTGCGCTCGTCTCCTGTGGCGATGCCACTAAGATGAGAGTTGAATGATAATATTAAGTAAGAAAGAGACCATATGAGAGAGACAAATGAAAGAGAATTCAACCGGGGTAATGACCTATGAGTCCCGGGACCGGGATGAAGGATAAACCAACTGAAAAAAAACTATAGACGATACTGGTAAATTTTCTACATGAACTAGATACGAAAAGTTTCATTTTTTTTTTTTGAAAATTTAATCTAGAAAAGTGAATGTGTAATTTCCTAACTTAACAAGATATTGCTTTGTCCTCATCCTTGTGTCATCCTATTCAATCCACCTCACTCGAGTCTAAGAGGTCAGGGACAAATCCTGTTGAAATCGACTAAATTGGAGAGTAAGTCGTTGTTGTACACAGTACTTCAGTTAACTTCCAGATTATTCGTAAAACTACCCCCAATTAGAACACGCAGACCGTAGCACGCCTACCTGCGGTTGTCATAATCAGCGTCTAATGCGCTCGGAACCTCCGCGTGCATACAGCGCTCCGCCATTAACTGCCAACAGCAAAAGGCTCGGTTTGCGTTCCGTGACGGCATCGCGACGGGGATTATCCTCGTGGGACAGGGTGCGCTCGGAAATTCTATTCCGTTGGAATTGCCTCGTCGCCATGTTCTTCCTGAGAGCACCGCGTGAGTGAAAGTAAGCGGTGACGTTTAAAATTCTGTTCACGAAAAATAAAGAGAAATTCGTATTAATAAATAAAATGAACCAATTAATTTATCAGACATATTTTATGATTGGTATAATATTTCAGTTATTTTGTACTTTGGACAGCAATAATTCCTGTTTGTAAAGAGTTTAGTTTTGATTGCAGATTATCGAGTGTACATATGATTGTTGATTGTAGTATTGTTATAGTTTAGTAAATAATTTTTATGTTAGAGTTAGTTTCTTCAATTTTATATTTTGTTAAGTTGGGAAGAGCCTTCTCATTTTGGTTTTAGAAAATATGTATAATATGCGTAATGTATTAATTTACTTGTAACAGTACACACACATCACTGTTGAATTACAGTGGCAAAGATAATTTTTGTGCCGCAATTTTTGTGTACCATTTTTTATGTCAGTTTTTGATAATCTAACCTCTTGGAAGTGGATACCTAGGTTAGGTAAAAGTTTCTAATTGCATTTATAAGTGTACTCTTTAGGAAATAAAAAACAACTGAATTATAATGATCTTGCTCATGCATTAAACATATAATCTTGTATCATAATATATTTTCAGATTATTTAAGTTCAGTTATAATGTATTAAAGTCAATCAATTTTTACACCGATTTTTTTTACAGACTAACATTAGTTTCTGTGTTATATCGATGACGAGATGGATACGACGTAACAAGAAATCGTCACAATTTTTCAATTTTATTAGAAACTACTTTTTTTTAATCTTAAAGATATATTTCAGGTGGTATCGCTTAAGCTTTAGTTTTAGATCAACTGAAAATTTCCAGGTTATCGGTCGTGGAATATGCGAGTATACGTCCTTGCCTCAAAACTGTAAGATTTTCTACTGCTTTGAGGAAGTGGGAAATATTTTAAGGGTTGAGATTCCAACCCTCATCCCCTCTGAAAACTCCTAATAGATCCAATACGAACTTCGTATGTTCTATGCGTCCAACGCAATAGGAGAGATCTAGGAATCATGAACTGGAGAACAGCCATTCCTTTTGCGCCTAGAAGCATTCGGCAACCTCTATTGCGATGGAGGTTCAGGGATTCCCAGATTCCAGAAGCAACGCATTGCAGCGTTCCTCGCGAGAACAATGCGACGAAACTCACTCCTTCATTTGCTTGGAGATCCCTTGAACAGCGGCGATTGGCTGGAGCCACGAGATAGAGCGGGAGAAGTATTGGAACCTGCCGACTAATTCGTGGAAGGCCAAAGAGGATCTCCGTATGCGCTAATTATTCAGATAGTCTGGCTGGTTAGTTCTNAGTCTGGTTGGTTAGTTCTAGAGGGAGGGTGTACCTTGTTGTTCGGGAGGAAAGGTCTATTATAAATGTTAATACATTTGGATTTTCAAAGTTTATTATGTATTCAAAATCTGCTACATACAATTATCTGATACGATTTAAAACAACGCCACCTAAATTATAAAGCATTAGTGCTGGTTTTATATGTCCCCGCAGGTAGGTCTTTTGGAACATAAAGATCACACAGTGACTGTGTTAAATTAATAATAATATTCATGATATTTTGGAAACGAAAAATCGTATACCCGATGCCCATGTCTCTAATTTCTATTACACCCAGGCGTTCAGCACTTAAAAACCACATTATACTTTGAAATTGTGATCTGAAAATTATGAAATCGAAGAACAAATCACTGACACACGTCTATAAAACATTAAACGACACGCATTTCTCATCAAAATACTTAACATTAACAAACTATTGCGTTCGCCATACATTGTTATATTAGTACCAAGACTTTGTAATTGAGGTGGCGTTGTCTAGAAGAAGCAGGTCGATAATTTTCATATTTACTCTTCCCTTACGAACTGAAATGCATGCTTTTTAAAAATATTATTCGAGTTATTGAGTAGTTTATTGAGAGTAGGCTTTGCAAACGTTAGAGGGTAGGTAAAGGGACTATTTATAAAACTGCNTGAGTAGTTTATTGAGAGTAGGCTTTGCAAACGTTAGAGGGTAGGTAAAGGGACTATTTATAAAACTGCGAAAAAAAATTCTTCACCATCCAGCGCATCACATTCTACTATGTCATGTCACGTCACCCAAATAACTTCTATATTTCTCTTTCCATAAATAATTCTCTGTGCTTTTGTCAATCAGTACGTACATTGTCATTATATCACTTCATGTCACCTCCCTCGTCTCTTTTTTTACTCATATTCCGACATGAATATTTCTCCTACAAATACTTGTGTAATAACAATACTTCTGTGATAAATCCGGGGAATACCTCACAATCCTCTATTTTATTAATCAGTAGTGTCCTATCTTGAAAATGGAATATTTGTTTCCATTTTTTGAAAGCGGCCAGGAACGGTTCGATTAGAAGCCCCAGGTGACTCAGGAGGATATAGACTAACGCAATAGAATAGTATAACACGAAATATTTGCTCACCTTCTGTATTATCCTGCTCAACAGATTATCGTTTATTCAATCGGTTAACAAGGGTGTGATTTAAAATACCTTCTAATTCCCAGATATTAAAAAAAACGCTGAAAAATAATCTATGCCATAAATCTAAACATAGATTTAATGCCTAATATTCGTAGCACAAATTCACAAGAACAAAGCATTATTTAACCAGAATAAACGTTTTCAATAAGCAAAACTTATTGGAACCTTCCGTGTTTTTCCCACATTGTATTATGCAATAATATCGGATATGCGATAATTTTAAATGAACACAAAACAATTTACGAAATAAAACGGGGTGCACAAGACTACAATGTTTTGAAAAGAAAAAATGGCTACTTCACTATGAAACGACCTTCTTTTCTTGATGTTTTTACGAGTACTTTTGCTACATTAAAGTGTTCTCGAGCAGAAGTCATTGTTGCGTACTCTCACAAAATTGACGACGTAGCTCAATAAACGGAGCGCATAGTTAAGACCTTGAATTCCTTTGTTTTCGTTTCGCTTTTAGGTTATGTATTTGAAAAGTTTGTTCTTCGAAGCTTTAATAATATTTAGCTTCTACGATTCGGTCACTCAGATCATATTCAGTGAATCGTCCGCCGCACGTAACGCAATTGAACTCTTGCGGGCACATTAGTAAGCTTTATATTCAAGTAATGCAAATGAAGATTAACATCTACTGATTACCACACTACTTTAATAGTATTTCTGCTCTTGTAATTCATCAATATTAGCCAAAATTTGCATTTTAGTTGAAATAATCTTAAGAAGAGTTATTGGAAATTTAAAATAATTCCATCGATTTTTCTTCTTTTTCCATTACACGGACATTCCAAATTTTATTTATTTTTAGTATAGATTATTACTTGTCTAATGTTTCTTATAATATAGATGTTTTGAGTATCATATTTTAATGATGTGTATGTATGTAT
>NNCF01127535.1:1572732-1589470 GCA_002313205.1 Laupala kohalensis | reverse complement strand
GGAATTATTTTTCCCCGGTTAGGAATAAACATAATTTGTGGAAGTAGAACAGACAGCGGTGATCTAGTGGAAGTGTCTTCGTTTCCATGATTTCGCTGAGCTGTAAAACGGGGGTTGAAACCCTGATGGGACGAATTAGGTGAAATTTTCAGCTGAGGTCTCACCCACTCCAGATAAATGTCGGTCGGGTACCATTAGTTTCCCGGTAACCCAACATTTCTCCTTCCCAATTCCCTCACCCAAGTAACGGAAGAGTAGGCCTCATGGTCTGAACCTCTCCAAATGTCATGTAATAAATAATAATAAATAAATAAATATAAGTTGAAAAAAGTCAGGTGGGGGAAATGACCCGGCATAACCCCGTTTCATTTGAACCCAGCATTTCACATTTTTTATACGGGTATTGTTATATTTTGTGAATATAATTATGTAAAGATTGCGACAAATATGAAAGCTAGAACATACACGACGTGGAAATGATAGATGATGGCCTCAGGGTTCGGCGGAAGGTGTAATGTCACCAGGATATGATCACCATCCGTCTGCCTGTCGTATGTTGCTCATATTATAGAAGGGTCGCTCCAGTCACGGAAGAAGATTACATGGCGGAAGCTATTCTCATACTGACAGATACGAACAACCTGGCTTCTTGACTTCGGTAACCAGTCGCTGAAGAAGTAAAGAAAATTCTTTAAGAAAATGTGTAATAAATTGCTCTTTTTACTATTGGATTAAATGTGTAATGTACAAGTAAATATAAACTTTTTACTCGTAAATCAAGTACTTGTTTCTTGTTCAACCACATCAGTTGTTTACATTGTAAGATGAATGAAATTTTTTTAAAAATCATACAAATTTTGGTATCGTGGATGAAAAGCTCCATCACAAAGAATGATATAACGTATATAACTGTACNATCAGTTGTTTACAAATAAAATAATTTCTGAATCAAATATTAAGCGAGAAACAAAAAAAAAACTCAAAATAATTGCATTCCGGCATCAGAAATAATTGTAACTGAATATTTTACATAATAAATGCATTCATGCCAACAAATTATTCAAGCTCTTTTTGTAGTTAATACCTATGCATCTTTTGGTATTTAATTTCAATAACCCGGCAAAAGGTTAAATCATTTTTAGAGATTTTAGAGGTTCAACCTGATAAAATTTTGCATCGGTTTATTGGTCAGAATCATGCCTCTTTTTCTAGCTATTTTCCCATTTTCACCTGGGGTAAATAGCGGTGGGAGTAGTACAGAGAGTTTCGTGATATTGTGTGATTTTTTTTATCATGTGTGTTTCAATTAAAATCAGGATGTCGCACATAGTAGAGTGATTAACTATATACCTTGGAGGATGATATCAAACACCTTAACATCCACACATTACACAGGAAAATAACGTACTATATTTGGATAACATTCACATGCCCTTACTTTGACTTGACCTACATTCTATTATATTCGCGGGTAAAAGTCTCATGGGAAAAAAATTCAAAATTTGTCAATACTGGACTCCATCAGAGAAACTAGATTTTATGTGGATCGTCCACGGGCAGGTAAAAATTGCGACGGACCGGGACTCGAACCCGACATCTGATGCTTTGGCAGTAGGTGTGCTACCGCTACACCACCCGTCTCGATTCCCGTAGCCCGTGCACAGAATCTCCTTGACCTGTTCCGGTTAACCTGCGTCACACCTNCGTAGCCCGTGCACAGAATCTCCTTGACCTGTTCCGGTTAACCTGCGTCACACCCCAAAACGGTGAAACCCGGACTTCGGAAGCACACCTGCGGTCAAAACAGAAGGTCTCGGTTTCGAGTCCCGGACTTTTTGCCTCCCCAAGTAGGTACCTGAAAGTTGTGAATTGTAAATAGGTTTTATTTGCACTGTCAGGTACCCTTATCAATAATAGCGAGATTTAATTTTCCGCCGAAGAAGGTGACGCCATAAACGTAGAATGAGAAAGCAAAATCACCAAATTTTGAAAAGAGTAACGCACATAATTTCCATGCCATTGAATCTCGTTCACCTGATATTATTATACACATCTGCTTCGCAAACAATACTCCATCACGATGAAAGAGATCTGAAATCTCGTTCGTTTTTTTTTTTTTTTACATTTCAACTGTCCCTTCACAACCATCCACCCAGCCGTTCTCTCATACATTCCACCCATTTCGACGCAATTCACTTCAACAAATAAAAAGAAACCTTTCTGCACCCTCCCCCCTCAAACGATCCCTTTTCCCGCAGCACAAGTGCGTCCCGAAAGGGTTTCATTCCCAAACGAAGAAGACGAAGAACTCTTCTCTCTGGACTGCTTCTTGTCTCCTTTTCAAACGTCGCTCCACGTAAATGGCGCGCCTTGCGCTCAAGCCCCAAGAGAGAAACGTTTCGTGTATCATCTCTGATGGAGCCTCTTTGTCATGCCTTGAAACAACTCCGGGCCACTGCGCAGCAAATCCAGCGAGATCGCAGCTGCCTTTTGCCTCGCGGCGACTCATGGAGAGAGACGGTTGCTGGGTGGGGGTTAAACGAAGAGGGGCGCAGGTTGGATGGCAAACGAGGTGGCCACGACAGTGAGGCTACTTGTAGGATTGGGTCGAAAAAAGAAGTTGAAGTTTTGGGGGTGACAGAAGGGATGACTCCGAAATATTTATAAATAGCTGGAATATTTCCGTCTTCACTAACAAAAACTACGTGTGACAAAACATGGAAAATATATAGAAACATTATATTAAACATAGTATTCAATACACGTCACCATTTTGTCATAAGGAAACATTAGGTGAAATAAATAATGATTCATTTTTCCTTTCATTTTGTTAAATAAAATATTTATTCTGTTGTTCTTCTTACCAGAATGGATTATTACATGTGCGGAGTTTTACTAAAATTGATTGTCGGATGAACAAAACAAAATATTTAAATGATCTTTATCCCACACAAAAGTTTATAAAATTCTCTAAATTTTGTATGTCGCAATTTTTCACGACTGATCAAACCATATAAAACGATCACTTTTTTCTTAAAAAATGGTCCTTTTTCAGTCTTTTTTTATTTTAAGGTGATTTTAACTACCGTTGTAGCTTTGAAAAAATCTTAAAAAATATGGAAATTATTCGTATGTTGTTTACAAATACCGTTTGTTACTTAAAGTTGAGATACAGTTTGGTTTTCCGCAAAAAAAATCTTTATTAAAGGAATGTCAAAGAAAACATATTAGAGATGTGTGTCAGTTTGGCGAATTGGCGACTCAAAAACCAAGCCAAACATGTTTTTTTACACATAGAGTACGTCCATAACATTGGTTTTGTCGGCACACATGAGGACCGCCACACCTACCTTATCCGGCTACTCCGTTTATGAAAAGTAATTTTATAGAATAAATTGCTTATATCATAAACGATAAAAAGCTGAATTATGATAGAAAAAAGAAAATAATATAATCATATCCGTTTTCTAAACAAATATATTTTTGAGACCGCTCCATCATATTTACATATGGCGTAAAATTATGTGTGTTTAAAAATGTATATTAGTCAATGACTAATATCTAATTTCTCTCGAATCAATATATTTTAAATTCAAAGTACAATGGTACTGAAGGATATTTTGTTGATAAAAATCTATGATTTTACAATGTTGCGGAAAAATATTGCGATAAAGACTATTCAACAAATTCGTCAAAATAACGACAATAGAATATGAAAGCAGGATTGCAAGAGCGTCCAGGATGGGATTTAAAAATGACATGTAAATCGTCATTTGACTACAGTGGTTAAAACGACGTATGAGGTATGGTAAATAAATATTGTCATGTAACTACAGGAGGATGAGAGTCTAACGTGTGTTGTTAAAGATATGATAATGGAAGTTATGTCCAGTAGCATCTAGAGGTGTAAAATTATTTTATATCCATGCATTGATTTTTTCTTCGCAATGTGTACGTTAGTAGCAGTTATAGAATTCCCAAATAAATGAAGATCGTTTAACGTAAACAGATTGATCAAACATTACAGAAAAACGAAAGCAGAGATTGAGAAACATAAAAATTACCAATGTCAGAGTTTGAAAGGCGGAAGAATATTTATAAACTAACGCTGATGTGAGATCGTAAAGATAAACATTACTTGGTATTTCGGAACTTTTCTTCGTAGCGCAGAATCTCGATGTAGATTGCAATCAATATACACAGAAATCATGTAGCTGAAAGCGTAGAAAACAAATTATTTTCTAAGCTGTGGATGTAAAACATTATCAAATGCTCTGTAATGTGTTCAAAAAGGAGAAATTATTACACTGAGACTTAAAGATGAAAATTGAGAAATAAATAAAAATAGAAAAATAAAAAGATGGAAGAAAAGAAATGATAAAATAATCAACTACGAAAAGGGAACGTGAAGAATATATAACTGAAGATTGAAATAAATTAAATGAAAGAAGATAAACATCAGTTATCCGAGCATTCGTTTGATGGCGTGAAAAGTGAAATACGCAGATATGAGATCCTAAAGTGATATGACATGACAGAATCGTCGTACAAAACGCGGTGACATCACGCGACATGAGGCGCGGCAACGACGTGTGCACGGATCGATGGAAAGAGGTGAAAAGTTGAACGACGAGTAGCGCAGTCAACGTCAGGAACAGAGGAATACAGCACGTTTCAAGAAACACGTCAACGTTGACAAGGGTGTCCATGGTTGTGTTTGTAAGCATGATAGCGCTTCAGGTTTAGATGTTAATCGAATGAGCTGCATTTCGCGTAATTGGAAAAAAAATGTAAAAGAACATATGAATCTCTCAAAAATAATTTCAAAGGGTTTTACATACTTTCTTGTAGTTTTACAAGCTATATATATAAGCTATATATAGCTAATATATAAATGCGTAACGCGAAAGTGTGTCTGTCTGTCTGCTACCCGACTAAACCACTGGATTGATCGTGATGGAATTTGGCAAGGAGATAGTCTAGTTGTCCAGGATTAACATAGGTTAACGTTTATTTTAAAAAGTTGTGGTAAGAATGATATAAATGGTTTTTTACTACAAATGTCGATAAAATCGGGCAAAAGAGTTATATTTGCCTACGTGGCCTAAACGGTTGGCAACTATGAAATCGATAAAATATATTTAAAAAAACAAGTCTTAAAGTACTTCTTTTGAAGACAGTTTTTTAAGAAAGAAAAAATAAATTATCGTCAAATTTAATGGATTATTTGTTTTGTGTGCATTTATCAAAGTTAAAAAAGTCTGTAATTCGTAAAATTTAGATTTTACGAGTAACGAATAGTTTAGTTTTTACAAGAATTTTAATGAAATGGTGCAGCCGCTTCATTCCGCGGAAGCGAAAATTCGACCTGCTCGGTTGCCGCGAGATTGTGTAGTGTCTACAGAAGGTAAAGTTTTGTATTATTGTGAATTTGAAAAAATTAGGACGCTGTACTTGTAAGTACCAGTATTTTGATCTTACAAAATAGAAATTTTTTTTTCTCGAGTAAAAGAAAATTAGTCTAAGAAAATTCCGGGGCAACCCAGGGTAAATCAGTCAGTACGTACGTAATTCACTCTCGCTAAATGATTAATATTGATCGGTTACAAAATGATTATGACAAGGCGAGGGGAGGGCAATCAACAGTTTTTCTCCGAAAACAAGCAGAGCCATCAATTCCAAATGTTCAATTCCAAAGGCCCAAAAGCAATGGGGAATTCAATATTTCTAAGTGATAAAAAACAGATTTAAAAAATAAACGTGGTTATAAATTTATTATTTCCAAAATAAATGTCAGTCAACCAATTCATTCAAACTTAAAGATGAATAATAACCCAATCCAACCCACTAGGCCTTTATAAATCCACTTCTACCTGAATTACATTCGAATACAACCCCGGGTTAGGATGGATACAGAACTTTATCAAGAGTTTTCAAAAAGAATCAAATATTTTACCTAAGTTCTAATTAATTCGCTATTATAGACAATAACATCTAAATAGTTCATTGATGAAGTTTTCAATTTCAAAATTTCACTCTCAATTCATTGGTCCATCTCCTAAAACTAATTCTAATTACGTCACCGCACACGATCGCAACAATGCCGCTTTCAGGATTAACAGTTCTATTTGACAGCATTTCATCTTGTGTTTGACAGAAATTAACCGTAGCATGAGCCTCCTCAAATAATATAAGTTTAATTTACGCCCACAACTTCATTCATGCTGTCAATCAAAACAAGTCAATGCAATAATTCATGAATCATGCAAGAATAAATCAATAATGGTGATCCTGTATTAGTTGATGTTCGTATTGAAGTTTCCAAATGCATTAATTTGTTGTCAACGTTTTGACATCAATCATCATGACAAGTACCTATGTCTAAGCCGACTATCAGGGATGATGTGCGTGGAATACAATAATTACTCTATAATAGTTCGTACGTCCAATTCTCTTAAAACCGTATAATATCTTAGGTAGATGATCTTAAGATACAAGGAAGTTAAAAATATTTCTTAAATTAAAAATTTCTTGTAAGCATAATTGATTCACAATTTATCCTAAGTACCACAATATGTTCCGTAAGTACTGTGTTACCGCGCTAGTGAGATACACAATTGGATGCGATCCACTGTAATAATTTCAATCCCTTTCCTCTTTAGAAACAAAACGAACAAAAATTTTAAAAGAATGAATAATGAAAACACATCTTAGTCAGACGTACTTTCTTCTAATTATTACTCTCGGACACACGACACTAAAATATCAAATTAATATCTATCACGGTCAATGAGTTTGGAATGTAGTAAATAAAAACTACTGTCAAAGTAATAATAGTGATAAATTTACTTTCAAAAAAGCAGTTACAAATTGAGTATGACCACATGGAGGACAATAAATTAATTTACTCTCTGAAAGTAAACAGGGACCAACCAACCAATTCCGATCAAGAACCTTAGGAAGATGCGGATTTATTATTAATGCGCCCCGAGGCAAATTTATGACATGCACACCTCTAAAATAAGAATAGAAATATCACATCGTGGATACATTGATGCAATTTGAATTGATTCAAACGCTTCTGTGATTTTAGCTTAAATATGAACTCCAACCTTACCACTTTTCTGATCAAACAGACTCTTCATTCATTGGTCACGCTAATTCCTGGGAACTACGTCCTCTCTTGCGTGAATACGTTTGTAAGAAAATCAATTTTAGAAACATTTAAAATTCTCTTTAGGATGTGTCAACATCAGAAAGGGTATCAACACGAACATTAGTTTGACTGTAACTGATTCAGTCTTCCGCATTTATCTGTTTTAAGCATTCAACTATATTTTCTTTCGTTTTTGTTTTTTTTTTCGTTACTGTCTCTGTTACCTCATAATTATTAAACACTTTTTTCCTTGACATATTACTTGATCGCAGCTCTCCATCTCATCAGTTTTTTCTTTCGAGATTATAATTTTTATTACTAATATCTATCTATACGATTTTCACGCATCCTTTCCTCTTGTTGATAGTGTTTGGATGCATTATCACCCATTTTTTCTTCCCTTCTACTCTGATCTTCAGCTGTCAATCTCGAAATTCTCGAAAATTTTATTGACATGCAGATATTTAAAAGAATTGATATTTTTTTAAATTCTATTAAAATTAATTTCTAAAACATGATTACAATGTATTAACAAAAAGAAAGGAAGGATGATTATTGAATAATAGTAAACAAAATAATACAATGGAAAGAAATACGTTCTTCCGCAAAATTCACAGTTTTATTCTGAAATTAAATTGAATCAAATATAACAATAAATATTCATTAATACTATAAAAATGGAGAGTCAATTATTGCTATTCAAATATAGATCGTCCATTTTTTCTGTTCGACCCTACGCCTAATAATCAAAATTGTTAGCCCTTCAAACATACATTGTTCTAACTCATGTGATTTTTTAGTTTATTACACTGTAAGTATCAGTACTTTAGAATGATAATTTCAAAGAAAAAATATTTCTTCACGTTACTACATCAATGTGTATTTTGAGACTACTAACTCAGAATGCAATAAGTGAAATGTTGCAACAACCATAATAAACAAAAGCATGAATATAAAGAAGGAGAAATTTCTAGACAGATTATTAATAATAGTATTTGAAGCAGGGCGACCCGTGGCGTAGTTCTACCTCTGGGGACGCCGGTTCAAACCCGGTCCGATTCAAGTAGAATCCGAGGTGGTGGACGGAGCGGTGTTCGCGGCAGGTTTTCTCGGGGTGTCTCCCGTTTCCCCTGCCTATCATTCCACCACAACATTTACTCATTATCATTCACCCCCATTTCATTCATAATCACCGCTTCAGGGGAGGTGCGACAGGAAGGGCATCCGGTACCCTAGTTTTCCCCAGCTCCAGTCAAAATGAAGCATCATATATCCATCCCCATTCGCCGACCCCAAATGAACTGGGGAAAGGGAATATAAGTAAGTATTTGAAGCAAATGTATTCTACTAGTAGGTCTGTTTAAAGTTTTGCTCTCCGCAAAACTCACAATATTGTGAAATAGTCTTATTTCAAAGAATAGTAATTTAACTCATTCTTCTGAACTTCACACTAATTATCCTAGAGTTTACGTCCCTTGCTACGTGATAAGGTGTTTATACACGGGGCTAGTGAACACCGCTTTCCAACAGCACTTCGTGACGCCGCACAGTGGAGTATATTGCGACGAAACCTGGCCAAAAGAATTTTATTCGGTGAATTTGATGGATTATGGCGAATTTACGTTTATATGTATGTAAACAAACGTCGTGACAAGTTAAATGTATTTTTGATTCGAGAGATTATCTATCAAATCTATATGAACAAGAAAATGTAAATAAACTTCTTTTTAATTAACATGACTAATGTATAAGTAATATATTTATTATTTATAGCACGAATAATATAACATTTGTCTATACACTTAAAAATTATTTACCAAATTTCCTGGATACGAATTTTTGTCTCAATATACTCCACTCTGCGGAGAAATGAAGAGTTGTTGCAATGCGGCATTCACTACCCCGTGTACGTGCCCCAACTGGCAAACCTCACTTCTCTGTATCACAGGCAAGCATAGCTAACGGCGATTTGTTCACATTTTTTGTGATTGAAGTGTGACGCGAGAAAACAGGATATTTACGTGAGGTTATCGTTTTGAAGGTATAAAACAATACGAGTAAGTACGATATGTGTCATGAGCGGATTATTTACACCACGCGTAGCAACTCTTTAATGTAGTTGTATAATTTGAGAGGAGGAAAATCTGCTCAAATAATAGGGTACTACTCAATGCTCCAAACGTGTCACACTTTAGTACCTTTTCAATTCAAGTTGTTATCGATCACAGGTGCAATATCTTACAGTTTCATATTCTTTCTGTAGATAGCCATTACCGTACTCGTAATGGAAACAAACGTTATTCACTAGTTCAAAGGAATACTTTCACGAAATAATTGTTCCTGGAACAGTTTGTAGAATCGTAATTACAAACCTAGATCATAAAACAACCAATCAGGCGACTAGTTAAAGGATTCCTCAAAATTCATTTCGTCTCATAAGTACGTTGATCGACTTTTCAAATCCTGTTACTCTTTTACGTTTACATTAAACTCAAATATAAAGAATGTTTTTGAATGTGTGTGTTACATTACGTAAGATAAATTTATCATTTACATAATATTCATTTACTATTTATTACTCAAATGAACGTTTCATTGACATAAACACGTTTAAACAATTTCTCTTATACATACGAGCACATTGACACAAGACAACCATTATTCTAGTAATTTCGAAAAGCCTATAATTAATTTATTTCTCTGAATACTTCCCATATTTTCCTTTCTTCCTATTAAGCGATATTTTTGAGTAATGTTAGAAATAATTTAAATGTTGCTTTATGAAACGATCACTGTAGCTGAAGTCAGACTAGCGGTTCTCGCCCTTTCCGTTTTACATGGCACTCCTCCCGCCACCCTCTATTGCATCCCTTCCTCGACCGATGACGTCAAACGTCAGCTTCCCTTCCGACGAGAGCCTGGGTCTTACGATACGACGACCACCCAATAACCCCCTTCAGCAAATCTCCTACAGCAGTTGAGTTGCCAACACTTGTGAATGTAATCGGCTTTCGCAGTAGATACGGCACTCAGTGTCGTTATGTCTGATATTTTGAGATTATATTTGCTGTCGAAGAATTGGAACACAATACCACACAAAGAAGTAATTTTGTCTTACTGCAGCCATGACATAATTCCAAGTATAGAAAAAAAAACTGGGAAAGCAAACTTGGAAATTTTTGCAATAACTTGAAAAGCATTTTGTAAAATTGTAAATTTTACACCTTTTCAAATACGTGTTGTTTTTGGGTGAATGAATTGTTTTTCCGATAATGTTAACAAATAATTATAAATAAATAAATATAATAAATAACCAAATAAAATAAATTACGAGAAAGTAATGGCATGTAATATATTATTGACTCAAATGTAATACATGAGGAAAAAACTCTCAATATTCAGTGACCCAGATATTAACAATGTTTGCAAAACCAGAAAAGTTGATTCCAACCTTCCCTGTAAAGCAGAAGAGCTTCCTTCGACTCCCCTCTCTCTCTCTCTCTCTGCGATATTCTCGTTGGCCGTGAACACAGCTTCCAACGCCCACCCCACCCCAACCCTTTTCTCTCGTTCCGCCACAAGCAGCCTGATCCGCTCTCAGCGGACGCCCGTATCGCCGGTCACGGAGAATTACATTCGCATCGCTCACCAGAGATAGGGCGAAGGACGGAAAGGCAAGGGAGAGAACGTTCACTTCACAGATGGGTGCTACGGTTATGTTCCGATTGCTGAGGGAGTGTGCTCCAATGGATTTATTGTTATTTGATGTAACTATTCACGGGAGATATTACCACTAAAATAATAAGTGTGCGCTGAAATAAAGGAATACAAACGTTTTCTTGTCCAATCAAACCATTGTCAGTTAACGTAATAAAGAGTACTTCTCAAAGGCTCCGAGAATGTTTTAAATTAATTTTTCTAGGAGGGGGATTAATTCCCAATAGAAGTATCAGATACTTTCGTAGATATTTGAATTATATCTTACGTTACTTTAAAACTTGACTAGTGAATAATCGTTTTTGATACAGCTAATGTATTTTTACAATGGAACAATGAAAAAACCCGATTCGCCATCCACAATGTTTTAATACATATTTGGTAACTGCATCAGACATAACCGAAAGGATAATAGTTCATGCAGAAGTTATTAACTGACAAAAGCCAGGATGTTTAATCGAATCAAGAAGTGAAACTTGGGAAATGTAACATGAAGTAAAAAGGACTACAAACCGACCAATTTATTGGACCTAGCACCGATGGACATTTTTCTATTACTAAAGATGATCAGCCGATAGCACTATTCAATTTCTGAAATACTGAATACTGTTGTCGACATCTTACTAAAAATTCTGAAAATATTCGTTAGAGTTTTGTAGAAGAAATACTTGCACAAACCAAATATTATTACAAAAGAATGGAAAATTATGTAGTTTATACTTATTAAAACTGTTGACATTTCATCTAGAAATGGAAGTAATATGGTATTATTGTTACCCTAAACATCAAATCGGTTAGAGAGATTAAAATTCTCGTCGAAGGAGACAACCAGTCCGCGATTTCAAAAAACACATCTCCTGGTGAAGGGTTGAATCATATGATTAAAGTTGGTGTTATTAAGAAATATTCTCATAATTACTATTATATGCAATGCTAGTAGTCATTTAGAGTTGAGTTGTACTGAAGGGTTAGTTTCAACATGTGTTAATTATACAAAATTTTCAACACAAAGTTATTTCATTTTCATACTTTTCGCTGCAGTGAAGAATGTGTTTGATTTACTCGCCTCTGCAGAGCACTTCGGCAGTTCCACCACAGGAGCGATCATCCAATTCAAACTAGTCGCCACATGCACCGTTATATATCCTACACATGCATATGAACACAATTACAACACTGCAATTCTTTGGAACACGATTTCAAGTTTGTTATGTGCGAAAATTGTTGAGGTTGAAAAGGTTCAGAAATAAAATGCAAAAATTGTAAAAATTATGAGTTTCGTCATTTTTTCCACCTTACCTATTCTTTCTGTCATTAAAAGGCTCACTCATATCCTTTAACTCATTACTTTACTAATATTACTTCGTCATATATGTTTTTCTCTTTTAACGCTCCTTATTGTCCACCTTCTTTCTTCAATTGTATCATAATGTGATCATGAAAAATTAAGATATTGGAGCTATGTTAGTGCACAAACCTATTAAATTTTATTCGCTCTCTTCCACGCAAACACATAGATACTGTGTAACTCACCGAAAAGAAATAACAAAGAACAGAAATATATTAAAAACGAAAGATACATAGAAAAGGTGACGATGGAAATGCTGATAATTTGCAAGAAGTTAAATTAAATTACGAAAATGTAGCAAATTAATCGATTTTTGATGCCTATTAAACAAATGAAGCAAATATTGTTGATCAACTGTATAGATTTTACAAATACTAATTCCCAGAACTTCTCAGGGGAACCAAAAAAAATAATTTCCAAAAAAAAAAAAAAAGATTTTTTTATAAATTTCCAGTAAAAATGAAGATGTTTCATTACTTAATACATGCTAAATGCTTATAACGAGATATGTTCGTATGCTTACGAGTCATTTTGTCCAAGAGCTGATTCTCATTTGGATTTGAAACCTAAGTACTAGAACCACAATGACGTTTAATCTCCGCCCCATCGAGATTTTTCCACATCTCCTTGTTTTATCTCCTCTTCACAATACAGACCTCTCCATGTCAGCACTGACCGTGCCTCATGCCTCTACATTAACTGGAGCGGCTGCCTGTGTGGACACTCTCTACTACGTCCCCGTCGCACTCTTCATACGCCGTCCTTTTTCCCCTGTGAGAGGCGGACTTCTCCTCTGTGACCGTCCTCTTGCGACTAATTCTATCGAATTTTCATCAGCTATTTTTGACTCACGGTACGTGATGGCGATGAAAAAGTCGACGGTAGCCGTCACGGGAGAAGGGTCGAAATCGTTTGTGTTAGAAACGTTTTTGTTCCTGGCGGGAGTTGTGTAGTGTTAGAGATAATGGGAGGTAGTTTAAGGTGAAAGAGGTATAGATAGGTGCAACGTGGGTGTTGAGTTCTGGACAACAGAAAAGGACAATGCTCAAGGATCGAAGTGTCAGTACGTACTGTTACAATGTAATTTGGATTGAAATGTTTAGTTTTTACATTTTTTTATATTAGTAATGAAGTGAATAAAACCGTTCGCGTCAAAATATTTAGTTCTGGATTTCGGTTTTACAATTCAGATTACTTATCCCAGAAGTATCATTTTAATACACCCCAGATGTGTGATACTTGTTTTTAATTGGGCTTTAGGGCTTGCCAACGCCAAGGTCATTAAACCTCTAATTATGATACTACCTTATACAATAAATTGCGTATCACAGTTTTCAATAATAATCGAAATATTTTATAACATTGTAATACCAATGAAATGATCGAACACAAACTTAACTTCTACACATGATAGAATAATACGTCTTCAACATGGCACCGGTATTTCTGTGAGCAACATTTTGCGGATGTGTTGTAGAATGGAGGCGATGGTGGTAACGAAACACCAGTGACGTGGGGCTTTTGCGAGTCGGTGGGTGGGGGGTGGGGGGTGGGAGAGGGGTGACAGAAGCCGTGACAGTCGAATACCTTTGGGATAACGCGTGTATTGTTGTGTCTCTGCGCTTAGTGAAAGCGCTTTCAACATTGGAGTTCGTACGTTAAAGAATGCACTATACTGGAAGCTCACAGGGATCGAAACTAAGAAGAATTAGTATCAGGAATGAATTGCAAAAAAATATTTATTTATCAGTAATATTCATCAAGTGTTTACATCATACTGATATGTAACGGAGAAATTTCAATTTCTATGTTTTAATGAAAGATCTTCAAGAATAAATGAAAGATGTGTTGTCTACTAGTAAAATATTTATTCTGAAAGTACTTTCGTGAGATTAGCTGGCATCTTCAGTCTGACAATGTCAAGTATCGAAGGGCAATGACATGTATCACATTTGCCTGTAGTTACATAACATTGTCACACTGAAGGTGCCAGCTATGCTGTCAAAAATACTATCTGATTAAATATTGTACTAGTAGACAACACCACATCTTTCACTTATTCTTAAAAATGAATACTAATATCGTGTCACCGATATTCCTCTATGAAAAACACTCACCTCCAGGAAAGAAATGAACGATAAATGTGGATGATAATATACTTAAAAACCATTTTAATGTACTTTGATATTCAAAATCAGTTAGATTAATTCAAAAAAATGAAATTAGTATTAAAGTATTATTATGTAGATTCTTGGCGATCTTATTGCCAACTTTAATTCATCGTTCTTCTGAGCACGTATCGTAATTTTATGTCGGCCATATGTTTATCATGCATGGTTCTTTTCTCCGATGATAAATATTCCACTATGTGCGAACTATTTTTCATCATTAATTTCAACTTCTTGATGAGTTTTTCATAGTTTATTTTTATTGGACACAAATATATATGCATAATGTATGTAATTTATTCTAAAAATTGGGAGGAAGGTATAACCTGATGAGTAGATTAAATAGTAGCGTTGACAATAGAGTACTAAATTATTTATTAGACTTAGGGCTCTTTCCTATGTCTACTGAGTATGACAAATACCTGATATCGTTGGGTATTCTAAACCTGACGCAACAAAATATAAAAAATGATTCGAATGAATTCATGGGAACTAAGATGGTTAAATATTTTTCCTTCTATGAGGATTCGGAAGTAGTAATTTTGAAGAGAAATAACTTCATACAACAAATTAAGTGAAGTTTTGAAAATATGAGGGCTACAGCAAACGATATTTATTTTTAACTGAATATATTTTTAATATCTTAACCCACATCTTCAACTTTTAAATCAAATATAACACAATTAGTAATACACAACTTTACAAACAAAGAAAACATCGATAAATTAATGTTTTTTATTTGCGAAAGATATGATTTAATTATGGTAAGAAGCACTGTGTACGTATCCGGAGGTATCATAAATATAAATAACAATGCTGAAAAACGGATATCTCGTTTCAAAAAAAATTGTTTTTCTTTTAAAAAATTCTCGTCTCGTAAAAATGTAATAAAAGTGGGGTAAAGTTACTTGAAGAAGTCGTCCACTTTCCTTAATTTACACTTCCCTTCAATACTTTAAGAAAGCAGTACGTTGAAATTTAATTAGGCAAATCCTTAGTGAGAAAGGATGTTAAATTATTAATAGTTCAGAGAAGATTTGTAATCAAGATTTGCGGTCGTTTGGTGAGGACGAGCTGATGGAAGTAATTAATGCTGTTGGTCTCAAATCTCGAGATCTTCTCGCGTTCATTTGTTTGCATTTGAATTCTCACTTGTTTCAAGAGAAACAGAAGCATACCAACGTCGAGAAATACTTCTCACTAATATCCAAACTCCTATGGTGTGTTATTAGCCTACGGTGTGAACTAGTAATTCAAAGTTGAGTAGGTCATTGTTCTGGAGATAACATGTCACTAAGGTCAATATAATTAACCTTTCCACACTGTTATCACATTATGGGAGTTCAGGTCACATGGTTTCACGTAACAACTAAATGTCCGATATCCCTTTTAGCTTGTTTGATGTTATATCGAACTACAATAAACATAATTACAATTTTTATTTGCATGTTAAATCAATTAAAAAATAGTTTATGGGTGGTATTTAATTGGTTAAAATAATGAACATAATTATAGTTACAACACATTCTCATAAATTAAAAATTATATACGAAAAACCTGAAGTTATTGTGACTTATTGTATTCCCTAGCGCTGATCCCTGCGCCAAGTACTCCGCTCGTTATCGCATTGCGTTCGATAAACCAACATTCGGCGTCCCCCAGGGTTCTCACATAGCCCCGAGAGAACTCACCAAGTGCGCAATACACGCCGTCGCCTATTGGTTATGGGAGTGGTTCTAGTTGACTTCGTATGGCGCAATGACCATCCGACGTTCTTCTAGTGCTCTGGGTGACATTAAAATTCTAAATTATTTTACACTTTAATGTCATCTCACTAGTATTTGAAAATTTATTGTCATACCGTACGATTGATTTAACGTCGTCAGAATAAAGCTCTCCTAAATTGTTCTTGATAGTTCACTCCTATGAAAAACAATCCCGATCATGATGTATTCATTATAATATTAGGTTTGGGGTGAACATTGTATATTGAAGAGCACCTTTAAATTATCTTTTGAAATGCCAGTGAAGAATTCTAAGAATTCAGAACGGTTTCGCTCTTCTTGTTTAAAATCAGCATAGATTTGGTAATCAATTTGTATCGCATAGACTTGATAATCAATGAGTATTTGAGAACTATTGTAAATGTCAAGAAATTAATAGGTTAAAAATACAATTAATAAGTTTATATAGAAAAATATGATGTTCAAAAAATAGTTCAAAAACATATTTTCCATTAGATTGTATCATATATTTTAAATCATATTTAGAATGTAAGAGACGATGTGCAAATTTTGGTTTTATGTATTATTTTAAATTACATTTACTATTGTAATTTAATTATTATTG
>NNCF01127535.1:1526380-1572723 GCA_002313205.1 Laupala kohalensis | reverse complement strand
TATATATATATATATATATTAGCTAAAAGAAATTTTGGCCTCATGTAATAAATTCAGGAATTATAAGTTCAATATTTTCCTCGTTTTTATTTGATTTGGAAATCGTCCCTTAACTGAATGATTTCAATTCTCAAGAATATTTGGTTTCTAAGTAATTTACGCCTGAAAGGGGGGATTAGTAATTCCAAGTCTATTCTTCTGGTGGCCAAAAAACATTCCTCCAAGTCTCTTGACTGTTTCTGTATTTCCTGCTCTCCTCTCTCAAACTCACCTTCCTCAATGTCTTAGGAAAAAAGTTTCCTTCACTTCTTCTGTATTAGAACTTCTAATACCCTTCCCTTTCTTGTGCGGTAATTTTCTCGCCTTAGGGATGCGTTTTCTTCTCCTGATACTACCGACTTTAAATTCCTTTTTATCCCTCCAAAATCATGTTTTATTTCTACTAATTATTAGGGTTGTTTAGGGAACCATGTCCTTTAAACAACATTTAAAAAATGTAAGTTTAGTTGCAGAGAGTTTCTTCTTTAGATTACGACGTGGACCATTATTTGCACAAACAAAAACTTTGAATCAAGTCTTCTATAAAGACCCTGAATTTTTTTAAATGATATGTTGTATGAATTAGCAACAACAGCATTGAACTCTGTTTATACTTTCTTTTAATTTGTTTTTAATGTTTCCATTTCTAAATAGGTTTAATATCAAGTAGCTATTGAACATATTTAGGATATGTTTTACTTTGTGGTTTTAAAGACATTTCTTTTACTGACAGGTATTGGAGTTTAAGGTCTTACAAGAGAAATCGTTTATATATTATGATGAAAACTTCCGTTAGATACACAAGAATCATGAAAAAACTATCTGATTAAATCTTAGATTTAATGGAATTTTATAAAGTATAATAATAATTTTATAAATTATTATATAATATTTATAATATTTGATTTATCAACAATATATAAGAGAAAAATATATGCACAAAACTATTAAGATTGCAACTACGAATATCAAGACATTGAAAATGGCATCTAAGCTGTGTCTTCATAATGAATTATTTTTCGCGTATGAAAAGCAACGCCATAGAAAAATAAAGCAAACAATACCGTATCAACCGTATGAAAAGCGGTAGTCAACATTCTTCCCTTATCTATTGCCATTAAAAACTAGACATTAAAATATATGGTTTCAACTCTACAACTTCATGAACCACGCATCCAAATGTTGGTACACGAAAAAATTATATAATTAACTTTTTACTTTACTCGCAGAGACAAATATTGAGAACCTAGCGATACAATTCTTTCCACTTCATTTAATTCTAATTCATAGGTATTATTTTAGAAAGGAATTAACGTATGCTCCTATCTTAAAGTGGAGTCTCCCATTCCAACCCTTTCTTTTCCCAGATACTATTTTAACTCCAAGCCCAGTAATCCTATCTTAACACTCAAGTTTTCGGTATCTCAGAAGTTGAAAGAGTTTTGCGGTATTTTGCAGTATCTCAAAACTTGTTGCCTACGAATCAAAATGAAATTACCTTTTCCGAAAATAGAGTAAGATAATGATAAGAGATCAAATCGATGAAACTAGAAATGAAATATTATCATTCAACTATATAATTCATCATTCAACTACGTGATATAAATTAAAATACAAAAGTTTATTTTTGTTTAACAGAAATAGTTTCAGAATTTTCAAAAACAATATTTGATCGTTACCCAAGTCATAAAGACTTTGTATCTTTCATTATTTTGAGTTACCCGTATGGATTATAATTCTATGAGTAGGAAATGTTTGGAATTACAAATTACTACCAAACGTAAGAAAAGTTTAGTGCTACATATCATTGTTGGATATTTACGTTATTGCTTGTTTTATGGATGGAATTATTTTATTAAAACTAGTGTGACGATGTTGTATACGCATTTCCATTGAATTTAATATATATCGAAGAGAAATCAAGAACAGAATATCTTAATATAATCACAATTTTGCATCCCATAAGAAAGATACCATTGAACACCAAATCCCTTTCAACATAACTGTATTAAATAATTCATCATTGCTGTATTCATCATTGTTACGTGGTTGCAGAACATAATACTAAATGAAAGTTGACAAATAGTTCAAGGCGATAATTAAATCAAACGTTAATTCCATAGTTCATTTCAAAATTGTTTACACTGTTTAAAGTCATTATTAAAATTTAATTTTTATTTATTCTGTTTCAGATATGCGGCGAAGGACATATCGTGGTCACAAAGACTTTAACTGTCTCGCTGGATTCTTCGTACCACGAATATTGCCATAATCGAAATATTTTAAAACAATCTTAACATCATGAAAATATGGCGTCAAGTATCTACCAAATAGTGACAACCTTTATGTTATGAAGAATCTTGACAAAATACATTCAATATTGATAGTGAAAGCGTGATTTCGAAGTGTAATGAACAATATGAGTTTCTGAAATGTAACGCGATAACAAGTGTTTCAGTGAAATATTACAAACTGTAATTTGATCTCACAGCTCTAAATTCATCCAGAGAATTAGTAAAACAATATGATTAGAAGATTAATTGGTTTTGTGAAGGAAAAGTCTCTTTTATTTCCTTTGTGAATACAAAAATTAATTTTGTTATCGAACAAGTATTTTTATTAGCTTTGCGGGTCCTAATTTGGTGTCTCGGAGTGCGTGAGTATGCATCGTTAAGAATTGTGTCGATTTACTCGAACATCAGAACTCGAAAACAAAATCCCTTCCCAGCGTTGTGACAAAAGAAGACTTACTAACGTCACCTACCACATGACTCTCAACTCGGGGAACTCCCCTGTGCATCGACTCTAGCGCTCCTCGCGACAAAATGATGTGGGTGTCGGCTGAAGGAACGACGCGGCGAAGGTTGCTTCAAGACGCTGCAGCGGCGGCGGCGGCAGCAGCTGGGGGTGGCAATGGAACCACCACCGGAGTAGGTGTTTCGGACGTCGCATCGGGAAGTGCTCAGCCCCCTGCGAGTCACCCCCAAAGCAACGTCACAACCGCGGTGCGGAACGTGATCGACGATGGTGAGGATGATCTAGTAGAGGGTGAGGCTCCGCTGCAACATTACGCTTGCTGCGCGTTCTGACGGCGGCCGCGCGAACTTTCATAAAACGTAGGATTAACAGTAGAAAGATAGATTAGTTAGAGTTAAAGGGCAATGTTTTTAGCACAGCATGTATTAGCAGGAAATGTTTTTAGCTGGGAGAACATTTCTTTTTCTTGTTCTTAGCCGCATGTAGGCAAAAACACCTGACACCTTGTTCCCGTGGGCTTTTGGCTGTTGGTTTTAACTAACCCATTCTCTTCCCGAAAATATTTAAAGGCACTACATAATCAAGTACTGCAGACAATTTTACATTTCTTAAAATGTAAGATCACTTAAATAACCAGCAAGGTAGTATGGATTCAAAACTTGTATGTGACGATTGTTGGAAAAAGAGATGAGATTAGAAATAGTGAAAACCTTACATTTAAAGAAATAAATCTTAATAACTAAAAAGATTAGATTTCTTTTAGTCCTAAAATATGTTTCCATTGTGTCTAATTTAAGACAACCGCAGTCCAGTTTAGGAACGTTTTGGATAGAATTTTCTTGGTCAAGTAAGCCAGTACAGTAACAACCTCTTTAATCTGGTATGGTCGGGACCTGACGCCAAAGCTTTAGGGATTTTACCGATTATAGAGATTTTTTTTCTGAAAACGATTTTAAAAGTGAATGAACGAGTTATACGTAAATTATAAATAAATTGATAAATATGTATCATTTACATTTCAAAGCAAAAAAATAACAATCACAAATTATGACCAATGTGAAGGACGTGGCATAAACATTTTGTTAAATAATAATAATTACCGAATATACCGGGTTATAGAATGGCCGGCTAAAGACTTTTACTATACTTATCACTTCGGAGTATCATTGATTATGAATAAGTCGAAACGCTTATAAATGAAAACTGACCTCTTGTTTTGCGACAGGTTGAACCCAGTTACAAAGTATAGGATGATGTGATGTAGTTAATAATTGACTCCGAATGGTGAGCCAGTACGTGGACAGAGCAGATCTTGATCAACCATGACCAATCTACACCAAAAATCGTATTCTGACTGTCTGACTCAAATGCTCAGTGCTACATGTTTATTTCCTTATTCATCAAAAGAGAAAAGAGAGCGTGCTTCCCAAATATTCAAAAGGCACATCAACATTAAAGAAATGAACAAAATTCCTCTTGTGTATTCACTTGTTTTAATCGTTAAAATGCAACATTTTCCAACAGATTTTCAACCATTAATCATACCAAAAAATGAAAGGTTTACTTCTGATTTAAAATATATAACTTGTACATTAGTGGAAAGATATTAGGTTTGTGAAGACTGAAAGTAACACGTTTTCGAACTGTGTTTTGTAAAGCGCATAGTTATTTTGTCAAATTGTATTAAACTTTTCGGAAAAATGTGAATATCTATTCCATAGCACATACGTGTGATAAACCTCCAATGAAAATTTCATACTTTTTCTTTCAATTTATTACAATATTTTCATATGGTCGTTACAGTTGCAAGTTACAAGGAATTACAATTACATTACATTACAGTTACAGCTCATTACACTATATTCATCGAGACCATTTTCATCTTATTTTATTAACTCTTCGTTGACGGTGACGGGTTCGCAGGGTGTAGTAACGTGTTATTTTCCGATAACACGTGTAGTACATTGATCTATAATTGTCAATTATAGTAATTATATCGTTAAACTTTTTAGAATCTCCTCTGATCATTGCGATCCGGTTCATGAATAAACCTCACCGCAATCATTTTTAACAACACGTTGTTACTAGTTTTTATTGACGTATGACAATGTCGCGACTTATGTAATTGAAAGTTGCTTTTCAATGTCTTTATCCGTTTAGGAGATATTAAAGGTGACCGTTGTTACTGAATCACGCCAATATACATGAGGTTCTCTCTCTTGTCCGTAAATGTTCGTTGTAGGAAAGTGGGCTTCACTTTTGCGACCCTTTTCGTCTCAAGACAACACGTGAAAGTGTCATTGATACCATGAACTTCTAAGAATTGATACTTTTCTCCAGTAAAATGCCCCGGGAAGCACTTTACTGAGACCCAAATCGTGTCGATACTTCCCAAAATCGATTTCCTTTCACTTAAGAGTTTTAAAAGAGAAAATCTTGACTTCAGTCTATTGATGAAAACCTTGAAAAGTCTTTTTATGGTAATTGAATATAGAATTTTTGGCCTCTTTAAGAGAGAATTGAGATGAATTTACTATAAAGAACATCATATATAATCGTTGATACTATAATAACGTTTTACTGAAATAGGTTTGTGAGGGAAGGATTCATTTTTCGTTATACAAAACTTTGCTTTAAGAAATATTATGGAAAACCTACATGATCCGAATAATGTTTCCATAATTTTCAATTTCATGAATTCTTTATCAGTATTTCTACAAAACTGGTCAATGTTGGGCGATTCCTCACATAACAGCATTTCCTTCCATGAATGAAAACACACAAATTTATTACTGACGTTTAAATTCTATACTATAAAATTAAAATTCCAAGTTGGCAAAAGTTCTAAAGAGTTATTATCTTTTATGTGATAATCAGTTCTGTCTTAAACTCCCGAATGATCTCCAATCCTACTAGGACTGAAGTAAAATAAATACCACGTTTTGGTAAAGCTAAACACTTCTCATGTCAATATTAAAATTTGTGGAGCACTATCTACTGTAAACCCCAGGGATGTACGTGTAGCCTATAGGAATTGAAAAATGTTTTCAGATCATGAAAGAAAATTTCTCCCAGATACAGCTGCCATGCTTTTGACTTCAATACATGTTATGTTGTTTTGACATTTGATTTTGCACTTCAAAAGGCGTTACAAAACGCAAGTGTAAATAAGAAATATTCATATGGATCACAAGAATTTACTCATTTTTACACGTTTTGTGTTCTGGTTAAGTGAATTCCATCTTGCGTTATAAATTTTCTTGAAAACAATTTAAAGCTTTTTTGCTGAACATTTTACGTCTTTATTCCTGAGCAAGCTAATAAGATAATACTTTTAATAAACTCAAATTTACGAATCAAAGCTTGCAAATTTTAGCAGTATAATAATTTACGATTACGATTTTTATCTTATTCAATTATAAAAATTAAAAAACATTTAATAGACAAATTATTATATTGTACTACACAACGTTTCAGCGAGAATTAGTCTCTTCAAATGTAAAATTTTAACTCATCACCAAGTCAGCCAGAGTTCAATTCCCGGTGAGGCCAGAAAAAATTTGTAGCTTTTCACATTATTGTCCCAGTTCATATAACTGTGACTACTGAAAAGCAAACCTTCAATCTTCTATCCTAAGCTCTTCCTAGTATCAATAACTCTTACTATTACTAACTACTTCTACTAACCCCTCCATGAGGGCCAAGTTGTTGGTAAACCTAGCTAAGCGGCCCACCTACTAACAATAGCCTACCACCCAACTCCTACCTCCTATCGCTCCATGTAGATAAGCTTGAACAGCACGCTACATTTCCCATTTACAAATACTACAATGAAAAAAAATGTAATCATCCGATGAAGGCCAATATCTTAGTTGAAACATTATCAAGTGAGATATATTAATTTGCAACTTTAAAGTTTAAAGTGTTTACATGTGCACTTCTTATAACATTTTTTTAGCAAATACATTGGTATATCGCGTGTTTTAGATTGTTAGGAACGTATTCGAACATGTAGTGTCAAGGTCTAAAATTTGTGGAGTAGTATTCTTCAACTCCCGAACTTTGTGAGCGTACCTGTAATTGTTGTTAAAAGAAAATTTCTACTATTTCCAAGCATTATTGTAGATTACACAATATCATTTTGTATGATCTAGGACTACATATGCACATATACGAAAATAGTTGTAAAAAAACCGAGATCATACACCATAGTTCACATCCACATCAAATATTGAACCCAGTATATTATTGAAATGCCTGAGTTTCAAAATAATTTTAGTACAGAAATTAACGTCTTGTATCTTACTACATAACTTATGTATTGATTAGACTGAACACGAAAGACTATACAGACCATGTGTGCAAGAAATACATTTTTTTTCTCAAAAACCTTTACATTCTATATGCTACGTGTAATGTCTTTAAAAGTGTACACAATGACTTTTTCTTCAGATATTATATATGTCATTAACTTACAGGTGTATTAGAGTATGCCCCGAAAGTATTAGTGTAATAATTTTTCAATGAGCTCATAATTAGCAAACACAATGAGCACATAATTAGCACAAAATTATAGCATATTTTCCATAATCTTATTTTTTAATATATAGGGGTGCTAGCAGTAACGTTACGCTACCCCACTTACGTTATTGCTTTTTTTCTGGTTTCCGAATGAGCGTAAAATTATTTATTAACGGACGAAATTAACACATAATTGTCGAATAATTTACTTCAATTTATAATAATGCGGTAGTACCAACTTCACAGACGTCAGAAACTAAAAAACAATCTATATTCATCTGATCTTCCACATTTCTCCTACAAAGATACACTACCCCCCAACCAGAATAAAGGGACTATTGTAATGAGTCTGGTCGTGTGAAGAGAAACTGCAAAGGTGTCTGGACCTACACAGGTGTGGGACCCGCATCTCACCCGGCAGATAACAGAGCGTTTCAGGTCGAAAAGGAGAGAGACGACACCTCTCCAAAAGCCATCGCACGTCAGCGGAGCAGTCGCTATCTCGTCCCAATAACGCGGCAGACGCGCTCCCTCAGGATAGAATATTAGAAAGCCATCAGCAGCAGCGGTGCGCCTTGTGAGGACGATGCCGTTGGTGGTGAGGACGGATGAGGAAGAGGCACATGGATATTCCCGTCAAGGCCAACTCGCGCTGAGAAAAGGTCAGGGTGCATTCAATGGGTTCGAGGACGGGGGGCGTGATACCATTGAATTGTTGGCCACGTGTGAGATTTTCACTAGGTATTGAGGTCATACGGAATGGAATAGACGACTTGATGATTCCTTTTACCAGGAAAGTCCTTTCAGTCGAAAAATATATTTTTCAATAGTAGAACAGAAACATGGTCGTTCAATATTATCACGAGTATAATATTATGTGTACAATATACCACAAAATATGTGGATAGTTATTCATTGCAAGCTTAAATATGCACATTTCTCGAGATTATTGAATCTTTCTTGATATTTCAATAAACATGGAACGAAAAAAAAATATAGTGTTAATTTTGGTAACATTGCAATGTATTTTAACACGTCCACAATTCGACAGTATTTACGATTCTCGTTGAATTTGCGGAACTGCAAAGAGCGAAGTCGTTTCACACTTGACTGGACTTTTTAAAACTATTTTTTTATTGAACATAAAAATTATAATTGATATAGAAATACAAAATGTAGAAATATAATGACGGATTATTGAAAACTAATTCACCTTTTTCTAATTAGGTCGCTATTTTACACTCATTAACCCATTACGTCGCTTAGCGCTTAGCCTAATAGAAAATACACATTCGTTCGCTCAAAACCAACGATTGTCGGAAAGTTTTCGAATTATCTTAGCCTTTTATTAGCTGCGCGCGTTGGAAAATTACGGTGATCCGCGCAGTGAGTTTTCAATACATATTTAACCACTATATTCACAACGTATTCAAATTACCTCCTACAAGCCTACTATGAATATTTCAAGCGTGAGTCTACTGCAGTCTTACGCATCATGTTACAGATAATTAAATTTATGAGTAAACCTGGAGAAAAAAACCTTTAATAGTAAGAGTTGTGTACATCTTATTCACGAGTATTATATATTGGTCAAAATACTGTGATATAAGAAATAAAAAATAAACCCCAGAGGCTAGTTAAAATCACATAACACTACTTTTCTTGTGCTTGATTCACGTAAAATGAGAATTTCACACATTTGCTTCTAGGATGAAACCTTACCCACACAACGTGCCTCTCAAATTCAATTTCAAAATTTAATTATTTAAGGACGCCGACTTTTAGGAGCAACACATATGACAAATCCTCTCGAAGCGATTTGGAATGAATCCATGTCACTCAAAATAATATTTCTGAAACGTCACTTCAAAAATGAATTTTCATGCCTCTTATATTTACTAATTTCTTTAATTTCTTCTAGAGTGAAAGTACTCAGAATAACACCTATGTAATCAATACTCTTTGAAGGTGTACTCTAATCATTTGCTAGTCTTTAAAATGTGAACCAAGAAATTATCGAATATACAATAATACTTAAATCACTAATTCATAATCAAGTCAAGAACTGTTCATGTTGAAAATGGCATGGGTTTCTAGAACTCCTGATAAAAAATTGGGCAATATATTCAGCTTTCGTTGTTTACGAAACTTTCCTGGTTTCATTATCTCGACCACATATAGTTTCGTTTGAACCAAATGTTGATGAGATTGTTATAATGGGTTTTAATGCTGATTTATTCTTGAAACGTAAGATATATAAATATATTCAATTTCATTCAAATATCTTTATTTATTCCAAATGCACAGTATATTGGCGCATGATAAATCTCTGGAGTAGTTTGCAATTCTATCAAAATATATTTCAAGCAAAGTTATATTTGAAATACTTTTAAGTAAAATTTTATAGCGGACAATTCAGAGTTTAATTTTTGAGAGTGAATGTGCTATACCATGTAAACTAAATGATGATCTCATAAATGATTAATCACAATCATTCATAGATCATTAGGAACAATTTTAGTCACATAAATGTAGAAATTATGTTAGGTTACATATGTTTTGAAACCCATATAAAAATATGAGACTAAATATTAGATATTTTAGGATTGTTGCAAAATATACATTTATTGACGTGCGTACGTGCAAAGTAAAATTACGTCATCCCCCCCCCTTCAAAAAAAACAATTTAAACCGCGAAATAAAATATTTTTAATAAAATATTCTGCATTATTCGCTATGACATTGTAAAATAAATGTAAGTATTGAAAAAAATTCTTAATTTAGATGTTATGAAATACTGTAGTCTCTGTCTCACATTTATTACTGTAAAGTGTTTTTATGAAATTTGCCCGGTCAATTTTTTTCATTCTTCTATCGTGTACTGCTCTCCTCGGTTCGGGTAGGTTCACTTTTTGCAATCCTTCCCATAGTAAGTTTCCCGCGAGTTGCCGCCTGTCCAGGTCGCGAAGCAGAAGATGTCTGATGAAACTCATAAGGGTCACGCATAAACTTGTCCTACACTCCACCACTCCGCCTCTGAGACGGGTAGCAATCTTCCTAAAATTTCGAGAGGACGTTTTGTTCTAGAAAATTGGCTAGGTTTTGCAACATCAAGTAACATTCCTGACCAAGAAGAAGGACTTTTGCTGGAGGAGAAAGACGTGTACGTAATGAATTTTTAGATCGAGTAAATTTCTATTTTAGATTTTAAAATATTATTTACGATTACAGTGCTCCACTTTAAAACTATTTTTAGTTTCAGATCAGAGGTTGCTTTTTTTCTTCTCTTTTTATCAACACATCATTATAAAAATTCCATACTTCGAAATTAAAATTCACATACACCCAGAGTATATAATTCTGGCTACTGTTCATTGTTTATATGCTACTCGTGGCTCGCGGGTCGCATGTGGTCCGCAAACTTTCCTTTGCGGCTTGCGCGTTATAGTACATTTTACGTTAAATTCATCACAAGTTTCGGGGAACAACTTTGCGTTATAGGTCTATGTTTTCAGAATTAATATTTGAAATGACGTATCATGTCCAGTTTCAAAAAACAGAAAATTGTGTTCGGAAACCCAGTCATGCATAACAATATGAAAACACTTAATTATAATGCTAAACATTAGAAATACTTTTCTTTAATAAAGAAATATATTATTTAATTTTTCTCTTGAAAATTAGTAAATGACAATAAAATATCGCGTTACAAATTAGAAAATATAACTTATTAGTTTTACTCCCAGGACAACATTTTGCCAAACTCCATCCCGTGTCAACCCGATCAATGGCAAGTGTGTAGAAAATGACCCGCGAGCTAAGAGAAGTTGAGGTGCTGGGCTAGTTGAAAGGATAAAACACTACATTGTCCAGTCGGCAAATATTTTAATATTTTAAATAGTATTGAACACACCCGCACATGGACATGTAGAGGAACTTTTACCTTTGTAAGTCGCCATTTAATAATAATAATAATAGATTTGCGAAATCGACGAACCAATGTTTTTTTCCAAATCAAATCCAAATCTACGCTTATTACAGTTTTCTTCACTTCCCTGAATGTAAATAACTTAATTACTTTATTCATGTTGTTTTACAACTTACATAACTATCTTTCGTCTTGTCTTGAAAATACTTTTTCGGTCCAATCAGACAACGAGATTACAAGTGAGATTAATTATGAACATATTTCCTTATTCAGACATCAATTTCTCTTCTGGAACATTCAGATGTTTGATGTATCATTTTAACAACCACCTCTCAAGCTACCTGAAGGATATACGTGAAAACAATGTAAACTTGATAAGTTTTATACAATTCCGTAAGTCTCACTTCCGTGTGAGCAAGAGACAGTATTTACCTTTATTTTAAACGTATTATAGAGACTAAGGAACCCCTTTTACTCTTTGACACAAAGGCACACGAATATTACGAAACAGTCTAAAAATATTTACGAAGAAGAAAAGTGTTGCGACACCCTTTGAACAAGACTCTTGAAAATTGTTTCCAAAAATAATATAGAGAGTAAAAGTGAATGAACTTAAACTTTAACAGCTTTATAGAAGAAAAATCTCATTAAATTTGACTTTGATTAATCAATTATGTTTTATCTTCACGTTGCTCTTCATCAAGACCCGCCAGATAAATAATTTGTCTGGCAGAAAAAACAGAAAAACCTATGTTATGACTTAGGTAATATATGTTTTGGAGCATTCCGCATATAAAACTTGGATATGGTTATATCTTGTACAAAAATCATCTTTACTACTGAACATAGTGTATTAGTATATACTGCAAATTAGTGTATAATGGGTCAAAACACTCATTTACAGTATTACTGTTCCGTAGAGTAGCAAGTACCCCGTTAAATTGCATGCACGAAATTAAAATTAATTGTAATTTGAAAGTTACAACATTAATTAGAGAGAATTCGGATTTCAATTATTTTTTATGAAAACAATGAGCACTGCTTACATTTATATTACACTAATACATGTTTTAATTTTTTGTTAGTAAAACAATTGAAACTAACCATTTGTTATAATGTTTGATAATTACTGGAAGAACGGGGAACTAGACGAACACATACTTCTTACGGAACAGGGTGAACAAATTCCGTTGCTTGTTAATAATACTGGAGACACACCATGACACAAACTAATAAATAGAAATGATTTATTAACTTATTATCTTACAATATATGTATGTATGTATGTATGTCGTTTCGGCCAGCTAAGGACCACGAATGACGAGTGCCATTAAGGCTCAGATTTTGTGTGAGTTTACTCACTAGACACATCGTGAATTTTACTGAGATAAGGAACAGCGTCTAGATTGGATCCAGATTGCTGTATCCTAGTATTACTACTGCGGTTGTTAGCCGCAGAGGGTGAACTTTTAATACATCCCAGATATTTAAACTGAGACATGGAAATGAAAAGCTACAAATTTTATCTTCCCCCTCCCTGGGAATTGATCCTGGGATGACTTGGTGACGAGCAATCACGTAGCCACGGAGGGGACATATTATCTTTCAATCATAAATAAAAATTGTGTAATGAAAAAAATAATTCAAATTTAAAACATCCATATTTTTAACTCATTACAAAGAAATAACGTTGACGCGCAGCCAACCCGAGTGATATCTCCCACAGTTCAGCAACTGCTTAGGCAGGAAGAAGAACAGTGGGTGGTGGTTTTCCAGATTAGCTGTCACAGTTGAGTGTGGTATGGGGAGGAAAGAGTCCTGCCTTTCCAACAGCGTAGCGGCTCAGCCTTGACGAGTGGTCTTACCGCACGCCCAGCTTTAAGTGCCTACTCCGGAAGGCTCACTGCTTCTTGAGCTGAGACCTCGTATGCCCCGGTGTCCGACACACAACCCGGTGGAGACGAGAGGTTAATCGGAAGCATTACTCTCTCACGACTACCTCTACTGTCCAAGTAGGTTTGCAAGAACTTTAAATTAACAGTTGAAATTAACAGAGATAAAAAACGGAATGAAAAGTAATTGAAGACAAAAGATCCAAGAGATAATGTAGTGGAATGTCTGAAGATGGGGACACGACTTGAAACAAATAAATGAAAATAAAAGTTGAAATCTAATCTATATAATGTGCTCAAATGTTAATTCGCCTCTGCCTTTTTGATAGGATTTGATGGGATGGTCCCNATCTATATAATGTGCTCAAATGTTAATTCGCCTCTGCCTTTTTGATAGGATTTGATGGGATGGTCCCATGTTTGCTTCCCGAGAGTAAATTAGTTTATTGTTATCCAAGTGATCATAAGAAGTTTGTAATAAATTTATTATTATAAAATTGATCGTCACAGTCATCCATGTTTTTCATACATTATGAGGCACTTGCCGGATCCGTAGAAAATTGGTTGAGGGATTTATGGAAAAGGGCGAATGAATGTTCAACACGTCCAGGTATTTTGACTTCGCTTCAAAATTAAATACAAATGGGATTTTCTTACACATTTTAAGAGTTATTTCAGTAGAAAAATTATTTGTAAATTGCGTCTAACTTCCAAATTACACGTTTCTATTCTAGACCCTGTAAAACGTATGAATAAGATACATATAAATACAAGAATAATTTTTTTTTATAGCACTTAGATTTTACGGGGTACGTATAAGTTTGTGCGACCAATATATTCACAACAATTTTCCGTTTTGTTCACAATGGTATTTTACTTCATTCAAAGAAACATACAATTTTGAAAACGTTGAACCAGTTTATCGCTGAAGGTATCTGAATTTAAAGGAAAAATAACTTCACTGTATGATCAATGTATCTTTATGTTTTTCTAAAAGTTCACTCTTAGGAGAACTAACGGGGTTATTTCTTATAATCAGGAAAGCCTTGAACGATCATCTTAAAGAAGTTTCAAGTTATGTCTCTCCTCCAAACCTTCTTTTCAAACCTGATTGCAAAACGGTTTTTTTATTATTATATACGGACGTAAAGTACACTTGAATAAGAATACAATATTTATAATTTTCTGACAAAAGCAAACACACTCAAATATTGCATAGTAAAATTTTAACCCTTTAACCACAAATTATTAAAAAAGTAAATATCTTGTCTCAAATAAAGTAAAATTCACGATAAATACTGATTTCTTCATAATTAATTGGCAAAGACATGAATATAAATTATATTGCATTTCTATACATTTTCTGGAGATTGTAATTAGTGATAATACTTCATAGCTAAAAATAAATAGCAAGAACTAGGAATTGTATGAAATACTAATTCCAAAATAATATTTGTGTCCTACTCCCTCCCCTAAAACAAAGTTATCTGAGTTGGGAAAAAAACTACACAACGAGATGCTTCTTACAAAAAGAGAAAATCTTTATTCCTTTTCTGCACTAAAGCTGCAGCTCCACAAATGTTTTTGTTCCCACGAAACCCCCAATGTCCGACGATGTCCCCAGGGGGTCGGCGGGCGATTCTCTCTTCTCTCGTTTGCTTTTGTTTGCTTTTGTTTGCGTTTTTTGTGAAGTGGAGACAGCTCTGAGCGTCCAGAGCAAAGAGAAGACGAACACTGCTGCAAAATTGATAGTTGCGACAGAAACTCGCGAAGAAGAAACATAAACTCGGGAATTCTTCTGTGTCCGTTAAGTACATTCTGCAAATCCTATAGTTTTCTTCGGGGATTATGAGAGTACTATATTATATCCTCGGGAATTGTGTAAAGTGCGCAGAGTTTTTCGCAAAGAGATTTCGTTGAAAATTATTATTATTCTCATCTGACACTACAGCCCTTTGCGGGCTTTAACCTTCGCGGAGCTCCCGCGATTTTCTTGACCTCGGCACTAGGAGGAGGTCTCGCTCCGACCGGTACTCATTTTATAGCAGGCTGAGTAGGCCAGGGAGCAAGTCTGGACTTTGAGGCGTGATGAAAATCCCCACCTCACCGGAGATCGATCCCCGGCCATTCAGTCAGCAATTCATTGCTCTACCTACTGAGCCACGCTGACTCTGAAACTTATTAATACAATTAATATATCGTAGACCAGGGCTGTCCACACAAACCGATTCTGAAAAAGCAGCTCCGAGGAGTGGCAGGGCGCGTAGTTGGAATGATGCACGAAAGAGCATCGCTACGACGTTGTTAGTCACAGTGACTCTAGTGATACGATGGAAGAAGCGATTTCAAAGCAAATACCCGTCATCTTTTAAATCGGAATCGGAATATTTGTATCTTTGCGTGGGTAGTGGGAGATATACCAAATTCTTGGCGTGCTACAAAATACTAAACCACGTAAAAGGTATAATTTACTGAGATATTATCAGACTAATCATTCAGAGTATTATATTAATTTAGTTTTATAGCTCATATTAATTTAGTTTTATGTGTACTCAACATTGGCACGTTTGTGTACATAAATTCTGTAGCCCCATCCTGGCCCGGGTTTTTCTCCGGTTTTCCTTCGGGTAGAGGCGGATTTATCATACAGGTTCTCTAGGCTTTGTCTAGGGGCGGGTCTATTGTAACAATAAATCGTGAATTTAGTGTTATTTCAATTTTTAAGCACTATACTCAGAATAATCTATAGTTCGATAATAACTTACATGTAATTTTTTGCTTAAAATTACAAACATATTGACATTCTATTAGTATTATAACTCGCAGCTAACTTTTTATCTTATCTAGGAATTTTTGCTGAATTTTTTGAATCCGCCTCTGCCTTAGGGCCCTTGATCGGAATTGATGGGATGGTCCCTTGCTTGCTTCCGGAGAGTAAATTAGTTTTTTTTCCCCTCCACGTGGTCATACGCAGTTTGTACTGTTTTTTGACAATAAATTTATTTATTTCATATTAAAAGTACAAAAAACAGTAATACATGACACGAAAATTAATTTACACAGAAAAGTTACTTCTTTTAATACTTGTGTCAATCTTCAGAAAAATAAATTTATATTGCGAAGCAATAATTAAGTGATGATCAAACCACTAATCATGTGAGACATTTGAGAGTAGGGATAAATATTTCTTGACAGTTTAGTGTAAAACACAAACGTGTTCTCGCTTCAAACTTAAGTTATTCCTAACTGAAGAATGTTTTCAATTTTTGCTCATTTCTACTTTTTACTCAAGAAGAAGACTAAAACAAGACCTAGAAATTTCTTATCCGATTGTAATTTCAAATGTGTGATGAAACTAAATTGCACTTAATCGCACCGAAAGAAACCGAAAAAAAGTAGAAAAAGCAGCAAAAATATTTAACACCTTAATTGTCTAATAAACTGATTCTCTCACTGTAAATGCATTTTTTAAAGATTCCAATAATAAAAAATTATTTTGAGACATTTGCGAATTGAATTTGTTTAATTATAGTTTTCATTATAAATTATCGAAGAGTTAATGTGTTTTTAAGAAAAATATCATGTGAATATATTATTTAGTTTTGTTCACTCCAATAAAAGTAATCATAACAGTGTCAAAATCACATCACTAATTCGATAACGAAGGAATGGGATTTGTTCCGTGATATGACGTCAGACCCGTTTTTCTGCAAGCAGCGCTCTCAAGATCCGGACTGCGAGTCAGAGTAAAACCTCTGCGGTTCCGTAGAGCACAAGCGTGAACAGTCCTGCCATAGATAATGTATAAAATCCATCGTTTTCCTGTTTTTATATTTTAGTTCTTCCTTATGGTATGATTGATAAAAAAGAGGCCAGTTATTCATCATACTGTGTCATCGAAGGATGGATGTCTTGGGATAGGATAGGCGTTAAGATTTTGCGTTTTCGTGAACTTAATGGCATCGAGCGAGTCTGGATTTTCAAGAAATTTTAGCCGAAATCTCATCTTGGCTGAGTCCGGGGCTCCACTCTATGGTGATAGCAAAAATGTTACGCTACAGCGGACAGTATGCCAATTAATTTTCTATTCCTAACTTTTCAATAAATATAGAAAATATCGGGTATCGGGTTCGGTATGATATAACTGATTTCTTTTCTCTGATAATAATATCGAAATTCTCCCTTGGTAATATATTACATTCAGGAAATGATTGAACATAATTCTTGTAAGTGAACTCAATCTCAATTAATTTTGTCGTAATAGAAAAAGATTAATTTTAAAAAATTGACGAAGTTAACATTTTGTGAGTTAGAACTTATTGTAAGATTTTACAGTCAAAATCCAGAATAAAAAATTGAAATTTTATTTTATTGTTTTGTTTCTAATCTCATCCTCGATCAGTACATACGAATATCCAGATGAAGAATTCATGAGCCACCTTCTAGCAAATAGATTGCATGAGATTTTCTGTTGAATGCGAAGTTGAAATGATTGTTTAAGTGCTAGCTGCAAAACCAGCGTCATAAACAGTTTTACGATCAATTTGGACACAAATTATTTGGTCGTGGAAACATAATGCAGAAATGGTTAACCCCATGCAACAGAACACGTATTGTAGTTCCTCTAGCGATGATTTAGGAAGTTCTAGGACGAGAGACGGTGCTAGTAAAATTAGAATAATCTAATGATACAGTATGCTGACATGTGTACAGAAATGTTTTATCTGCAATTCCAAAAGTGGTTATCATGCTTTCGAGTTTAATTTCCCATTGTAGAACCAATCAACTATCATGTTTTCCTATCTGTACTTAGCAACGGAATCAATAACATTTTCTCGTTTGCTTTAACGGGAAAACTAAAAGTGACACACTGAATAAACCATAAAATTATCTGGTACTGAGCAATATTTATTTAGCAAAGAGTTCAGTAAGCAACAAATAATCCCTGCATAGAGCAACGTATCGGCATCAAATGTCGTTAGCAACTCATTAACTTAAAAAAAAATTATAAAAATACTGTTAAAAATTTCATATGTTAACATTAAAGGTAATAAGCAACCTTATTTCCTGGAAGCAAGCAAAGGACCATGCATTCGATTCGTAAGAAGTAAGAACCTAAAGGAATAAATCGCGTGTTTGAATGAATCTACGTAAATAATACGTACAGCCGACTCTAGAATAAAAAAATATGTTATTAATACTGAGAACAATCATACTCCGCTTTGAAACAATATAATATTTTAATGATCAGTATCAACTCAATTGACTTGTGTCGTGGAACTGTGAGGAGTAGAATTAAATATTTGACGTATAAATATTACAAATTTCAACAACAACAAAATATGGTATATGTTATTAAAATATTACCTGGGGGAAAGTCACCTCACTCTGCTCGAAGACATTCTTATCCAGTGACGTACACAGGACGGACCCAAGGGGGCGGTCCACCTCGAAACTTACTCTGTGAGGTGCCTCCAAATCGGTACCGAAGACTAATATTAACACTCGAATTTGGGCTGAATATATTTTCAAACATTTTTATAACTAAAGTATGAGTCAGCTTACTGTTAAATTCAATTCAATTCTCAATTCATTTTATTTGTAAAACATTGGTACGAGGTAAATTTAGTTTCACACACCATGTTTGTGGATGGAATTTTAGGGTTCCAAAGAGACTTCAATCCCGGTCTTCATTAGGTGGAGATACGCCACTGGTCTCCTCATTATGATTTCAATTTGCTGCTCTGAATATGCCCAAGTGCAAAAATGTTGTTCCATTTGACGGAGAAGTTGCAGAAGATATTTTTTTCATTTCGAAACAGAAAGAATTATTCAAATGAACAGGTAATACTGCATTACGAAAAGACCACTTACTGATATAATAGTAATTGTACGTATTCAATTAATGTAGTTTCGTTAACTGCGTGCAGCTGAGATGTTGCATTTTTCTTGTTGCACTCTTCCTGTGGTGTGGGGAACNTGGTGTGCAACACGCAAAGCAATTACGTATTTGTCTTGTAGACACTCAGAGCAGTAAACGGAAAACGCTATTACTAAACTCACCTCTGCATTATACACACTTGTCACACTTCATATCAACTAGCAAACCTTCGCAAAGTTCAATTCTACTTTCGGCTCTTCTGTGATGTAGTTCAATTCTATGTGATGACTTTTGATCAGATGAAAATGGGGACGAGCCGGAATCGAACACTGGAAAACTGCTTCGATCGCTGAGGTATTATCCATTACACCACCCGATCGCCTTCCACAACTGCACACCATTTCCACCTAGATCGGAATAAATATATCCAATTTTGTGCATATTATGGTAATCAATTACTATAGCAATTCGTATCGTGATACCCCTTGCGCTAAGCGTAAACCGTTGTGGGACCTGCAAGCCGCCGCCAAACGCGAGCGCTCCGCAGAGTCCCTCAGCGCAAGTCAGAGGTTGCGCTCACCGGGGCGCAACGCGCTTCAAGGACTCGTGTGCGTGGCTGTTTCAGACTTCACCGACATGGAGACTTTGGTGCTCACTTGCATCACCACACTCGTCACACTGGTGTTCGCGCTCATTGCCGGATTCTGCGTCAGGTGAGTACACGCAAAGTGTTTTTCTTGCTCTCTTTCTATTGCTGCGCTGGGGTGCCTCAGGGCTCTGTAACGGGTTCAGGCGGTGACTTTGGGAATTAACACGTCCAGAGGCGAATGTTTCGTGACATGCTGTTAGCAAAAACTACTAATACCTTACCACTGATTCTTTCTCTCCTTTTTTGATGCGTCTCCACAACTGAATTATACCAACGTTTAAAATTATTTTATTTTCGTTGTTCAAAATCTAATTGCGTAGAAAGTATAATCTTGTGATTAGTTTGTGATCTTCCAGTTTTTTTGGAAGCCCGAAAAGTTTTATATTTAGGTTCTAAGAAAAACGTTCATTACAATTTATATTAAGATGATACACAGTAAATTATGGCAAAAATATATAAATAAATAAAAACGTGAACAAAATCTATATTAAAAATTTTCATACTAAAAAAAATCTTGAAATGGTAATTAAAAAGTGTTGTTGTGCTAAATTAATAACAAACAAAATTTATCAAGCGAAGTGTAAAAAAAACCTTTAATTTTCACCAGATTCTTGTATGTTCCTTTCCTTTCAAACATTGACACATTTGCCCCTGAATACTTTCCAACGGTGAAATTTATAATATATCGCTCCCAGCAGAATTACTGATTTTATGAATTTTGAACATTTTTTGCAATTTATTTTTTCCTAAGAATTCACGTTTTTAATTTGTTGTAATGTACATACATTCTTTTCCTAATTATTAACTGAAAGAAAAAGAGATAGGTATGAACCCACAGGAACCTTCTCTTAATTTTGTGAGTCCAATCACAATTGTGTTTACTAGAAATCCTTGTCCACTAATGTGAAAATACTCGATGAATAATTCACTTCACAAGTAATTTTAAAATTGTGTCATAAAGCGTGGCGTTGATATATCATTTGTTTGAACATTCCGTGTGTAATTTGTTGTGTCATTTTGCGAGTCGTCGGCAACAGGTGCGGCTTATGTGACAAGCGAAAGACGTGATCCATGAAACGCATCACGTGCTACGTCACAGCTAATGACCGACAGCGTGTAGCCGTTCCCGTGTCATTTTAAACATGACACAACACTTCGCCATGTACGTGTATTCTCTTTTATGGTCATTTACGTACAAAAAACAACGTATATTTGTTTCATCGGTTAAAATGTGGAGAAGAAATGGGCGTACTTTTTATTAACAATAGAATTTAATGATGTGGTAAAAATGTTTTGTCAATTTTATCTCGCATTTTATTTGTGGTTTAAATATGCATTCTGTATTAACAAATAAAGAACGGACTTCGTTTCGAAAAAGGTAGCTGGAGACATTCCTGAATATAAAACAGATGATTTTCCCAGATGGATGTGTTATTTTATATTTGATTCAACTTGCTACAATTTTAATTTGTTTTCATTGTACTACAAATATCTAATTCAAATGTATTTATTAGTACAAAAATCTATTGAAGTAATGTTTTTTTAATTTTAAAAATTTTAATGGACATTGAACAATAGTTAAATGAGAAAACCGGATTAAACAGGAAAATGATTGTGCGTAATAGTCGTCGTGAAGGGTTAGATAGATTCGTCAACGTCTGAAGGAATAACAGACAAGTTGTTGCCATGACAACTATTTAGTGTTATAAGAGACTGTGATGGACACATTGCGGTGGGAGGGGGGGAGATAACGTGAGTCAATAATGCTACCCTACCTCTCAGTCAAGTCAAAGTTAAACTGTCTCACAAAAGATACTAAATTAAGGTGTGACCCTGGGGTTCAATGAGAGCGGATCACCAAAATTTCTTGACCAGGGCACGAAAAATCTCATTCCGGCCGATTAACCCCGTGATAGAACAGGTATTCATTTTGCAGCAGGATGAGGAGAGCTGGGAGTCAGTGTGGCCCTTCAAGTATGAGGAAAAATCCCACACCTCACCAGGATCGAAACCAGGTCGTCACAGACAGTAGCTTAGAGCTCCTACCACTCATCCCAATTAAATTAAATTTTATTCAAAAAAAATTCGTCTAAAACTAGTCATCTAAAGACTTATGTTGAATCCTTAGGAAACGAGGAAAAGTGTACCAACAATATTAAAAATAAAACTATATTCGAGGTTCATTAGAATATTTCTGAAATAAAACCAGCATTCAAATATAAAATGGGTAAATATATTTTTACGTGGTATAAAGAAATATAAAAAACGAAATATTTTCTTTCTAAATCGATACCATTATTGTGTCCTCTTCTTTTTAAAATCCAGAAGCGTTTTAAAGTTATTTTAGTTTTATCCCGAAGTAACTGAAAAAGTTTTCGGAACAGTCCGATTATTTATACGATAATGGCAAATACTATCATGAATCTCCCAGCGCATTCGTATCTGCGGGAAACTAAAGCACTAGCATATGCGATCGATCCAACCCACAACTGAAGTTCGCTAGCAGCACTTAAGAGTTGTGCAGTAACGATGCTGCCTCAAGTCCATAGCGAAGAAGGAAAGATAGCAAAACGACAAAAATGAAGAGAGTTTTTGAATTGATGAGGAAGAAATTCTGACGAAGTATGTAGAAAGAAGAAAAAGAGTTGAATGTGTTTGGTGGAACGAGATGAGAAGACGTAAGGAGTAAAAGTAGCAAAACATTTTTTTTTATTAACATAACGCAAAAATGTTTATTTTACATGTGATGAGACTTGTACTACCTACCTAATAATATAATTAGAGAAATGCAATATATAATATTCAATGGTCGGAATATTTTTATAAGTTAGATGAGGGAAAACCAAACTTCATCCCTCATCGTGTGGCCGTGAGAGTTCTCTGAAGTTGAGGAAATGGAGAAAGAAAACGTAACCACTTCTCTACCGTAATTCTATACTCATTTGCATTTTTGCATTTAATTTACAACGTGCCTAATTCTCATTACCGCGATAGTATCTCTGCGTCCTTTCTCTCATTTATTAAGCTCTATCGCAATATCTGATTTCAAAAAGCAACTTTTCGTAAATATATCTCTTTGTTCTGTCATTGTTAACCAATTCCAAGTAATGAGTGTCATTATGAAAATTAATTCCTGACAAGAGACAGAACTGTAATTTAAAATTACATATTCTTTTTTTATAATTTAATTGAATTTACGTGTTGAATAGGAATTGCTGTAAGTTCACACATCAACAATCTCCCAGGTCAGACATTGCTCGACAAGTTTCAATTATCGACTACGTCAACATTATTAAGTTTCTTATGTTGAATTACATTAAAAACTAAGTAATATTTAGTTTAGAAAAACAGTTGTATTTACCATTGCATTCATTGATATCACGATTTCGTACTTGTTAGTGTTACGGTTTCACTAGTTCTTCTGAAGTAATATTATATTTATTCTCTTTCTTTTTAAATACTTGTATCCTCTTTTTCCATTCTTCGTCTCATTCTTCATCTTGGGGTCTTGCACAACACATACAAGTATTTGCCGCCACACTTTAGCGAGACCTAATCCTACCCCGATTTTTTTATGCACATTATCTTCATGGTGCATTACGGAGATTGAAGGAAATATTGTGGCTTCATTGATATGTACATTGAAATGAGAGAAAATTCCTCCAATTTCTGCACTTTCTCTCTGTGAACTCACATCAGGTTTCCTTTTGAAAATTGAGTATGAATCTTCTTTTTTTTCGGGGAGCGTATTATAGAGATTGTTGAAAACATATTTCAAGTAATTTAATATGCTCATTCTGTTGTGAATGCCATTTATTGTCGTTCTCTTAACGAGAGTAATTTTTATCGAAGCATAAAACCATGTAAATGCTCTTACAAGCAAATTTCCTAGTCACAATTTATACGTAAACAAGAACAATTATAAGATTACAAAGATCACATTTAGTATTCGCTTTAATCCGAATGCGGACAATGCATCTCACTGGTCGAACTCATTCAACTTCCCTGAAGTGTGTCATGATTAATGGGAGTTTCGAGTGACAAGTTCTAGAACATCGCGCGTTCAACGCCTGCTTGATTTACTTTGTATTGCAGAACTCGGAATTGTCGAGCGTTGATTTTGATGTGCGGGAACGCCTAATTGGGAGTTGTGAAGTGGCCACCATTTTGACTCAACTTAGTTGCTGTAACTTCGCTACTGAATTAATAGTTTCTTAAGAACAACGTTGTGTGCACTTTCCCCCTTGCTGCTCTTTCCAAACTATTTGTAGTTTATATTTTTATGGCTTAAGTAGTAAACAATGACATAGTTTTATTCCAAAAAAAAAATGATTAAAAAAAAATTTAAATTCGGAAACATACATTCACTAAAATTATGTGAAATCATTTTGTATAATAAATTCAATAGGAATAAACGCATTGTTCAAAATTTCGAAACCCCCGAAAAATTCAATAGGGACACGCTTATATCTGCCATTCACAGTGCCAATAAAATCACACTATTTCTCTTAATCTCCATACCTGCAATATTTCATCATCAGAATAATAGAAATAAATTTCCATATTACTTAAAAAGGGAACTCACTCTTCAAGAATTATTAAATTCTCTTTTAGCTACAATGTTTAGGGTTAATCCTACAGCTTATCCAATCCAAACATCCTACCCCTTTACATGTGGTTAATTGGAAGATTAGATCTCACTGCCTCAACTTCGTTATATTCAGTAAATGAGGCATGACATAAATAATTCATACACCTTTAGAGCGTTTAATGGTTGCGTCCAGTAGTAGGAAAGTTGTGTGATGTTGACCTAAATAAGTTGCACCGTACTTTAAGCGCTCAATGGTTAACGTACATTTATTCTCTTTTCAACCTTCCTTCTTCTTAATTAGGAATATTGTCATTGTTGTTGGAAATTGCTCGAAGTTCTGAATATTCTCATAAATGTTAACTTTCATACAGGCGAAAATGGCAACGGAATCGAATCCGGGACTCCCGTCTTAATCATACGAGTGTTAACCACTACACCACCAGTTCACCCTCCACATCTATTCACCATTTCCACCCAGGCCTAATGGTTAACATCCCCGCGGTCAAACCCAGAGTTCCACGTTCGATTTCGGCTCGCAACCATTTTCAGCTGTCGAAATTTATCACATAATTTATCCACGTGTACACGGAAGAAATACATGCATAATTACTCATATATCCAAGTATGAATTCCGCACATTTATGGAATTAATAGTATAAAGAATACTAAAACATAAAACATTCACTAAACGTGTGAAAACTCCAAACAAATAAGGTGCAAAATTATGCCAATGTATAATGAAACAAAAAACTATTTTATTATGTTGAACTTAAAAACTGCAATTAAGGTGAGATGGCATGTGAAACATTTTGCTTAATCCTCAACTACGACTTTCTGGAAACTGAACTCACACAATGAATGAAACGAATAGGTTTATGAATAAAATAGTATATTATATGGTACAAGTGGACCAGTCATACGGGTAATTTGGCCAGATCACCATGGGAACAAATGATCAATGGAAAGAGTCAGATATGACAACGTGGATGAAAACAACCCAATCGGAATAAACTCTGCGTATTCAATTCGAGGTATGCTTAGATTATATCATCCTAATACTGGATGAAATCCAATGACTTCGCTTATAAATTTATAAATTTATTGTCAAAAAACAGTTCAGACTGCGTATGACCACGTGGAGGACAATAAACTAATTTATTGTCCTCCATATTAATATATAACAAGAATCAAATGCATATGAGTGAACAAATGTAAAACAGATAATATATATGTTGTATAATATGTTGTAAATATAACTTGTATAATAAAATGAAAAATATATTAATTATTTCCGAAAAGGATAATTCAAAATGTGTACTAAATCTGAAATATGTTTATCCGTATAGAGCTTAAATAGCGTTGACCAAGCCGTGACATAATGCATTACAAAGGTAAAATTCATTATTATTTCATTGAATTGCAAATTTTAGATATTTCTCACTGCGTGTTAACATTTATCATCCTCTTTACTTCGATTGGTTTTGACTTTTTTATTTCGGTCATTATAAAAAATCAAGCTATATATTTGTTCTAAAACATGAAAAACATTTTAAAAAATTTAACCTTAACAAAAATAGATTTCATTCACAATTCGGGTGTAAAATAAGTAGGAATGAAGATGTACACTGGGGCCGTTAGCGTGACGGAGAAAAATTTGGTAATATTTTTACCATCCTACATTATCTTAAAAATAAATATTTGTTTCTAGATTTTTGAAATTAAGAACACATTCAAAGAAAACTGATGTAATATTTTTGTTAGTTCGCGAGACAAAGCAAAAATTCAAAAAACAATATTTTACCACAATGCACCCGTTTAAAATCGGAATTTTGAAATTTTTTAATGTATGAGTCCATAGAAGCAACATCATCTAATATCAACAGTACTTAATAAATTTTTCGCTACAATAATGAATCAGATACGACAACGCTACTTATAAGAACATCTAGTTTTCAGGAATCGTAAATAGATGCTTACGCTACTAAATTTACATCGAGTGTGCTAGTAAACTAAGAATATCATTTCCGCATATTTATAATTAAATAATTATGTTTATATAATTAAATATATATAAAATAAATAAAAAAGAAAATGGCGGTGTAGAACGAACATAACGAACTTTTGTCCTCCGAAAATTAAAACAATAAGTAAGCATTTGGACATGTAAGAGTCTTGGGTTTCAGTACACAAACGTTTCTAATGAGGAGGAGGATAAGGAGAAGAAGAAGAAGGAGAAGAAGAAGGAGAAAGAGAAGGAGAAAGAGAAGGAGGAGGAGGAGAAGAAGGAGAAGAAAAAGGAGAAGAAAAAGGAGAAGAAGAAGGAGAAAGAGAAGGAGAAAGAGAAGGAGAAAGAGAAGGAGAAGAAGAAGAAGAAGAAGAAGAAGAAGAAACGAGATCTTTCAAAAACTTAATACCAAAATAAGTTGACTGGCTTTGTTACAGTAACAAACACCAGTTTATGTCATTCCTCGCCGCACAGAAAGCTTACCGAGCGAGGTGGATGATTCAGTGACTGCAGCCGGATACACCCATTCTGAAATCAGTCCCCCTAAAGCCACGGAACAGCTCCAGTCAGAAAAGAGAACTTCGAAACAAGCGGCTTTCCGCGCGCAAGACCTCTTTTAAACAACAGGAAGTCCTTTGTTCGGGAAGCTTAGCGTCTGCAGAAATCTTCTGGTTGCTTGGAGTAAGCCATGCCTACCCTTCTTCTTTTCCTTCGGTCCCAGAATCACAATGTCCCTGAACAACTGCCATCCATCAAGACGAATCCAATCATTTTTCAAGAGTTTCTACAATAAAAGTTACCTATACTTCGAGTAACAGGCGAGGGAGCAATTGAAATGTTTATAACAAGTAAAAATAAATAGTCACCGGAATTCAGAAATAAATGAACACACATATTTCTGGTCATCAGAAATGATAACAAAATACGTAGCATTGAATTAGTTCAGAGGAAATCTCGGTAATATATCACCAATTGCCTCTTTTCATTTTCCTCATTTTAATGAGCTGCTTAACACGTCTTGCTACACATTTCTTTATTCGAAGCGTCATATATCTTTTTGTTGTTGTTGTTGTTTTGTGTGTGTGTGTGACAACTTTCGTTTAGTATTTCAACAAAAATGTCAAAATATATTTTCGTTTTTAAAACTTTATTACATACAAAATAAGATGAATCTAGTTTCAAGTCTTCAATATTTGTTTCAAAAAATCTTCTGGCTTTGAATTATTTTAAATTTTAGTTCGTCCTTTTTCGTTTGGTAGGTAATTTGCAGTAAAAATAAAATATTTATTAAGTAAAATTAATATTCACATAATGACATACCCAGAATTATTCATTCTTGTTCCAATTTTTGATCCTGGGAAGTGTGTACAGTTCTCATAGGAACTTTCCATTATATTAAATCTGCTCCCGTCTTCAGATATTAAGTGAATTTTCATGAGGGCAAATTCTTCTTCGTGAGGTATACAAGCGTGGAACCCTCCGATTCTTTTCACAGGAACAGCATAACGAAAATTTGTATCCATTTTAACTTAGTGTTTTGCAACTTCCTCTTTCGAACCAAAATTTACATTAATTCCTGTAACTGTTAATAGACTTTTCAGTTAACGTTCATTTAGTTTTAAATATTCATTGAAATCCTACACCGTTATTAATATACCTGAAATATTTCTCTCAATCCGCGTGAACAACTCTCTTGGAGTTTGAATTTGCTCTGAGTTGGGGAATTGCAAACTAGCGCGAGCTGCTAAGCGCTTTACCGCATCACTCGGCCCTTTTTCCATGCGATGTAGAGAAGAAATGCCACTCTGCTAGTACTCCAAAATCTTTCTCATGCAAANAGACAGGAGTTGGGCAATTGCAAACTAGCGCGAGCTGCTAAGCGCTTTACCGCATCACTCGGCCCTTTTCCATGCGATGTAGAGAAGAAATGCCACTCTGCTAGTACTCCAAAATCTTTCTCATGCAAACATAAATTCAGAAAGTTGAATTTGTTTTTGTATTGACTTGCTGCACTATATGATATGTAGTAGATTTTCTTCAGATTTTCTAACTGGTTTTTTTTTCTTCAAAAAATAAATTAATGAATGCAGGAACTAATTAACAGCAGTCGTGTTGTGGTTCAACTCGTCGGAGATAACAACAAAGTTCAATGGTTCGACGAGATATGTTTGAGTCGTCTTGAAATAACAAGCAAAAGTGTGAACCGTGGCTTGTGAATTGTTCTAGAGTTTACCTAGGACATTATTTTGCAAAACGAAGCTATAGTTTTTACAAAAATCTGCGACTACGATAACTTCCCCCAGACCAATTTGATCTTTGATGGTTCGAAAATATTCAGATTGCTTCCAAGAAATATAATGGTGACGTGAAAGAACCTTAAATTTTTAAATCAAAAGTTCTGTAAAATTGTCTGCAAATGAGATAATGGTTTGGAGCGAACATCTGTCAACTTGAACCTATTGTTAATATGTAACTTCGTCAATACAGTTCATCTCAAAGAAATTACTTATCAAATTTATTTGCAGTTGAGTAATATCTGGACAGTTACTACACTTCTCAAAATGACAGTCCTCTGTGGGTGACGAGCATTTTAAGAAGGAAAGGAAATCTTTAAAATCGATTAACATTTTATTTTCAAATGTTATTGGTATTAACTTTGCGCTTGTCAGCATCAATTTCATGTTTTCATGAATAGTACACACACAAACTGTATGAGTTCCTGCAGCGCAAGCTAATACACATTCTTTTGGTCTTAATTCAGCAAATTTTGAGAAAGATACTTTCATATCAGGGTACCTAACATAAATAAATGAATGTTATCTCTATTATACAATTGCGCTATATACAAATATAAATAAATATTTATCCTTAACGCTCATAAAAAAGGAAATATAACTCAGATAAGTTTCCCAAAACTAATACTTATTTTGTTTGTGAACTCTCTTGCCGTCAACTAGAATACTAACAAAATCTTTCATTCCCGGCATTTCTTTGCTGATGTCAGATCCCGATAAAAAATCAGTATTTGATCGATTGTATTCTGAGGGAGTGTACATCTTGGTTTTGCTTTTGCAGTTCACAGAATACCTCCTTCCTTAACCAATTGTTTTGTTTTCAAGGCAAGATATTTTGTTGCTGCAAATACTTCTTGAATTTTATACGCACTCCAAGAGAAACGAAGGACTGATAGAATGGTGATTTTTTCCGTTGTTAGAATTCGCTATTTGAAACTTGTCCTTTAATTGTGTCCTTTACTGCTTCTTGACAATTAAAATAAGCACCTTCATCTATAAAAAGTAAAATCTGATTAATTTTCAAATTACGTTAGGTATTATAATTACCGAAAATGTCATATTAATTTTCCTTCATCTTGACCTTCATTATCAGTTGACTCTGTACAAAAAGTTTGTCGAAAGCTTTCTTGTAAAATGATAATATTTCCTTCATTTTATTTTCTCTATATTTAGCGGAGTGTAATTATTTTATGTGTATCGANTAAGAGACAGGTTTAAAGATTCAGTGATTCAGTGATTTGTTTATAAAGCAGGTGGTGTTAAATAAACAAATTGTTGAGAATAATTTGACTATGTAATAGATAATACCGACGCCGTAGATGTTAATTTATCAATCTCTGAGTCATAACTGAGAGGTGGGTCAGTAACAGGTTCAGGAGCAGGTTGAGAGACACAAGCGATTGTGACAAAAATGTGACATTCCTTAAATTCTTTTCGGCACACGGTACAAATTTTGTTTCCTTCCAAAATCATGGGGAATTGTGTGCGATACTTCCCCTCACTATCCTTTGATATAGCTCTTAGTGATTTTTTATCGCGTAAACATGTTTATCAAACGGATCGCAACATTTAAATTGTTTTCCCAAATAAAATGTTAAACCCGATGTTCATTACTTAAACAGATTGTTTCTAATTCAGTTACAAGTATCATACATCACAGTAACCTAAAGTCATACAGATGACGTTCTCTTTTCTTCTAATGGTTCGACTGTTGCCGATCGTTGTAAATGCAGGTTAATAAAAGTACAGTGAACGCAAGTCGTCAAGGTCGTGAGTTGCGGAAGAGCATTTTTTGAAACAAAAATTGAAGACGTGAAACTAGACTCATCTTATTTTCTGTGTAATAAAGTTTTAAAAATCATAGTGTTTGTTTATAAGTCATTTATTGGTTTTTAAGTTGTGATGAGTTAGCAAGTAATTCAATACGTGAAAATCAAAATTTTAACATTAAATTACTATAACTTTTAAAGGTGTGAATTTCCCACACCAAAAACTGGTGGAATTAGAGTTCATTAGATTTAATTTCAAGTACCGAAATTTCATTAAATTCAGATGAAGTATTTGAGAAATAATTTTTAACGAAAATATATTTTGTCATTTTTCTTGAAATACTAAACGTATGTTGCCATTTTATGTGTCTGTAAATTATTTTTTATATAAAATTAATGTCTACAATTAGTAGATTAAGTGGGTTTCAATTTCCAAGCGGGTTTGATCGAAATTTTCCCGATTTTTTAACTCGCGGATAATTATTTAAGCAAAACCAGATTAATAAAATCCTAATACATATGATTTTCCTTACTTATACAATATTNATTAAATATAAACATTGAAATTTTGATATATTTGAAATTTTGAATATTAATAATTCAAACTAATTGGATCATAATAATTTCAGATTTTAAAAGCAAATTATTGGAGTTCGTTCGTTAGAATTAATATAACGGTTTCCTCATTATAAATAAATCTAACTTCCGTATTAAGATACGGGATTAAGAACATTATCTTCAAAATGAGAGAGATCTTAAACATGAAATTAAAGTTCTAAAGTTTTAATTAAAATTCTTTGCTTCAATCAGTTTCGTACTCAAGAAAGCAAACTCGTAAACAACGGGTTTGGAGAAACAAACTGTCAAAATCACAAGTATACCAACTTTGAATTTTGTAAAAACTATCATTAGAAACTTACAAATAGGACTACACAAATAATATTGATACGTTAATAGAGCAGATATCATCTAAAAGACGACTCATAAACAAGAAAATAAGAAGGACATCGAACATTGTGTAAATGACAAACATTTCATGGACTGTATCCATAATTAGAAGTATATTCAGTTCCACTTTTAATATTCTTCAAAATAGTCCACCTCGTTAATTCTCAAAGAATAGTTAATTTTTAAAAAAATTTAACCCGCAAAATCCAAGAATTTAAAAGTTTATTTTTCAAGTTTTGATGTGCATGTCGCAACTTTCAAATTCAACTCTTTTTCTTCTCCTTAATTTTCCATCCATAGCCACAACATATTCTTCACTGAACTATCTCTCTCATGATTTTATTTTATTCTTTAATATTAAATTATTATTCATTAATATGAATACATTTTTAAATTAAACAGAAAATTTGACTAACATCTTTATCATTTTTATTACTGATGTATTATTAGTGTACACTTATAACTAATGGAAATCTCTTAGATTGCGGTGAACCTCACCGCCAGGTAATAGATTAATTATGTTATGTTGAATGAAAGTGGGAGACGAGATTCGAACTCGGGACCTTGATCTTAGCGCGCTCATGCTCTTACCGACTGCACCATCCCCTTCGCCTCCCGAACCCGTCACCCATCGTCATTCAACTTATGGATGGCGCAGTCGGCAAGCGCATGAGCGCGCTAAACTCTGGGTCTCGAGTTCGAATCTCGGTCCTGTCTCCCATTTTCATTCAACACAACATAATTACTTTAACTTATAACTAAGTTTATCTTTTCTCTCGTTGCTATCACTTTTATCGTATCCATCAACAAAGTTCCATTTCTCTTTGTAAGTTCTAGCCTTTCGTTGTCTTCATTTCTGGCTATTATTTCTACCTCGATTTGTCAATACGTATTTCCACTCACGGAAGTCAAAGGAGGGAAGCACTTCTTTGGGCAACTCATTGATTTATCTCGTCTGTCACCCACCATTCAGTTCTCTTGTTCAATATACTTTCTTTTGTTTGCTTTCTGCGTCGATGCTCTATTGTTTTTTGTCTGTATTTTTCCACACCACCGGGTTGCTGGACGTATCGAATCGTGTTTCCAAATGGTGAGTAGTGTCAAGGGAAGGGTGTTTCCGAGGACGAATCGTGGGATGCTGGTAAAGGGGTCGAGATAGACGTAGTTGAGGAACGAGCTTGTCGACGTACGCAATGCAAAACTGACTTGGGACTCAGTTACATGGCGTGTACATTTAGGAGTGCCTCAGGGAGCATTCTTTGGACTGTGTTCACGTGGTGAGTTCCACGAAAGATTTCCGCAAAAGTATTTCTTCTTTAACTTTTGTTATTCGTCCCCTTTATTTGTGAAGTTTAAGTAAAAATGTACTCTCATTTCTAAATTGAGGAACTTGAAATATATTACTTTCTCCTAAAAAATACGACATATTTGTTCATACTTGGAATCTTATTCTTTAGAAAAACCTGTGAGTTCACCAACTTTTTTGTTCTTTATAGATTTATAGTGGTATTTTAAAAACCTATAGAAGTTATATCTTTAAATTTTATTCTGTTATATTCAATTATTTTACGGTTATCCTAAACAAACGACCACTGTCATATAAATACATTTCTGATTAAAAAATTTGCAATAGATTAATAGTCACGTTATTTATTCAAATTATTATTACTATTATAAATATTTTACAAAATCGTATTGTGACCTAAGTGACACGTCAGTGTAAATAATGAATTCCATTGCAACTATTATTTACATAAAAATACAAGTGACATTTACTCCAATGAAATTAACCCCAATTTCCAGTACGCGGCTAGATGGAGAACATTTTTTGCGCTTATCATGACTTCTCTTTTGCCCTTACCATCCAGTCCACCGACAGTTACCGACAGTGCGAGCTTACTACTTCCAGCGAGTACATAACATATAACTTAAAATTATTGTTAAGTAACAAAATATTTTTAAGTTTTTTGTTCGATCTAGTCCGTATTACCAAAGATAATTACAAGTCATGATGAATGTATAATTTAATCTTAGTCTATATAAACAGTAAGTAGAAATCAAAAGCAGAATATATCATCTTCAAACAGTTAATTTGGGTTAGACGTTACTCCATGGTCTGGTTGAGGAAGGAGACATCGTTAAACTCTCTGAGCCATTTCATAACTTTTCAATAGCACTCTTTGATATTAACACTCTTTTCATGTCCCTAAGCATTAGTGAGGGTCAGGGTTAGCAAAGAAATGCTCAAAGATTTTTGGCTTAATAAACTGACGTTGGAAATTTCTACGAGCTCCATAATATATTCCAATGGATCCTTTATTGCTACTTCTATTATAAAACAGACAATGTTTTTGATGAAGAGATGTTGTGATAGTAATATTTTTAATTCTAAAAATGATAGAAAATAGGGTTAACGATATGTTTCTTGTAAAATTATTCATATCAATTTATTTTGGGCTTTCGTAATAGCGCAAATAGTTGTTTTTAACCTTATACGCAACAAAAAATACCGTATTCTATACAAGACTGAATGAGTCCAAAATATATGGTGCGTAAAAGATTTAAGTATCTAAAATTCCTGAGAAAACAAAGCTTTCTCACATTTCGTTTCAGCACTGTATACAAAGATATAGTGCGCATTTTCCGCAACACGTTTTAAACCAGGTGAACTCGTAGATATTTAAAATTAAATATTAAAATTAAAAGTTGAGCCCGAAAAATGAGTGTGATATGAAAATATTCCAATTCCAAATAATCTTCACGAAGCTGAATGCAAGTAAAACAAAATCAAAAAAAGCGTAGAGACAATACAAATATTTTGTAAGATATTACATCGTTGATTTCTTTTGAAAATTCTACATAAACAGTGAAATAAATTTCAATATTCAACGATTTATTTCAAATATATTTTTGTGAGAATTTTACCCACTTTTAAAATATACATATCACATATATTGCTGTGATGCAATGACAAAATTTGAAACAGTGGCATATTTTGATATAGGAAAACACTTCAGAAAACGAATGTGNGGGGGGGGGGGGCAGCCACCCCCTCACTTCTTTAAAAAAAGATAAAAATTTCATTTTAATCGTCTAAAACTGGGAATTATAAAAAATTTCACCACCCTTGATGTGTTAATTACCAATTGTCTTTCCTTTGATTTATTTCATTATTTAAATCATACTTAGTGGAAATATACATAAAATGTCATGTCAATGAAAATTGACAATATTTGTTTTACCCCAACCTTTTGATTCCCAACTGCCACTACTGTTGCGGATCGTCGATAAGAAACATGTTTTTCATAATTTTTTGTTATTTACTTAATGCGCCCTGAATCCTTTCTCCCGGAAGGTTAGTTCACTTTCGCTCGCTTCTGTTGCATGGTGTAAAGTCGCCCCATTCGGACGAACAGCGCGAAACAATCAGGTCACTAATATTCCTCCAAATGACACTTACGGCCTTATTCGCCAGCCAGAATACGTGATGAGCACGGGCGTTAAAGCAAATTTATTCAGTGAGGCATTCCTCTGTTAGACGATATAACTGGATAACAGTGACCCATATAAATGGAACTGGCTCTTTGCAACATGTTTTCGTTTGCGAATATTTTATAAATTATATATTACTTTGTTAATAGTAAGTGAAATAAAATCATGTATAACGTGCTTTGCCACCCATTCTACTTCTCATCTGAGACATTGAACACAACACATATAAAATAATTGAAATGGAAATAATGTATTTTGCTATTCATCGCGCACTAATACTGTACTGAATATTATATCTTAATAAATAAGCACATTTTTAAATACCCAAACATTGAAAGTTTCAACCGCGCACTCGAGTTTCAATTTTGAAGTACCTCTACTGGACAGTATAAACTTTACCCGGATTTATCTCGGTGCATGAAAAAATATATATGTTTTGTTTCGCTATATATAATAATCAATTGGTGTACAGTGTTTAATGAGTAATGCAATGAAGTACATTTATCTTTAACTGCTACAAAGTCTTCAATGTCATATATTTTCTTGATTATCATCAACAAAATTACTGCACAATACTAAAGATATGACATTTATATGTATCTCGCGTAAAACAAAGACGAGTGAAATGAGTATAGTAGTAAAATCAGGTTGAATAGAAAATACTTGATTGAAATCGTAGAATTCTCCATCTACAAAGTTAAATTAAATATGTAGAGCAGATTAGATTGATAAAATACTACCGTTCTATATTTTAAACAATTCTTCTGTTAAACAATTGCGAAACATTGTTTTGGAAAGTCTATCAATGCACAATCCGCAGAAACATCAATGCTCAAAGTAGATAACTTTTTTCTTTCACTACATATCCTAGGTTAACGATTTGGGCATGGTCATGTAGTTAATAATTCAGATTATTTTCAGAAAGACATTTTCACGATATTTTTACTAACAAAAATTTAACCAATATGAAACAAAACGTCTATCGAATCTTTTAAACGAAAAGTCAACCGGACGTTAAAAAGAGAAGATGTTTCCACAATTAAATAGTATTTTCAAAATAATTCATGATTTCATATCGATTTGGTTATAAAACAAACCATACTTTAATTGTTATTTATATAGTTGTTATTATTATATATTTTGTAATTTTTTAATTGTTCTAGTCATTTTTTTTGTTTTATTTATTTCTTCAAGAAGTGAAGATAATATTAAAACATAATTATCATTTAATATTAAGAGATATAATTTGTTTTCATGCCTCAGGGCGACTGCTTGAATTAATTTAAGAATAGAAAATATAGTCAATTTTAAATGGTTTAGTTTGTTATTTTTAAAAAAATTTGTTCTGAAAATTTTGCATATTTTAGAACCTTCATTAGTATTGTCGTAGAAATGAACCACAACATATCTGCCTCTACTATATCCACCACAAAAAATAATATTTTCTCACCTTCAAAAATACATCACTGCCATCATCTTGTTTGAACGCTGTATGATATTTGAAAACTCGTGATGTAACCAGAACGTGGAGGAACATTGGTTTCGAGCTTTGATTGAGACTGTCTTCATACTGCTGCTCCTTTCAAAAACACTTTCCACATTTTAGACAGCGGGACGTTTAACGCCTGAGAAAAAGTTTTTTTCCGCTCCAACGTTCCATCAGCTTCTCGGGAGCATTTGAAAGACGTGCCGCCGCTCCGCTACGTTTCTTGAGCCGCCTGATGTTCCTCGCTTGTTTCTGTTTTCGGAACACTGCCCCACTGAGATTTTCCACGAGTCGCTTCTTAGCAGCGATTCCTTGGAGCTCAGTTTTCTTTCTCGCTTTCACTTCACTTCCTCCATATTCATCCCGAGAGACGAACCACAGTCACCATCAGATTCAATTTGGAAGCGCTCCTAAATTCGTCTGGGGGAAAAGAGTTGTGATACGAGCTTTTGTGGACTTTTGGACTCTACGCAACTCAGTTAATTCAATTTCAACGTATTTCCTTGTGTGTAATATTGTGAATTGTCATGTATCATCATATAAAATAAATTTATTGTCAAAAAAACAGTACAGACTGCCTATGACCACGTGGAGGAAGCAAGGGACCATCCCATCAATTCCGATCAAGGGCTCTAAGACAGAGACGGATTCTAAAAATTTCAGAAAAAAGTTCCTAGATAAGATAAAAAGTTAACTGGAGTTCTAATACTAATAGAATGTCAATATGTTTGTAATTTTACGTAAAAGATTACATGTACAAATTATTATTGAACTATAGATTATTCTGAATATAGTGTTTAAAAATCATAAGAATTGAAATAACATTAAATTCACGATTTATTGTTACAATAAACACGCCCCTAGACAAAGCGTAGAGAAAAGAAATCCGCCTCTACCCGAAGGAAAACCGGAGCAAAACCCGGACCAGGATACATTAATACATATACAAAGTTCCAGAAAATTTGGGGTTTCCTTTTTTGCGTACCCGGATGAAGGAAATAACACAAATGAAGTTTCGTACTAAAATATATGTAAACGACTTCCTATTGTTTCATCTTTCAACAACTGTTTCATCTTTCAAGAAATCAACAACATTCGTAAGTGAGTTGCATTATGTTCCATTGTATATAATCGTGTACTATTCATAAGTGACCTGATGCGTTATTTACATTGTTAATGTTCATGGGAGTCAGCGTGGCTCAGTAGGTATAGCGCTGAGTTGCTGGCAGGTTGAGGGGGGGGAGGGGGTGTTCATTACACCTCGACATCCAGACTGACTCCCAGACCAACTCAATCTTCTGTAAAATGCGTACCAGGGTCTATCTGGGGGTCAAACCGGTCGGAGCGAGATGCTGACCACATCTCGAGAGTCAAAGTGCCGAGGTCAAAGATATTGTGGAGCTCTACCCTCTGCAACCCTCATGGGCACCTTCCGAGCTTGTTGTGGGAGTTTGATTTTGACTTTTTTTTATGTCGTGCATGAAACATAAAACGAATATAGAAGTAATATCGTAAATATCATACAAATGTATAAAACTAGAATGAAATATATAGAATTATATCAACTCCTATGAAAGTAATTCGGAAATATCATAGGAACTAATCGGAATCTCACGCGAACAACATGCTTCCGTAGACAACAATATAAACCATTGTTAAGTAGTGGGAGGACGTAGCAGGATCGTGGGTTATCAGGACCTAATTTACTGTAAATATATTGTATGGTAATTATAGTTATGTTATAAATATGACCGCTTACCATCTCTCTGTTCTATCCTTTTCGTGTAGATCATATTTGATATGACAGTAAGGCGTCTATGTAATTATTAAATTTTTAACGTAGTATTGATAGAGTTCAACAAAATAATTAATGTATCACCATATCACATCAACTCCTCCCGTNTTTTTTTTTTTTGGGGGGGGGGGGGGGAGGGAGTTGAGACCGCATATTAGAATGTATCAAGCGTTACAAGAGCGTCTGACCTATCTTAACAATACATTTTTAGCAATCTTGGATAAATCTGAAAATTATTTGATGCGAAATGAAACATCACATGAGGGACGCAAAACATACTTAAACAAACGACGTTAATTTCCCTGAGACAAAAGGCTACTGTTTCATCCAACGAATGGTGTAAAGGTGATTATAACTGGACATAGTAGCAATTGGGTCTATCTAAAGAGATTTGGAAAAACAATTTTCCGTTCATACGTAAGTAGAAGAGAAATATATTGTATGGTATTTATAGTAAACACTTTGCCGTATTATTACCATCTGTATGATGAAGAAAGGAGCCAATATTTAAAACAATTACTACTGGGGAAATATACATCAAAGAAAGACCGCAACTAATAAAAACAAAAGAAAGATACAAAAAATTACGTGAGTTCACGTAAAAAATTTGTGCGATACGAGATATCATGAAAAGAATTAGTAGAAAAAAGGGAAAAATACGACAAGAACAAGAATGGATAAAGAGAGAAGATAAATTAAAACACAAGCGAGACTTCATTGAAGATGTGGTGTGAAAACAGAATTTTCATTGACTATGTGTATATTTGCATGTTTTGTATCATTTGTGAAATAAATAATAAATAAATTATTGAATATTAGGGAGTAGGATCCGATGTCGGAATGAGATATATCTGGTCTATCCGGGAATCGCTCTTTCGTTGGGTAAATAAATAACGTTCTGGATATCTCGTAGCGGCGTACTTCACGGTATTAAACCCTCGAAATGGGTAAAAAATGCGATAGGTAAACACACAGCGGATTAGTACTCTGAAGAAGACCACAGGAAGATGACTGTACCAACGATTCTTTGTACCACGACGTCTTGATTCCTGGATAGTCAGGACATATTATTGGATAAGTAAGTTCTGTACAATCTACCAACTATACAAAATTTTAAATTTACCCAGTATCCAATCACAGTACTGAATCCAACTTCTAAAACAATATTATTTAAATCTCCCGTTCTACCCCGTCAAGAATCATTACTTTACACTTTAACTATGCACTATATATTTTAATATATTCTTAAATACACAAATTACATTTCAATTCTAGTAAGTTCATAAATTACTTCGCAGGCAACGTTTATCTTACGTCCCTCTGCTGTGCTGCAACACAGTATTGGAAGAGATAAAACATAAAATATATGCAACGAAATTACGTAGTGCGGATAATGCGATTATGGGGTTTAAAAATCCTGAAGAAAGAGTACTTCGTATAAATGAGAAGTCAGAGCAAAGAGTAGAAAAAGAATGAAAAGAAATGCTATTGCAAGTGCAGACAGACCCTAACGAAGAAGATTTAACAGGGGTAAATGGATTTCGTCGAACATTTTACAGGAAGTCTGAAGATAATTGTAACAAAAAAGTACTAGCCATTTGATAAATTTTCATATTTTTCTTATACTATTAGAGTAAATTAATAGTTCGGGTTCAGCGAGTTTAATTTGATTTTTAATTGTTTCGAGAGCTGTTTAGATTGTCTAGAAAACTAGCAAAAACCGAATTAAATATATTTTTGAATAATTTTGAATTTAAGCTGTGTAAACCATCATCTGAAAATACATAAAATGAATTATTTGATCATTTTAATCCCTCTAATTCACACAAAGAATAAACGTGAATTTCTTGAAAAAACGAAATAAGCTCCATAATTCTGGAGAATCAGTGGGATGATGTTATATCCATAAATTCCTGAGAAAATTCCTGAGAATTTTGTCATTTTTGGGGTTGAATTTTAATGTCTTTAAGAAGAAATTTCGTAAGAATAAATTTAATTAAAAAATAAAATATTCATTTTCACTTACACCCCAACAGAATTGCCCCGATAATTACTCCTCTAAATACGGACTGTTATTCAAATTAATTATGAATTCTTATGAATATTTATGGTCTCCTTGACGCTGCTAATCTCAAAATTTCTTTCGGCAAGTTTAATTCGCATGATGAGAGGAAGTCTTAACTCGATGAAAGACCTTAACGTGATGAGCCGCGTGAGATGCTGTAACGGATTCTATTCCCACTGCGGACGAGGGCTCGCTCCTCTCGACGCATCCTCGTCTAGCTGGATGAAGTGACGTCAACTGCGCCGGATCGATGACGTGCGGAGCAGCCGAGAAACAAAGCACACGCGATCCGCGCGAGATCACGCAACAGTGGGTCGGGAAAAGTGAGGACACAAAAAAGATGACGCTTGAAATGCTCCTAGACGGAGCTACGGATAACACTCGAGCGATATACGACGGAGACGCATAACGCCTCGGGAGTCAATACTCGGATGTCGTAAACTTGTGGATTCGTAGTGTCCACTCCACACAATTCTGGGACCTAACTGGGTCAAATTGTTTATTATTGTTGTCAACGTTTCTGTAACGGTTTAGTAAAGTTTATACAGTACCACACATTCTCACCAGCTACCGACACGTTGATGAAAAACATAATAACAGTCTCTATGAAACAGGTACACATGTCACCCATTCAATCACAAATATTGCAAACGTCTTACCCCACTAAGCTCTGTTGAATGTAACGTTCGTTACCGAAACGCTGGCAAAGTAATAATAAAGAATTTGGCCAAACCGCTACAATTTCCAATGGCTGATAACATCCTTACTAAGAATTTTGTGTCAAGAACAGAAAGAGTGGGAAAAATACGATCTGCGGGTAATTATGCAACTGTAGGGCAGGGGTGGTAATAGCAGTGATTCAATAGTCCCTTCGCTCCCCCATCATGAACCTATTATAACGCACCAACACCTTGGATTCCTGCAATATACCTCGAAACCAAGGTCTCAAACGTGAAACTGTGGTCGGGTCAAAACCCGATTCTATTACACAAACTAATTAACTTAGCTTCATTCGTTTTTTAGAAATGTTACTTAGTTTTAATTTTGTTTAGTAGTAACAGATAAAAATATTTGCGGTTACTGTTTGAATAAAGTTATGTTCTTGTTACTCCCGCTATAGCAGGTGCTAGTAGTGTATTTGTCCTACAGAAATCTTTTCCAGATAGTAAGTCACATGCATATATAATTTGGTTCGTATAAATCAGACGGTATTGTCGTATACTAGAACAAATACATCAATCTATGTAGATACAATACTGAGAGAAAGTGAATTAAATGTATTGTCGTTAAAAAAACGCAATTTTCTTCTTCACTCCTCCTTTTGTTATTATTCTATATTTTTCTTTCGGTTAAAATAAGTAGAAAATAATTCAATGTTTGGTTTTCATATAAAGAATGAGGTTTTGTTAGTCCACTGCGGACGTATGTTGTACGGCACCTACCGACGACTCTCGCGATACGTATTAACTGGCATCAAAAATGTAAAATTGTGGAAAAAGAAGTACATTCCTTTCCGTATTGGTGCTAATGAAGCCCAGACGTAAAAAGGACATCCGAAAGATTGTGAATGCAAATCATCTTGATATGTTCAAATAGGATCAGTCCATGGATAATATCCTTCAACATTCCGATACAAATGAAAATACTCGTACTACATTGGAATTATACTGACAATAAGATAACAAATAGTACACAGGTACATAGTTTTTCTGATTATGATTTCTGAAATGTGGGATCGATTTCATGCCTATACACATTATGGTTCTACTATAGATAGATATATATGTATTTTTAGAGCGAGTGACCTACATTATAATAAGTGAAGTTCCAGAATGATATTCGACAGTGAGCAACAAAAACACATTTCATCCCTTAAGTAAAGTTCTTTTTCTTTCTCCTTCTCTGTTCCCTTTGTCTAACACCGTTTTAAACACCTTTCTTTCCCTCAAGATCTGCTACAAGCCGGAGTCCTAAGACAACTAAGTTCTCGTAAGTACCTCGCGAAGGAAAACCTACTTACGAATCGCTTTCAAGAGATCACACCTCAGGGTTCATAATCTCTAGCACTTCCTTCAATCACATTAGTATCTTTCCTTTTTCCCATTCGTAGCGTAGGGAATGCAAACCGTTAATTTTTCGGAAACAGAATATTTTGCTGTCTAGGATTCTAACAATACATTTGGTGCAACTCCTTCAACTTGGGTATTCTAAGGTTATATTGATTTATAAGTACTCATATTATCGTAACTTTTCTCTTTTAACGTTGTGAACAGTCTGATACCTCATTAAAACGTCCACTATGTTTTTTTAATATCTAACTTTTCACTTTTTTAAATCACTAACTTTCAGCTTTATTAGGTCTCGGATTTGACACACGACTATTTAATTGTTTTATGAAGATGTGAAAAGTAATTGCGAATGTTTATAAATCTTGAAAAAATTCGGGTTTATAGAAAATCTTGAGAAAATCGTCCTAATGACCTTGCTGTTGACGAGCACTTAAAGCCCCACAAAGAAAAGGGTAAATCGTCCTGAAATTAAAGTCAAGAACTGTCTCCAAAACATTTATTCTCAACGGTACAAGGGTCATTGACAATAAGACATGATTCTGAGTTATTTTTAGTCATGAACCGAGAAATGATTTTAACACAATGGGAACAAGTCTATCTGAAACAAAGTTGAAAAAATATTATTCTGTGTTAGTACTTAACGTGTGATGTTCACAATCACAAATAGAAAAACGTGATCTATTGTAGATCCCACAAATCATTATTTTTTCATACCTAAAATTACACTCGGTACAAACTATGTTTCATAAAACCGGATGTGGATTACGGGAAGTAAATGAGAAGTTGATTAACGTGGTTTATTCAACTCGCAAAAAATTTTATGGCACAAATACTGTTATTGAGTACGAAACTCTCTTAAAAAGTGCATGAGAATTATTTCCCTGATTGTTTGCACAAGGATGAATAATCATTTTCTAATAAGAATAAAAATAGGAATACGTAAGTATATATCATATGAATTGTTGAGTATATCATACGTTCTTATTCGGGAAAACAAATATTGTGAACTCTCGAATTCAGGTCGTACGACTTATTTAACCAATGTAGATATAAAAATTGATACGATACTGAATGTAAATACAATACCACACTGAACAGATTTTTTTTCCACAGCTCAGCAGGCATGTCCTACAACACAATAATCTCTTACGTCCCCCAGCAAGTAAACCGTAACGTTTTCCGCAGATTCTTCCTAACCCATTTAGAAGAGCTGTGGTATCTCTTTCACGCCCCTAACACTATATTTGCTCTATACTCAACGATTCTTCGGAACAGCAGGCTTTCAGGCGATGGTCGAGTTTCCGAAGCAAAGCAAACGAGGATAAACCTGCGAGGATACGCCCTCCTTGCTCTTCAATGTGTCTCGTGGTTTCGCCTTCCCTTATCGCGTACCCTTTGCCCCATCTCCTTCGCCATTTCTCAAGAGAATCTGCAGGAGCTTCTTCGCTACTAAGTCCAACTTATCTTCACCAGGAAATGTGAAATCAATGAGACAACGATTTTCTTGTTAGGTTTCGTTAACGGCGAAGCTCATCCGCACGGTAGTTTCCTCATTACACGACGGGGAATCAACAGAATACCGTAAAAGAGTAATAAAAATTCGAAATAAGGCGCAAACGATCTGTAAATTGATAGACGTTTTCGTTGTAGCAAGCGGATAGAACCCTACGTCTGGTAGAAGCACAACCATGGGCGTAGTAACAGGGCAGACAAGATGAAGAACATTCTGTATTTTTATTCATTTTATTTTATTTATTATTTTTTTGTGAAGTGAAGAGAAATCTATTTATATTCATCGTATAATTAGTTCGATTATTGCGATGGCAACTTGTCACAGATCACGTGTGCAACAAAGGTGTCGGAAAATCAGAAATGATGTGATATTCGTGACTGATACTCCTCGTCCGGACCTGGTTCATCGGAATTTTGAAAGAATATATAGAAGGAATAAAGGAAATAAAAAACGGAATAGAGACAAACGAAGAACAAAGAGATAATGTCGTGGAATGTCTGCAGACGGGGACACGACTGGAAACAAATGAATGTAAAAAAAAAGTAGGTACATCGCATTGTGACTCCACAAAGACTACCGCGCACTATGAGCAAAAGTCAAGAGAGGCCAAAACATAATACGTTCCTAATTTATTTAAATTTTTTATACGTGATTTTTTTGCTTACGATTTTAAAACATTCTTAAAAAATCAACAAAATTCAAGATGGCGGATGATAAAATAGGGTACGCAAAATCATTTATTTTTCATTTACTCTCAAATCATGAAAATCTTTTGTTTTATTAAATATATAACTTTTATATCCCATTTCCCTTCCCGTATTTCATTTACATTTAATATAACATCATTAATTATTTTGCGGCTATTGAAGTCATCGCGATGGGAAACAGCAGAGCGATGTTGAATGTCTTTGCAACAGCTCCACCCATCAGAACGCACATTTAGATACGTAGTTAATAACGAAGAGATATACAATATAACTTTCGTGAGCAATTATTTCAATTCATTCACATCAACAATCACAAGCGAATATACGTTTCTTAGAACTCATAATTTAACTACAACCTTCTTTGATAGTGCATTAATATAGGACAGGGCTCTTTAAAAGAATTATGTTCAGTGATAAACATATGCGGTGGATTTCTAAGACGTGGTCTCAACGCGGTTTTCGGTGTTTTTCGTAAAGACGCGGCTTTAAACCTTGATTCCGCTTGCTAAAACGAGGTTTGGTTGCCATTTTCAACCCATGGTTCGGGCCGTGGCTCGAAATGTCCAGACCTTGACTGAGGTAGGTTGGAAATCCTATACAGAAAATGGGCGATGGTGGAGATAATAGCATTTCTTTTAGCAAAAACAGATTTTCTTCTAAAATGTTTGTGTTTATTTTACTGAGGACATTAGGTCAAATACAATATTTCGTAGGTCAATATTTTGGTTAATTATGATTGTTTAATCTTTCTTTGCAACTGGTATTTCCTGCTACAGCAATACTGTTTTGCCCCTGACCTGTGTTAAGTAGATTATCTTATACACTGCTGACCCAATATTCACAAGTCATTGAATTTGTAAACAACACTTATGTCAATATGAAGTAAGTTTAATTTTTTTCTTCATTTTAATGTCACTAATATTTCGTATAATGTAATACTTGGATAAATAGACATACAAACGTGGAAATTCATGGATGTGTGAGTAAAATGTAAAATCGGTGTAACTAAACCTCTGAGATTCAAATAAAGCATGCAATGATTTCAGTAATACGGCGACTTAGCTCAGTCAATAACATTCACAGCTGACTTTTCAGATTCTGAGCTATGCGATACTATTCAAGGACTTATAGCTCTGTAACTCATATTTTGGCAGAAGTATAAATAGACAGTAAAAATATAAGAAAAACTCTGGAGTGTTCCCCATACACCTTTCAAATTACAGCTCTAGCAACAATACAGCAGCAAAACATCTACATTGGAATAAAAATATAATACAATTTATAGATAAGAAACTTAAATATATTAAAATTATCAATTAACAATTTTAATATATTAAAGATAACAACAAATTAAACAATTATATCAGTTAAAAATCATGTAACCCCAAAATTCACCAAGTGTATGTTACCTACACATCTACATATAGAAACAGGGTTATCCTGAAATATTCTCTTCTTTCTTGAACTCTTGACAAAGGACTTACGGGGTTTGACGCCCCATATAATAGAACACAATCATTCGATAACTCACCGCACTTATTGATCAGTCTTACAACCGCCCGCGTCCGCCTTCGCCGGAAGAGTCAGGTTCTCTATTAAATGGGGCGTCAAACCCCACACTCATAGGCTTATCTACACAAGGTGCTTAAAAGACAATCCTTTTCTGCGTGAAACGTTTTTGCTGTATCTAAAAAAACTGTGCGACGTACGGAAATGGTGTTTCGCAATTCGGATCGGAATTTTCTGCACGATAAAATTGCATAAATTTATATTTTCCCAATTTTTAATTTTAAGAAACTGAATGTTGGACACATAGTGTAAAATAAGTCAGAATATGCTGTCCAGAAATATGCTTCTATTCCCAATGTATTCTAAATCAACTCTCAAGTCTGGTTACAATGCATCAATTTGTTCGTGTGTTATCGCGAGAACAATTTTTTTT